>OU612044.1:163445114-164025114 GCA_914767935.1 Coremacera marginata
ACCTAAAATGTTCGATATCAAACAGTTTTGGAATTATAGGTCGCACAGCCTAGGAATTTAGTATTCGACCTCAATTTACACATGCCGTTCCACAGGTAACATATTATGGGTGTTGGGCGAGGGGCGCGGTCTTATTCCGCACCCAAAATTTTCGGTATAGCTTTCGAAATAAGTCACACATCAATGAAACTCGGTACGAAGTTACTATAAAAGCATGGCTTCACTGAAGCTACGCCCTCTTTTAGGGAATAAGCGCTGAGCGCAGCGAAGCGCGCCGGGTATAAGCTAGTTTTATTATATTTGTCTGTTCTTTGATATGATCTATCTATTATGGCTCATATAATTGAATTAAAATTATTTTGTACTAATTTGTAGGCAAAGGGATTGTGTTTTCTTTTTATTCCACGAAATAATTTGTAACTACAAATTAATTAATAGCTAAGCTTGTGTCATAATAACAAACAAAATTTTAACTTTGTGACAGGCAAATTGATTATATAATTAATTAAGTTTGTGACGAATTTAGAATGAAATTCCAAAAGCTAGAAGGGAAAGAGAAAAGGTTGGAAAGGTAGAAAAAAAAAGTTGTTAGTTGTTGTTGTTTTACTAAAATAACTAAAGGGCAAGTTAATTGGGTAAGTAGAACATAATAATAGTTTGATAATAAATTAAATTTTTATACCACAACGCGTACTGCGTAAGGGGTATATTAACTTTGTTATTACGTTTGTAAGGCCAAGAAGGAGGCGTGACAGGTATAGAAAAATATATATTTTTTTGATCAGCATCACCACCTGAGTCGATTTTAAGTGTGTGTGCGTCTGTCTGACCGTCTGTAAATCTCGACACGATTACAGCCGTAGTTTTAAAGCTATTGCGATGAAATTCGAAATATAAGTTTATTTTTAAGAAAGGAGGAGGAAGGATGAAAATCACGCCTACCTCCCATACAAAGTGACTTTATATTAACCGTAAAATGTCTTTAAAATCCACAAAAATTAAAGAAATGCCTTGGAAATTTGCACGTAAGCTTTGATCTTCAATTTAAATCCTGGCTATGAAATTTGTGGATGTAAACCACGCCTACCTCCCATACAAAATGTCTTTATTTTAAATTTGAAATCTCTTAAAAATCCACAAAAATTAAAGAAATCTCCTAAAATTTTCCACATAAGCTTTGATATCTAATATAAGCCATCTCTATGATATACGGCAAAATCGGATAAAAACCACGCTCACTTCCCATACAAAGTGGCTTTATTTTAAACGTAAAATCTTTTAAAAATCTAAAAAAAAGTTAAAGAAATGTCTTGAAATTTTGCACATTAGCTTTGATATATAATATGAACCACCTCTTTGACATTTGGCAAAATCGGATCAAAACCCTACAAAGCCTACTTCCCATACAAAGTGACGTCATCAAAATAGGAAAACTTTCGCTAATATATAAAACTGAATGTCTTCGTGTATGTCGTGGCTAAAGACTTCGATCGGTACACTGCCGAAGATGCATCCTTACTAGTTTTTTTTTCTTTTTATGTCAAAATAGCGAAAAACAAACACAAAAAGAAAACGTTATATTGAGAAACACTCGTCAATATTTCCTTGCACCGAATTGTGCGAGAGCTTTTAACAACTTATTGTTTTAGTGTAAAGCTGCGTTCTCGAAAAGCTCTCTTTGTTGTTGTTTGAACTCTGCGTTTATGACCACTTGTATGGAGTCAACAAAAGTCACGGTTTTTTTCTTTGAGTGTTAAAAGTTAAAAGTTTTGAGAGTTCAAAAAAATTGTGGCTTGCAGAAGTCAAAAAATGCTTATAATTCGAGGGTAAAAGTAGATGCATACGCTTTTGTAGACTTCAAAAACAAACCTAAGACGACCTCAATTTTATACACAAAAATTAAAAATTTTCTTTTTACGCCCGACATTTTGTCAAAAATTAATATTTTTCAAAAATCGATAATTAAACGCCCAAAAACTCTAACAATAAAATCCCTGAGGCACCAAGAAAAAAGTCTCTTTTGTCGGACAGAATATCTCGGACTTGGAAATTCCGAAAAAATAACAAAAAAAAAATTCTGTTAAAGTTCACACATAAGACTATAGTCAAAGAAAAAAACCTTGACAGAAACTTTTGTTTACTCTATACTGACAAAAAATTTATCAAATCAGAAGTCAAAAAATACTTATAATTTGAGGGTAAAAGTAGATGCATGCGTTTTTGTAGACTTCAAAAACAAATCTAAGACGACCTCAATTTTATGCACAAAAAATAAAAATTTGCTTTGTTTACGCCCACCATTTATCACAAATTAAAATTTTTCAAAAATCGGCAATTAAACCCAAAAACTCTTTACTATCACGAAAAAATTTTTATTTTTAGCTCAACCAGTCTTCAGATATCTTGTTCACCACAAATTTAAGGTCTTCCTCGGCATTGCACTGTTCTACCTTATCGACGAATATTCTTGGAGCAAAATTTCAGGGCTAAATCTTGAATAGTTGTACTTTAATAATGTAATGTAATAATGTAAAAATTTTTTTAAAAAGGTGTATTTTTCCTTCGAAAAACTCGCGGAGGCCCTTTATATTCACAAATATGTCAAATTTATAGGAACCACTAACTTGAATGCCATTTCTTGAAATATTCAAATAATAAAAACATTGTTTTAATTCTAAAAAACAAAATATTGTTGCAAAAAAAAATTTCTTTTTTTTTCTTATAAGAAAATTGTAACTTTTATGTAAAAAAATAAAGAATTTCCTTGGAGCTAAAACGAGTAAAGTTGTCTATAAAACTTAGTAAATTTTCTTTGTTTTAATGCTATTTTTCACAGTCTAGCGTTAAAATTAATAAAATGATAAATTTTAACTAAAAATTACCAGAACTTTCATGCATCATAAAATAATTCTTTCGCAATTTCCAACACATAAATAAATAAGAAGTGGATATATTGCACCCTTTTTCTCATATCAGCTGCTTAGTAGTCTCAGTCTCAGCTGTAGCATTCAATTTCTAGAAACTAGCTCCATGATTTAAAATGCAAAAACATTTTTGCAACGTTCTCTTCCACCTTCTCTTCACTTTGGGAGGATACGACAAAAACTTACCGGTGCGTTTGTAGCCAAAGGACATTTTAGCGTCGGGTAGACGACTACCCAGCCAGATTGAAACCAGACCAATCACGAAACTAATGCAATCGGATGCCAAGTGTGCCGCATCCGTCATAATGGCCAAACTTCCGGCTAAATAGCCACCAAGGAATTCAACAATCTGCGAAATTGAGAAACACGAACATTAGTAATCAACTCGAAAATCGGATTCAGTAATAATCTACGTTCTGTGCGCCATTCAAGCGAACAAATGTCAATTAATATGTAGGAAAAACATCAAGCATTAAACTGTCACAAGCATGCGAGTGTGTGCGTGTGTGTGTGTGTGCTTATGTGTGTCATTGCTAAATCGGAAATGCATAAATTTAACAGCTATACTTGAGCTAAGCTTACCATAAAAACGACACATAATGATATAGCGAGTATTATTTTGAGTTTTGCTTCCTGTGTGGATTTATCTGTTACACTGACGCCAAATCCAGGCTGTTTGCAGCGACAATGATGCAGCTGCTGCCATTCAAAATCCGTAAACTATATATTTTTAGAGAAATAAAATATAATGAAAAAAAAAAAAATTAAAAATTGTTGATTTTGTTGCAATACAAACAAAGCAGTTTGATTTGGTGTGTTTGTATAAATAAGTAATGAGCATAATTTTATGCAATGTTTGCTATTTTAACTATAGCTAGATATACAATTTATATATGCAATGAATTCGTGCGATTTAGTTGTTGTTGTTGTTATTGCGTTTGTTAAAATTCTAAATTATTTAGTGAGATTTTTCAATGCTTAGCATTTCAAATATTTACACACACTTTTCGCACTTATTTGTTTTATGCGCTGCATGTTAATTTTTTGTTTATACTACGCTGCAAATTCATTTGAAAGCTTGTTTATATTATGACATGAAATATTCACAATTTTCATTAGCTTTCAAATTTTCCTTGTTTCTATTTTTTTTTTTTTAGGTTTTCACATATTTCACTAATCATCAATTGAAGTCATATTAACACGCTGATGTTGAAAGTTAAAATTGATTTAATTAAATAGTGAACACATCTAAATTTTTTAAAACAATACGTGATCATGTGTCGCCTTGTACACAATTTTGTGTGTTTTAGTAGGGAGTGTGGGAGAATCACGAGCACGGGGTTGCAACTGCTACTACTATGAAAGAAGTGACATTAATGTGTTTACCGCCAAATTAAAAATCACGCCATTTCTAGTAGGTACTGGGGAGTAATAAAAATAAATATTTTAATTTTTTGTGTGTTTTCAATCTAAGTTTGCAAGGCATTTGCGAACAGATCATGAGGGTGATAGGGGAACCTGGATTATTCAAAAATTGGGTTCACAAAAAATTTCGAGAAGCATAATCAACATCGGCGAGTTGAAAATGTGAAGTCTATTGTATTTGAAGACTGATTACACTGCTCTACAAAATTAAAAAAAAATGTTTGCTGCAAAAGATTTGATAACTTTTTCTTATTTATTTAAATTCACTTATTCAAAAAATTGCAATGTTTTAAAAATCGGCTGAGCCAGTTTCGACATAATTAAAGCGTAGCCGCGAATAACGTTGTAATCGACCAATTCTGAATTTTACACCATAATAAAAAAATTGTTTTAAACTGTTTAGATTATATTATTTGTATTTTGTATTCAATTTTGAGTAAAATTAGATGTTTTTTTATATCTATCTATGCTATTATATAAAAGAGTAATCACCGAAGTATGTTCGGGACCACAAAGCTTTAGAACGGCAGGCGCTATTTCAATAATTATCTTTCTATTGGATAGCTATGGTACCCAGCTGGGGCACACACTAAATTAAATTTGCCACACCCACCTTTAATGCCCAATAAATGCGAAAAACATAAAAGACCAAGAACTGCTTAACCCGATAACGCCCAGTGTCACTTTTTTCGAAGCATATATCAAAGACATTTATACTGACAAAATGTTTAAACTGTTTTGATGTCCATCTGTCGTGTTTTATTTTTAATATGGTTTTAATTATTTTGATAAGGCGGCAGCACGAAAAGAACCGTTATCTGTCTTGTTTACTTCTCATTGTGCTCTGTTATTTCATTTTCGTGCTAGTGTGGAGGCCGCTGAATATAAGAATTTTTGTAAAATACCGAAAGGGTAAGTATTAATTTTTTTCTATTTGTCGATATTGTCTAGACCCTAACTATGAAAATAAAATATTTTACATTAAAAATAGTAAATAATATAATAAGCAAAAAGTGCGAAAATGCAAGTGTCACCTGCAAGTGACACTGGGCATTATAACTACTACAAACTACTTATAAACAAGTTTTGTGGTTGCATTTCTTAAGTTTTGATGGAAATGCAATAATTTTCCCAAACGACGACGGACAGTTTACTAATCAAGAAAGTAGTGACGAAAATGAAGTGAATCTACTACACCTTCCTAGTCGAATATTGCGTTCTGAAGTAAAAGTACAATTTTCATCTGATTCCGTGGGTCACAATACTATTCAGGAGCAAAAAAGGCATGAACATGTTGAAAAAAAATAATAAAAAACAATGTTCTGCACCGAAGTGGAGCGATAATATGTGCCGTTTTACTTCTTGCGAATGATTGTGAAAATGTGTTTCGAGCTATTTCTAAAGGATGATCTGGTGCAACCAAATCATAAATGTAAGTGTTGAAGAAATAAAAGTGTACATCGCCATAATTTAACTCACCGGATATTTAACACCCAGGAATGTCAGGATGCTATGGGAGACTAAAAAGAATACTTATCAGGAACTAGTATCTTCAAGTATCAGACGCAAATGTTTCCTTGAAATTCAGCGATATCTTCATCTGTTCGCTAATATTTCGAATTGCTAAATAGGAACTTCAAACAGAATTTCCTCAGAGTTAGTTTGTCTCACATCGCCATAGACGAAACTATGGTTCCATACTATGGGAAGCATGGGGCAAAACAACATATTCATGGGAAGCCCATTAGATTTCACTACAAGCTTCGGTTAGCTGCTACACGTCAAGGATATTTGAAGGTGAGTTGTATCAAGGTGCGCGTGGGCCAAGACTCAAAATGGAACCTGAACTGGGCCTAGGGGGTACAGCTCTGGTAGCGGGATGGGTAAATCTTATATGGAATCTAATCCCATCCCGACGCCGTCCTATGCTAATCTATCCACCCTCTCGTTTCCATCAATGCCCCGGTGGCTTGAGACCCAGTAGATGCACACTCTCTTTGAAGCCCATAGTGCATCCAGTGCTTCTCTGCTTGGCAGGGCATTTGTGAAGCTGGCGATAGTGGAGTGCATGTATTTGATTGCCACTTGGCTGTTTTCAAAGATCTAAATACTAGAATGATGTGAGTTTATGTTTAGGACAGTCTCCGCGGCCATCCTTATGGCGAACATTTTTGCCTAAAGATGCTCTAGTGGTCCGGTAGCTTATAAGCCTGCCTTATCTCTGGTTCTGCGCAGTTAACTTCGCTTTCACCCCCGTACGCAATTTAGAAACATCTGTAAATATGTTGACCACCCGCTGTGTTTGCTCTATGCCATAACACCAGTCTCGTTGGGTCCTAGAAGTATTGATATTGTTGAGCCTATTATTGTGCGAGGTGTCATGTAGTCGGTGCTACTGGATACATCCCTGCTGATAATACAGTGCCCAAAACTTTGTGCATATTGCCTGCCGCAGTAAGCCGCTGTGCCGTTTTAGCGACTGTTTGTGTTGCGTGTATGTCTACGCCCACTATATTGAAAAAACATGATAAGAAGTAAACGACTTAATCTATTTGAACAAAATATGAATCAAACAATTCGGTTTGCATTTAGATGAATATAAGCTATAAGAAATTTGCCACGCCTTCCTTCAACGCTTACAATACTCAAAAATATAACAAGTCGAGAATGGCTAAATTGATTTCAACGAAAATAGGTATCAACTATTTGAATTAATAATAACTACTAGAGTACGCCAGTGGTCGAAATTCGACCTTTTCGTCATACCAACCCCAGGCGACGCCGGGTATTCCAGCTAACATTTTTCTTTAAAAACTATTTAGTGCACTCCTTCTCTCTATTCTGATTCATTTAAAAAAGAAAATCATCAAAACCGGTTAAAAAACACCCTGAATGCCAAACTACTCCCAAGCAACGCCGGGTATTCCAGCAAGGATTTTTCTTTAAAAATTCGTCTGTGCTTCTCCCTACTCTGATTCATTTAAAAAAAAAAATCATCAAAATCGGTTGAGAAACACTGGAGAATATGGTACTGAACTCTTTTGCCTTCGCATATTTATATATAGATACACAATTTGCCAGGTCTGCCTGCCCGTAGCCTTATTTCAAAAAACCACAATAAGATGAGAACTGCTGAGACGATATTAGCCAAAAATAAATCAATTAAGTCTATGTTTCATTGCGATGAATATTCCAGCAAAACAAGTACTTTCAAAATAAGATAAAGTAAAAGAAAAAGTACCTATTGAATTCCACCCCTTCCACTTTCAAAGCCAGAAGGCATTCTTTAAACATATGCCACCCCATATGTCAATGGGTGGAATGCTTCCCACCAAAATTTTTTCAAAGAAAGATTTCTTTAAAGTATTCAATTAGAGGAGTGATCGTTACTATCAATTGACCTAAGACTTTGTTGAGTATAATTTATCTATATATGTATATAAAATTGGATGTACCCGTATGAATGCGTGTGTGTGTATGTCAGGTATTGACTCCGAAAGCAATAAACCAATTTTATGACATTTCCAAGAAGCTATAAGAAAATCTTCGGAGTGTTCCTATGAAGTTTGGACATGGCATGCCACATTCCATATAAACGAAATTTTCTATATCGAATAGCTTTGGAGTTATAGGTCGCACAGCCTCGGAATTGGATATTCGACCTCAATTTACAAGTGCCACTGGTAACATTTTATGAGCGTTGGACGAGAGGCGTAGCACTTTTTCAGAAACCCAACTATTCGGTATAACTTTCGAACCACACATCCATGAAACTCGGTACAAACTTGCTATTTAGTCGCGTCCTTCGACTAGAAAAATTGAGTGAGCATTAAACAAGGGAGCTATTCTATTCGATATAGAATAGTTATAGAAGTAAGAGTCACAGAGTATTGAAAATCAGAATGGAGTTATTACTTGGTTAATTAGACTATAAAACTAAGGTCTAAGGACAAGCAGATTTGGCTACGCCCATAAAAGCCAAATTTTTGATATCGCCTAACTTTGACTGTAAAATTCACAGAACATTTAAACTCAGAATGGAGTTAATATTTGGTGATGTCCTATTACTGGGTAACTGGCAGGATGATTGAACAATGAGCATGGTGTCAAACAAAGGGTATAATAAGAGATTTAAATATATTAAGTATATTCCAATAGAGTTGCCTGGTTTAGCAACGTACACCGGGTATTCCTTGTATACTTATATTATAGATAACAAAACCAAAGCATTTTTTTAAAATATTTTGAAATTTCGAATACCATTTAATTCAAATTTTTTAAGCATCTTGTTATATTGATATTATACCAAACTTATATCAAAAAGGCGACACAACTGTTTGAAGCTATTTATTTAATATGTCACGTCAAAATTCATTAAGGCGTTAGCCCACTCTAGAATTTTCGAAAAATCAATATAAATGTTTTCTTTTTAATGGCCCCTTATGATATCAAAAATTATGTCTCAAAGGGTTATGGCCGGTAAAAATCTATCTATGTACTTGGTTTTAGAATTTAAAGATTAAGCGTATTGCAAATTTGTTCATAATTTTCTACTATACAAAACTTCAAGCGGGCTTAAATCAAAACTACATTTTTTAAGTTTGCCGACAACATAACTCAGACAATTTTTAATCGATTCACTTGAAACTTCAAACATATCTTGAAAAATGGATTGTGTATTTATATTGAAGTTAATTTGTTATTAACAATAATCTAATGATTTTTTAGGCAAATTTTTCACTTTTAACTTTGGAAGTGCGATATCAAAAATATCCTACGTACTTCTATAGCAGATATTATAAATAATTGAAAAAAAATCAGTCCGTCCGTGAGCCCTGAAAAAACGGAGACGTCATCGCAAAAACGCTACACAGCCGGAATTTTGAAATGAATTCCTTCAAAAAAATTACTGCATACAGTCACTGATATACAGTTATGGACAAAAAATAGAGTCACCGATTCTCTTCATGTATTTTAAGCTTTTGTTCTATTTATGTCATGAAAATTCTAGAGACCTCTTTCAGAAAATATGCAAATGTACTACGTATTTCCAAATCTCATGGCTGGCAACACTTTTAATTGATTGTTGTTCTCTCTAGCTCTGAACTAAAAATAACGGAAAACTTTAAGCGGACAAAAAAATAGGTTGGCTCGATTTAATACTTAAAACACTTATTTTGTTTTCTTTTTGCAAAATAGCTTTTGTAAGTATCATTTGATTTCTGTTTTTTATAATTGATGATATTGTAATGACGATCAAAAACAAAACAAAATGGGTCGTGCAAGGCATTGCTCGAACGAGAAGCGTTCCATCATCAGGAAGCTACGAAGTGAAGTCAAAAGCGAACGGCAAATTGCCATAAAACTTTGTAATGTTTTGCTGCCAAAAAACAACAATTAAAAAGAGGTAGACCACGAAAAATAACTGCAAATCCTGCAGATATTCATATCCTGCAATTATATTTGTCAAGACCTATTGGGCTCATTGAAGATCTGTGTGCTAGAATTAATGAAGATTTAGATATTATAGCAGATTGGGCTATAGAAAATAAACTTAACCCTCCGATGAGTGACAGTTCTGAACTTCACGGCCGTGTGAAAAGGTCCCTACGAACCTTTTTTGTAAATCATGTTTTTTTTCATATAAAAATTTTTTTTTTTAATTTTTTTTTTTGTTTTTATTGTTTATAACTAAATTCTACATACAAAAATAATTTTTTCAATTTTTTTAATTTTTTTTTTTTTTTTTTGCTTGAATTTTCTTAAGACTATTATAAAAAAGTTTAAAAATTATTGTTGTTGAGCGTGTACTTCTTGTCCCCCGCCCTGTGCGCAAGTGTTGCAGCGATGTAAAAGTGTGCTATGTTCTCCGCAAACAGCGTTGCCGCAGCCGAAGCAGTGTGCCCGCGTTTTCCGCTGCCGCCCGTACTCAGAACGGCAAAGGCGACATGACGGTCTACTTGACCTAGCCGCAAACGACGGTGCATTGCCTTCCATCGGTCTTGGTAATACCTGAAATGAAAAGAAAAATAAAAAACAAATAAATATATATTCTATTCTTGAATTCGAAGATGTTTTTCTTACCCTGACATCGAATGCTTCCATCGCATTGCGTATCCTTGGATATGAGGTTATATGGTTGTTCAGGGCACGTTCTTCGATATTTGGTGTGGCCAATTGTTTCGTTAGCAGTAACAAGAACGACCGCCGTCTGTCACTCCTTTTTATAGGCTTCATTTCGTTGTAAATCGTAAAAGCAGCAAATGCAGCGACGTCCAGCATATTATAAAACATGGCCAACGGCCATCGTTGTGTTGCTCTTTTGCAGCTGTAAGTGCCTAGCATTTGATCCATGGTATCAACGCCGCATTTGTTGGCGTTATAATCTAATATGGCATAGGGCTTCCGCTTCTCGGTCCCAGCATCTAAATATTTTTCCACAAGATCCAGCACTACGTTCTGCCCTTGGTTTATCTCCCGTTGTTGGTTTGGCAGTTTTCCAGAATATACCATTCCCTTCACAGGATAATAACTCTGTGAGTCGCATAACCACCATACTTTCAAACCATACTTAGCTGGCTTTGACGGAATATATTGTGTGAAGCGGGTGCGGCCTCTGTAAGGGAACAACTGCTCATCAACTATTAGTGCTTCATAAGGAGTGTAAGCTGCTGCCAAGTTATGTTGCAACATTTGCCAAATATCATCAATAGCCGCAGTTTTGCTGTTGATGAGTCGCTGTTGTCGAGTATTTCCATTGTCGAATCGAATAAATTGCTTTATACACATGAAGCGATCGTACGACAACGCAGCTTTGTATATTGGGCAACGCGTCGCGCCCCATAATTCCATAGCTGGTTCATGGTTTGATCTTGTGAGTCCAGCATACAAAAGAATAGCTACAAAGGCGTCGAACTCTTTCACTGCCACTGGCTTCCACTCCTTTTTCTTCGTGGGATTCGCCAAATTCCATGCAGCTGTAACATCCCTGCCTTTACGATTTGTTTCACGTAGCACTAAGTGTATTATTTCCTCTGTCATGATTGAACGCATTATTGTATAGGGGTCGTGTATATTTCCTGTTGGTCCTGGTTTCTTTCTTGTGAAGTCGACCACGTTATGATTACGAGTGCGTGATGTTGGTGGTGCTTTTTTACTCCATTGGGTGCCATCTTTACCAATATAGTAACTTTCATTCGTTTCCTGTCCATCATTTTTTTCCTCTTCATCATCGTCGTCATCAGTATCTTCATTTAGCTCGACGTATCCTTCAGTTTCGGCATCTGACTCTTCAGCAGGTTGGTATGTGCGATCTTCATCATCCTCAACTTCATAATTATCAATTGCAGCAATATCAATTTCTTCATCCATGTCTTCGTCCATAAAATCAGCAAATCTACTATCAGCTGCACGCCTTTCATCCGCAGTCATTTGCTGGTAACGTGTACTACGGCGTACAACAATTTCAGCAACGTCCAAATTACTTGCATCTGCCATATTTATATTTTTGTTTCTATCACACACGATTTTACTCTTCGCTGTCTAAACTTTGACTGATTTGGTTTACGAAACTACAACTTCTTTTATACTCTTTCGTACGTCTACCTAAACTCAAAGACATTAGGGATGATGAAAAAAACAAAATAATTCTAAGAAAAAATTCTAAGAACAAAAATACTAAGAACAAAAAATACTAAGAACAAAAAATTCTAAGAACTGGTTTATTGCTAGTAGTATAAAATTAGAATATTGTGCCTTTCCTTGAAAGCAATAAAGTTCATGTCTTCGAATTTTTCTTAGAATTTTTTGTTTTTACCATCATCCCTAATGTCTTTGAGTTTAGGTCTTTGTGTTCAGAACAAGTAAATTATGTGTTAAAACAATAAAAAAATTATAATGATGCCCAAAAACATGCATTTATTAGTGAAATTCAGTACAAGGTCCATACGGACCTATTCACACGTCCGCGTACTATTCTCACTAAAACTTCAATAACTCCTAAAGTAATGATCCGATCGGCTTGACTTTTTTTCCAAAAGATGCGCAACAAAATACTCTTGGAATACAGAGTAACTTTGGGGGGGGGTTGTAGTGGCCGAAGTAGGAGTAATTTCAGTTTGAAAAGGCAAAAAGGTCCCTAGGGACCTTCTCACTCATCGGAGGGTTAAACTAAACCCCATTAAATCTTACGTTTTACCAATCTCTAAAACACCTTTCACAAAGCTGCACTTCCCGCCAATTCTACTCAACGGCATCGACTTAAAAGATGTTAGTAAGGCATCCAATCTTGGGTTCCAAATAAATACTTCCATGTCCTGTGAGGACCACATCAATTCCTGCGTCATCTACTATGTTTTAAGAAATCTGAGAATGTCTGCAGCGTTTGTTCCCATTAAAATGAGACGTAAACTTGTCTTACAACTGTTGATGTCAATTATCACTTATTCGGAAGTCGTTTATTGCAATCTTGATTCGCGATCATCCCACAAGTTGCTAGTTGCTCTGAATAACGCTTCCCGTTATGTATATGCCTTGAGGAAATACGACCATGCATCGTTCTTTCGCACTAAGCTACTTGGACGATGCCTATTTCGTTATCTTGAAGCAAGAATTTGCATATTTTTACACAAAGTAATCTACTCACGTTGTCCTCACTACCTGTATGAAAAACTTCAGTTCTGTAGATCGCAAAGAAGTATGAACCTCTTGATTCCGAGCTACTATTATAAAAATTTTAGCAGACTATTTTTAGTCAGCGCTATTAGACGGTGGAATTCTTTACCAAATAACATAAAGGTCACTTCCTACCAAAGAGCCTTTAAGCGTTTAATCTTCGAATATTTCTCATTGTTCAATTCTTTTTTCGATTTCTAATACTTCTTTTTTTTATTATGTGTATATTGTTAAATTATGGTATTTTTTTTTTAATGTCAGATTATTTTTATCTTTTAATATTAAATTTAAAAATTTTTGTATTTTTATCTCTAAGTTGCAATGAATTAATTTTTCCTTACAATTGCTGTATATTATTTTAACCTTAATTCTTTCTTAAATAATAAGTATAATCATTCATCTCAGTTTGATAAGTTAATAATTTAATGTTGTAATATCTAAAATCAATATCTCAATAATGTTGTTGATTCTTTTAAGTCTGTTGCAGTTATTCAAGCAGAGTTAGGAGTTCCAGTTTCTACCAGAACTGTTAGACGGCGTTTAGTGAAAAAATCTTTTTGGAAGATCATCACGGAAAGTCCCAATGCTGACTAAAAAACAGGAAAACCCGATTAACATTAACAAAATCGCACTAAGATTGGGATGGCCCAGTTAACGGAAAAAATAGAGCAACATTTGAAGCATTCACGCAAATAACGTTGTAAACGACAAATTAATAATAAATAGTTTTTTGGCATTCTACCATTAAAAATGCGCTGGCGTATTATGAGATTAAATAGGTTCTCAAATTTTATAAGTTGTTGGGCATTGACATGCTTTCCAATGTCAGAAGTGAGTGAAAAAACGTTGCAGGTGTTAGTCATTAGTGGCGGATCTACATACGGGCTGCAAGGGCTTTAACCCCCCTTGGAGAATTTCTTGTATGAGAAAATAATGAAAATAAGCCTTAAAAGCCGTTTTACCTCTCTCCTACCACCCTTTGGCAACAAAACTGATAAATTCAGTCGCAGCTAAAATAGTACGAAAAACACTTAAAGTTTTCACCTTTTAAGCCCATAACACACAGAAGATTTACAAATATGTGAAAAACGTCTGATTTGACATGGAATCACTGTTATACATATGTAATTTTGTAATTTTTTTCATTTGGGTTTTTTTTTTTGCTATCTTAGCTCTCCCATTTGACGAGTCCTAGATCCGTCACTGTTCGTCGTCATGGCCAATGTAGAATTAAATAGCATGATGCAAAAGTGCAATAAAGATAAAAAACGGAACATAAATTTTAAAAATTGGAAAGACGTAAACAATAAGAGGCTGAGAAATAGTGGAGAAGCAAATACTGGAAGAAAAGAAAAAGTTGAACCCAATAAAATTGCTCCAGAAACGGTAATGTGAAAAAACGTTTTAAGCGCCATCAGCGAAGATGTTATGCTTACTGGAAAACCGTGTTATCGCGCTTTGGTTATAAAACGTTTTTCCATTACGAAAGTATCTAAATACTTTTTTCCTTTTCTTCTTAAAGGATATATTTTGATTTTTTATATACAGGAAAATTTCTTTAAAACTCTTACACAAAAAATTGAAAATCGAAATCAAATGGCTTTAAGTGCGTCATTAAAAACGTTTTTTTCTGAAAACTTATAATTTTGTCGTTTACAACGTTATTCGTCTGAATGCTTCATTTTATGGTGGGACGAAATAAAAATTAATTAAATTTGTAGCGATGGAAAACCCTCGCTATACATACCACAAAAACATTCAAACATGGAGGTGTCAATATAATGGTGTGGGGATGTTTTTCTTGGCATAGTGTTGGTGCTGTGTACTAGATCAAGCAAATAATGGACAAACATCTTTACGTTCGTATCTTTTAGGAATTCATGCTTTCATATGCTGAATGGGATATGCCATTTAAATGGCAATTTCAGCAAGATAAAGACCCGAAACACACTTCGGGTCTAGCATAGAAATGGTTTTTGGACAATAATGTGGATATAATGACTTGGCCAGCTCAATCATCGAACCTAAATCCGATCGAATATTTGTAGAAAATAGTAAAAGAGAAAATTGGATCAATTAAACCAAAAAAACAATGAGGAGTTGTGGGCAAAAGTTCAACAAGCTTGGTATTCTACTCCGCAAAACATTTGCCGGGCCTTGTTGGGCTCAATGCAGAAAAGATGTCGAGAAGTGACAAATAATAAAGCTTATGCTAACTTTTCATAATATTTTAGCAATGACCCTATTTTTTTGTCCTATAAATATGATCTTAAATAATTTGTTATGTTTTTTATTACTTTCAGAAAATAATATTTTTGCTTATGTTAATGAAAATGGCAGAACTCTGATTACGTAATATGAAAATGTTATATTAAATCCTTCATTTTTTTTTATTAACTGTTTTGTTTTACGATGAAAAGGAAAAATTTTTCAACTGTCCCAATTCTTTTGTTCATAACTGTATACAGGGTGTCCCGCAATTGAGTGCAACTATTTACGGTGAAAGTGAAAGGTTATGTCGAGCAAAAAATCATATGGGAGGGGGGGGGGGGGGGGGAGGGTCTATTTTCACATTCTAAGGAGCTACAGGGTTAATAAATATTTCAAGACTTTGGTTTACGTTATTGTTTCTAGCAGAAAAACTAACTTACATAAAACTTATTTTGATAGCTCATTATAAAGGCAATAAAATCACCTTTCTAACGGCATATCAACAAACCGTGCTCGTGTGAAGATGAAATCAATCGATTGAAACTACCAAATTTAAATTTTGAGTGCAAATTTCTCAGAAATTCGCGTAATAAATGACATTTTTTTTAGGATCAATTTTGTAATTTATTCAATTTTCTTTTCAATGACACCAAAAACATAAACATATCTTAAAAAATAACAAAGTTGGCTGTACTAAAAAAATTATACTTATTAGAAAACAATGATATTATCTACTGTATAACTAATTGTAATGTCATTATTTATCATTATTTTTTAATAAGTATAATTTTTTTAGTACAGCCAACTTTTTTGTTTTTAAAGATATGTTTTTGTTATTGGTGCCATTGCATACAAATTGAATAAATCACAAAACTGATTAAAAAAAAAATTTCATTAATTACGCAAAGTTCTGAGAAATTTGCACTCAAAGTTGAAATTTGATAGTTTCAACCGATTGATTTCATCTTCACACGATCACAGCTCTGTAAATACAAAGTTGGTGGGGTTTGTTGATATACCGTTGGAAAGATGATTTCATTACCTTTAAAATGAGCTATCAAAATAAGCTTTATGTAAGTTAATTTTCCTGCTAGAAATAATAACGAAAATCAAAGTCGTGAAATATTAATTAACCCTGTAGCTCCTAAGAATGTGAAAATAGACCCCCTTCCGTACGATTTTTTGCTCAGCTCGACATAACCTTTCAGCTCCGTAAAGAGTTGCACTCAATTGCGGGACACCCTGTATAATAAACAGTTTTTTTTTAAATCTCTATTTATTGTGTAGTATTTCGGAAAAAAAATTCCTAAGAAAGCATATTTTTGCAGCGTCTAGAGGGGCCTTGCCCCTTAAGCATAATAAATAATATGTCACAAATACATATTATTTTCTTTCTTCAATATTTTTAAGAACGTATGACAGCAAAATAAAAAGCCTTTGGGATTTAATCTATTTATAATGTATGCTTGTAATTTTTTAATATTAGAAGAAGAGCTGATAATTTTTGAGTAAAAGTGGAAGCATTTGATACCATTGGCTGAGGTTAAAGTTAGCGTTCTTAAATTATCAAATAATTCAACGAAATGAAAACTCAATAGAATCTACAGTTCATTCCAAACTAGTGAAACTTCCCGAATAAAAGTTTTATTTGTAATGGGTTTTTAATAAAATAATAATACCTGAAAATGTCAGAAACAGAAACTAAAAAAAAAAAAAAAATGGGTTAATAAATTTTTGTCATAAATTGAAGACAAGTGAGCTAGAATGAAATAATTAGAGAGATAAAATAGTAAAAATACCGCCAACAATAAGCAGGCACCTACATGTTTTTCAAGCAATATAGTATGCTATTTAAAATAACAGAATATCATGGCTCATAAATAATATTAAAAAAAATTTATAAAAAAATTTACTGATTATTGCGTTCGTTTAAAACAAAGTTAGTTAAGTTTAATTCAACTTGCATTGTCGGTGTGATGATTGTTGTTGTTGTTGTTGTTGGTGCCGTTGAGCAGCGGCACTTCCATTGTATTCTCATGATCTATTAAATAATTGTTGCTGTGATTGTTGTTGTGGCTGTTGTTGATGTTGTTATGGCTGGCGGTTCTATTGTAATTGTTAATGCTTCTGCTGCTGGTGCTATTGTTGTTGTTGTTGTTGGTATTATTTTGATCATGTGCGACAAACATTGGGTAGCTCTCATCATTGTCATCATCATCTTCTTCTGCAGCTGCTACTCTTGTTATTGATGTTGTTGTTGCTGTCGCGTTTTCGCTGTTATCAAGTCGAGTGTATTTTGACATTTTGTGTGTTGTTGTTGTTGTTGTTTTAGTTGGTGTTGCTATAGCTGTTATGGTCGTTGGCTATGAATTAAATCGTGTTTTTTTTACTCTTTTATTTTGATTTTTTCTCACACCCACAGGCACTGAAGTGATAAACACCTTAAGTGAGTTTAAGCAACTTTTATTTAACGCTTTTGGAAAATTAATTTGAATTTTTTTTTAACAACACTTCACGCAAACAAACACGATATACACCAACATTTACCGCCATATACGTTAGCACTAAAAGAAAATCACTCGCACAACAGCAACACTTTAAATAAGTATCAATTTAAAAAAAAAAACACCAAAAATATTGCAATTAAATATTAATTTTGTTCTGTTGCTACTAATTTAAAAAAGTTTTATAGGTATATATTAATTCATTCAATTATCTAAATCCTAAGAGTTTCTCTATTGTTGTTGTTGCCTCGTTTTACTCAAGTGCTTCGCGCAGCGACACTACTCCATCGATCGCGTTTACGATCGCTGTCAGAAGCCAACTAAAGGTTCATTCAAAGCAGTTCATATTCACGCATTCACCCCGTTGGGCGGCACGCTATATTTGTTGATTAAATTTTGCTCCCGCTCCCCATGTCTTTCATTTTTCGAACGCACTCTCTGACTCTCACCGTCTGTTGAGTTGTTTCTCTCACTGGAGGAGCGTATTAATTATTTTTTGTTTGCATGCATTTATCACTTGTTTATCGCAGCCTGATTGTATAAGTTTATAGTTAAAATGTGTATGTTTGTGTGTATGTGCGGAGTTTTTTTTTTATTATACGTCAGGTTTGAGGTTTACAACTTAATTTTGGCTGATAAGAACACTCTGCGCAAGGTTATTTTTTTCTTTTTTTTCTTTGTCTTGGGTTATTTTAAGGCTTACCATTCCTTTCCGAAACTTAAATTTTGTAATATTGCGCTCTTTGAAAGCTGTCCACTCTGTGGCACAAGAACTGCTTAAAAATACTTTTCGACTTCCAGCGAAAGCTGTGTGTGAAGATTTTCTCAAATTCTGCAAGGCATCGTACAACCGACTCATTTCACAAACTCTCCAGAAAATAAAACCTACATAAGGGTTTGGAAATAAGTATGCAGGTGTCGATTGAAGAGAAGTTTGAATGGGTAATGCGCTTTTTACGTCAGTCTCTATTTGCGTCTAACATTTATATATTCAAAGTATTGTTCTTTGCAGCCTTCGCTTTGGTTTTTTTTTCACTCCTGCAAATTTTTGTCACAACTGTAAAAGACATAATAATATTATCCAAAAACATCCCATCTTTAATGTGAGAGAGTGTATTTTGACACCTTTCACTAGATCCCCTCAAACTTTGCAGCACAGCTTGATTCAGAAATTATTTACAGAAATTTTAGTGGTTAAAGACAATATTTTTCCACTAGTATAAAAACCCGTCCTACGACGGCTTGGATGCATTAACCCTACGTGTGGCTAGTGTAACGATATCGTCACCCTACTTTTTACGACATAGCTGTATCCCAGACATGTGCAATGGACGACGGTTGGTATCTCCTCCTTAAAAAACTTTGAACCTTTGTATGAATATCTGCCGCGTCAGTTTTGGTTTAGCCGTTTGTCCGTACTGTGAGTGCAAAGTTGGACCGACTACGAAATCGTTACATTAGCCACAGGACGTGTTTTTTTTACTACTTTTTGTAAGTAAAAAATGTTGTTATTTTTGCTCCAAATGAAATAATTTTGTTATACTTTTTACTTTTTTCAATGTACAAATGAATGCAACATAAAAACACGTGTATGTGACCAAAAAAAAAGTGTCCGAAAAAAAGAAACCGACTTAAAATATTTTAATTTTTGTACAATATTATTTATTATTTTGATTTAACTATATTTTTGTAAAAATAATAAATTTATTATTTTGATTAAGTATATTTTTTGTAAAAATAATAAATAAAAAAATAATAAAAACAATAAAAAAAATATTCAAAATTTTTCACAAAAAAAAATCATTTCAATCACCAAATCAATCATTGCCAAATTTTATTCCGACCAGCAACCTTAATTTTTTTTCCAAATTTTTTTTTTTATTTAATGAAAAAAAGGAAACTTCATCTCCGAAAAACTTTTTTGAACATTAAATGCCACTAGGGGGTGTTTATCCAATAAAACCTTAAATTTTTTAACATTTTTTTACTCGAAAAAAAGCCAATTTTCAGGTTGCAAAACATTATGGTTTTTGGCACGGATCCAAATCTGGGTAGTTTTTTTTTAAGATATATATATGAAGCTTTAATCAATAAAATATTTTTACTTTATATCAATTAGGGCCGGAGATATGAATTTTGGACTAAAAATTGAAAAAATGCTCGTTTTTGGCTGTTCCGAAATTTTTCGCTCAAAACTGAGTGTAAATTTTGGCCAAAACACTTTATTTTCCTTAAATTGAAATGTTTATATAAAACCTTAAAAAAAAAATGTTGACCAAAAATTATTTTTGAAGGGATTAAAAAATGGCTTTGACGATATCGTTACACTAGCCACAGCGCGTAGGCAAATACAAACTAGCCACACGAAAGGTTAACGCTAAGCTATAATTATTTAATTATAATTATTGTTTGCTCTTATTACAGTGCTTTTACAACTGTTCTTAAAAATGCTCAGCCTGAAAATATACACATACATAAAAGGCCAGCATGTCACTGATAAGTATCAAAAAAATTTCTGTGCATACTTTCAGGCTGGTCGCAAAAAATAATTACAGTTTGAGCGATATTGGGCGCGGAACCATGTGCTTGCCTTTTATATATTAGGATTAAAAACTTACACTGCTCAACAGTGGTTCTGCTCCAAGAGTTCTGATAACAGTTTTCATATGTATTTTAGTCCAATAATTCTAATTCTAAATCGACGGAGCATTTTCAAGATAATTTCGTTTTTTTTTTCTTATATTAACATAAGTACTTCGAATTACTCGGGCTGTACCCGGACATCCTGGTATTTCAAAGTATTTTTGGTATATTTAACCATACCCGAATAAACGTGTATTTTCAGATGAATATGCTCGAAAATCGAGAGTTTTACTATATATGTACATACATATATGGTACGAAAACAGTTTCCATTTTGAGTTTTTAAATTTTCTGTTGAATGTAAGTCTGTTCTTATAACACTTAATTCACTGTCGCAACTTGGCAACCCTGCTTCTTTGATATGTCTTATCGGAGTAGGTTATTTAATGCGTAGAAACTTTATTATATCTATTATAAAAAATAAGCAAGTTAAATGACTTCCATGTGAACTCTTTGCATTCATGGTGAAGTCAGACAAATTTTGAAACCACAGTAAATACATTCAACAGAACAACAACAGCTATAAGAGTTCTTGTTTTACTGTCATAGTTGACAGTCACCAATTATTTTTAAGTGATAAGAATTATATTTAGGGTCTCATTTCTTACATTCCTTAGCAAGGGCGTCCGCAAGACGAGAAAAATGGGGGAAGTTCCCCCTAAGCTTTAACGAAAGAAAAAATTTTTATATTCGGAGTTGTTGTAGAAATCAAGTGCTCTTGGAATCAGTATTGAAACTGAAGAATAATTCACTTGGGTGTCATAGATTCTGATTTTCTTTAGTTCTTTTTTATTTTCATAATGTTCAAATTTTAAATGCTTTATAAAAAGCAAACAACTTAAGCCTCAACATGATGACGCACAGCGCTGCCTGGCTTTTCAGCCAAGAAATCTACAAACTCTTGGTAGGGACTAGCACCCAAAGGCATCTCCTTCCACAAATCTGGAGTCAAGTATGCGTAAGTTTTAGCAATAGCTGCATAGGTGGCCTTGGCGAAATTACCCAAGGTACCGGTGGAGCCACGGGCAGATGTATAGCAATCTTCAATACCAGCCATTGTCAAGAGCTTCGTTGGTACTGGTGCAGAAACAATACCAGTACCACGGGGTGCAGGAATCAGACGCACAGATACGGAACCGCACTTTCCAGTGACCTTACAGGGCACTGTATGAGGTTTACCAATCTTGTTTCCCCAGTAGCCACGACGTACAGGCACAACCGATAATTTTGCCAAAATAATGGCAGCACGAATTGCGGTAGCAACTTCTTTGCTGCACTTAACACCCAAACCAATATGGCCATTGTTGTCGCCGATGGCAACGAAAGCCTTGAAGCGTGTACG
This sequence comes from Coremacera marginata, assembly GCA_914767935.1. Classification (NCBI taxonomy): domain Eukaryota; kingdom Metazoa; phylum Arthropoda; class Insecta; order Diptera; family Sciomyzidae; genus Coremacera; species Coremacera marginata. The sequence goes on from OU612044.1 coordinate 163,466,837, forward strand.
TTGACCAGCACGTGTTTGTTTCTGTACCGGCATAATCTTTAAAACCTCATCTTTCAAAGCTGAGCCCAAGAAAAAATCAATGATTTCGAACTCTTTGATGGGCAGAGAGTAGAGATAGATTTCCTCTAGAGAGTTAATCTTGCCTTCGCGCACCAAACGTCCCAATTTAGTCACTGGAATCCACTCCTTGGTCCACGGCCACGTCCGCGACCACGACCACCACGTGCTCCACGAGAGCCAAATCCTCCACGGAATCCACCACGGGCTGGAGCTGCGTCCGCCATTTTGTAGTTATGCAGTTATATAGTTGACGGTAAAAAACCGAATGGAATTTTTTGGTTTTATGTTCGAACCGGACTCGGTGTCTCTTTTAGGTGTCACAGAATCCTATGTTATCCGATGTTACCCCAGGGAAATATTTGTCGGTTTCAATTCTGATTACAAGAGCTCTTGGTTTCTACAACAACCCCGATTATATAAAATATATATATATATACTATATATATGTTGGCACTATTGCTGTTTTCTTTTTGCGAACTTCTTTATTTTCTGATTCATAAAATTATTGAGTAGTTCCAGTCGATTCCACCAAAGTTTCGAGTTGGTATCCCCGCTTGCCATTTGATATTAGCAAAAATTCATATATAATGCAAAATTTGTATTTTCTTGACTTTAAATTTATCATTTGAATATATATTTTTAAAAGAATTATATTCGGCGGTTTTTTTCGGCGAACTTTCGTATAATGCCCCGTAGTCTGTTTTATTTTAATTCCAGAAACTAAAGAGCTCGCAACAAAATTCACTTTCTTTTTCATATTTATCTTGAAAAAATTTGAAAGTAGAATAGAACATATTTGATTCTAATAGAAACATTTGATAGCTTCCCAGCAAAAAAAAGTTGCTGGTAGTTACCCGGCTAATTACCAGTTAATCTTTCCGGATCTTACCAGTTACTTTTAAATGAGCATCGGGAGAAAATCAACCGAATGTTCCCCGTCGGTATGAATATACATGAGACAATGTATCTCCCTCCAACAAGAGCTTCAAGTATACAGTCGTCTCTTTCGCACACGTCATTAGGGTGGTGAATATCGTACTCCCGATCATTGCCAAAGCAAAGAAATCAAAACTCAAAAAAATATTGTCAGTTTAACCCTAGGATGGGCAACTGATTTTATGTCGTTAAGCTAGCCAAGTGGGTCTGGTCAGACCAATAGACTGAGTTGTTTTGTTTAAAGTGTCCTAATGGCTAGACGGATGATCTGGTATGCAAAAAATGTCTTTATTTGTATTGTACATAGCAATAGAAAATATGTCTGTGTACCGAATACTAATTGCATATTTAGCTGCATGAGCAACCAAAACAACACCCAGAGTTTAATATCAAAAATGGCATAGTGCCGATCGCCACAAGGAACTAAGGTTTTTCATGAATAAGCATGTTTTTGAGTAAAATTATTTAACATATAGGAGGTTGTTAAAAGTTCATAGGTAAATACTTTTATGGTCTGTCCACACCAGAGTAGGCAATCTTAGCAATGTAAAACTGAAAATTAGAAATTTGTACTAAAAAACTTTCCAAATTGATTCAAAAGTCTTCTTTGGATTCAGAATTAAAAGATCATATAATTCTGATAGATGTCAACTGTTGATTTGATTTGAAAATAAAGATATGCAAATCCAAAGTCAAATTTGGCCTGGTCAGACCAAAGCGTTAATAATGTTTTTAATTTATATTACAGATAAAAATTTTTCTTTTTTACTTTAAAAAAATTAAATTAAATATTTTTGCATGGAATTCAAGAATTCAACATTACATTAAAACAAATCGAAATCAAAGTTTCCGTCGGAGTCGTAATCAAATGGATGAACTGACCAATAACTGACTGAGCAAGATTTGAAGATTTCAATATTTGTTTTTATATTTTTTTAGCACTGAAATTTTTCAAATTTTCCGAATACCTTTTTGCATCATTTCTTTTGCGTTTTATTTTTAAACACTTTTCGATATTTTTTTATTCATTTTTATTATTAATCTTTTTACAATTTTTTTCAAAACACAATAAACCTTTTTCAAAACACAACAAAAAAATTTTTATAAAAACTGAAAAACTACTTCGTCAGAAATAAATAACTGTAGCTGTCTTTTTTCAAGATGAAGTGACCCAACCGGCCAAAATGCTTTCGAATAATATTATAACAAGCCTAACAACATAAGCCTTAAGCTTGAAAAAATCTTGAGAAACTATTGAAAAAGACTATCGCAGCAATTGTAGAAAAATTCTGATCGGGTGTTTGTAAAAATTTTAGAGATTTATTCTGATAATTTCACCGATCCTAAATAAAATGGGTCGAGGCAAACATTGCACTCCGGAAAAAGGTCTATAATTCACGAAATAAGTCGAAAAGGCAAAAAGCCATCTGAAACCGCGAATATTCTCAAAATTTCGCGAAAAATGGTCTATAATGCACTCAAGCTGGTTACATCAAATGGTTCCAATAATTTCGAGAATAAGCCGCGCAATCCTAGACTGCGTAAAACCACCTCTACTACTGATAGACTTATAGTTCGCAAAAGCAAAAGGAAAGGATCCAGCCAACAAAGCAAATTATGAGGGAAATAAATGAACAAAATAACCTTAATGTTTCAAGAAAACTAGTATCTAGGAGACTACATGAAGCTAATCTTTATGGACGCATTAGCAGAAGAAGCCGCTCTTAACAAAAAAAATTGAAAGGATCGTTAAGCGTTTGCAAACACCCATGTGAATAAATAAGACCAATTTTGGAAGAAAGTTGAGTCCGAAGTATACAAAAAAATTATTAAAGCATGGAGGAGGGAATTTAATGGCTTGGGGAGTTTTTTCCTGGCACGGCGTTGGGCTAATTTTTCTTTCGTATACCAGGAATAATGGACAAAAATAAGTATTTAGATGTTCTTAATAACCAGATTGAATTGAATGGCTTGGGGAGCTTTTTCCTGGCACGGCGTTGGGCTAATTTTTCTTTCGTATACCAGGAATAATGGACAAAAATAAGTATTTAGATGTTCTTAATAACCAGATGGAACCATTTGCATTTGAGAAAATGCCTATTAGGTGGACTTTTATGCACGATAATGATCCAAAACACACAGCAAAGGTTGTGATTGATTGGCTAAAAAAGGAAAAAATAAATATTTTGAATTGGCCGGCTCAAAGTCCATACCTCAATCCCATAGAAAATTTATAGAATTATGTGAAGGTCAGCATAAGCAACCAAAATTTTCGAAATTAAGATGAGTTATGGAGTGAAATTGAGAAGACTTGGTACTCTATACCGAAGGATAGGGTCAGGAAGCTTGTGGAGAGTATGGGACGAAGATGTCGGGCTGTTTTGGACAATTCAGGATAGTACCAAGTACTAGTAAGCATATTCGTAAGCTCATTCTAAAATAAAAATAAAGCACTATGTCTTTTTTCAGAATCCAAATTGGGCTAATTATACGTCCACCTCAGCTAAGGAGCAATTTCAGATTTTTCATTAATTTTCTAATTATTAATTCGTAATTACAAAGTTACTACTGATTTTAAGGTTTTAATGTTTAAACTCAAATACCATGAAATAAATTATTGTTTCCTCTATGTATTTTATCTAAATTTATGTGAAACACTCTACATGTATTTTTGTGCTATTTATGTGTCCACGGTTGTAAGTGTTTATTAAGCATTCAGTTATCAATATCAAGTGCTTCTCAAGTACGATTGAGATTTTATTGAGATCTCACTTCTAAGCAAGCTTGTTAAAAGTTATATTAAGAAAAGCTTAAAACCTACAGTTTATATTAAGCTTGTTCTCATGTACTATTGCGGGTCGCTTTCTAGATGGCTGGTTGGGGAGGTGAACATTTTATATCAATGTGTTGGTGAAATGCTGAAATTTTTTTTATTAGTATTAGTAAAATCGGTTAGCGATTTTTTGCAGGGTTATTGCCTTAAACTTTATTTTTAATTTTTGTTTAAATTGTGACTTTACATATAATATCAATAGATTTGGTTACAGTGTTAAAATTAAGGGCCATCGACAAGGGCTTATTAACACTTTTGCAATGCGATATCATTTACTTATAACAAATTTGTATAAAAAAAAAATGTAGGTACTTCTAGTCTGCATTTCTTAAGTTTGTAATGACTTGAAGTTTTTACGTTGGCCCCTATTTTTTTTAATCATTCATTCAATAAATTAACTTTCCAGACCCTTAGGCCCCCTACAAAATTTCCTACGGACACCCAAATTTATATATATGTTTTCGTTTTATCTTGAACATTACGAAGCGACTGAAAAGCCACTTTGAGGCGCTGACAGTGCGGTCAAAAATAAAAAGCTTCAGCCTTATTGAAGCTTAAAGCCTTTTTGAAAAGATCTCAAAGTGTAGAACTTAAGGTAATAAAAATTTACTTTTTTTAAAAAAATAATTATTTATTAACACGTATTACTGATTAGAAAGACGTGAGATATTAAAAATACAACAACAACAATAGTAACAACATGTGTTGCAGAATATTTAATGATAGCACTAAAAATTTCAATTTTTAAAATGAACAAGAATCAATAAATAATTGTTTTGTTGTTATAATAATGGTGCCTTATTTATAACCAACCCAAAGTAATCTATGAAATTGTTTTGATTTAGAAAAAAGTAAAAAAATAAAAAAATTTTAAATTTTAAATCACAAAATACTAAGACAAAAAGGATAATTAAAAAGTTCATCTACCAGATTATTTATTTCGGGGCTTCTAACAATTAATATTCAAATATTTTGCTTTTTTTCTTCTCATTTTCTTCAACTGAGTTCTGTTTTTTTTTTTATTTTTTTTTTCTTTATTTACAACAACAAGAGCACAACACACAACAAGTTGCTTAACTACCTCATTTAAGAAACTTGTTGTTATTTTTTGTCCATTGACCCTCTTACTCACTTTTATTTAATTTTTTTTTTATTATTATTATTAATTGCACTTGTATGAATACAAAGTTGCTTGCTGTTGTACTTTTTGTTTTAATTTTATTTTCAATCATTTTGCTCTGATTTATTTTAATAAACAAACCAATTTTTGCTGCTGAAAACGGCGAGATCTTCTGTTTGCATGGCAAGAGAAATATTAAAGCGCTTACTTGTTTGGCTTGTGCGGCCACGTGCGGTTCATCTTAGATAATAAACTGTGAACACAGTGACGCAGTAGGGTAACTAGGGAGCTAATGAATATTTTCCAATTACCCATAAATACAAACTTTTTAATTAACTTCGGATTTGTTTTGATAGATTCACGAAATTAAAAAAATTTGAGATATTAAAATAAATTATAAATAGAAATAAATAAAGAAGTGAAATAAGTGAATATGAATTTCATGAAACAATTGCATTTTAAATTGAATTTAAAGCAATCCAGATATGTTTAAACCTTAAATTTGCTGTAACTCAACAAATCCAATCAGCATTAAGCAAAAGTTAAAAATTTCAACATTTTTCTTTTAATATAACTATACTCCACATAACTATGAATCGAGTCAATGAATTGCCAACACTGTACGAGCGTAAAGCCAGCTGCTAATGAGCAGTGCAGTAACTGCAAATTTCAAGATCAACAAACTTCCGCGATGCAAGGTAAGCCGCAAGGCAATATTAGCGCCTGCCAAGCGTTCATACACACAAAGTTGCCTCTACGCTGCCCATATACTGTAGAGATGGAATTCAAGGCATGGCAACTGGTGTGAAAAATGTTTGCCGGCCAATACTAAGGTGGTAGTAAGAAGAGATAGTGAAACTCTCAAGAGAATCCGAGAGCGAAAGTAAAAAATAATTCAATACTAAAATAAGTAGTGCCAGTATTGCCAGTTCAATGAAATATTTTCAGCTTTATGTTTAGTTATTGATGATCGAAAGCGAGATTTTTCTCAAAAAACCCCATTAAAAATACCCTAAATTTAAAAAAAAAAAAAAATTAATATCATCTATTTCGGTAATTTATTTAGTATTAAACAATTTTTTTATTCTATACTTTGAACCAAAAATGTGCATAAAATCAAAGAAACCAGTTTTTTGTTCCAATGTATGGCGCCATGAATTGGTTTATTGAACGAGTTCATTGGTTCGATGAATATTTGTTCTTAAGTTTACCAATACCCAGTTAACAATTTCACCTAAATAAGTCTCGAGTAAAGCTTAATATAAGGAATTTATGCAAGGTGAAAAGGAGTATGAAATGAATTTGTTTATTCAAGAACTTATTATATAAAATCGTATGTATGTTTTATTTAAGGTTTTTATTCAAGGCTTATTCAGGAACTTGGAAACTTTTAAAAACAATAGATATCAATTTGTTACAGGAAAACCTGACGCCGCTCGGGCTGGTTGCATTCAGGGTGTGTAAAATGTGCGGCATGTGATACAACCAACAATGCACAACGAGCAATGGATCCAATCTCAACCATAAACTTTTTTGTCGGTAATAAAATTTTTAATTTAAGGGAGTATTCCTGGTTGGCACACATTTTTTTAGATTTTTTTTTCATATTTTTATAGCCTGTATATTTGAGAATATCGTCCTAAAAGGGTTTTTTCTTTAAAGTCGGTTGCGGACACGAAGAAGGCTGTTTGGGCAACGTTTTTGCACAAAATCTCCACTGATGAAGCTCCACAGTACCAAAACTGTCCAACCGGTGCGTCGCGCTGGTGCGCCTGGCAGAAAGCGGTAGCAGAAGGGACAATCGACAGCTTCAAGCATACGTATGCACCACTAAATCAGAGAGTCCAGGAAGCAATCAATTTGTGCTATTTACGAAGCACTGTCAGCCGATGATTTGTTAAACAGATGCCTTGGCTCCGAAACTCAAAACAGCAACGAATCTTTCAACGCAGTGCTGTGGTCATTCGCACCGAAGCATATGCACACCGGCGCACGCACTATTGAGATTGCCAATTATATTGCAACTTCCATATTTAACGAAGGTTTTTTGCCAATACTTCAAATAATGAAACTAATGGACATCCCGATTGGCGACGTCACATATGATTTCGCCATGTCTCGGAACGAAGAACGTTTGAAAAGGTCCGAAGCCAGAGCTCTGGCCGCATCAAAAGAAGGTAGAACTGCCCGAAGAGCACAAACAGCCGCTGAGTCTTCATTTTTTAAAGAAGAGGAAGGAGTTTTTTTTGTGGCAGGCATTGCAGATTGATATATGTAAGTATTTCACAAAAAAAAATTTTTTTATTGACTAAAATTTTTTTAGAGTTTTTTCAAAATCACGTTTATAAACTTTGAAACCAAACGCAATCGACGCAGAATTGTCGAATTTCTAAAATTGCATGCTCAAATTTTTCATTTAAATTTTTTTTTTTTTTTTTTTGGTGCAAAAAATAACTTCAAACTTAAACGCGTTTATCTAGAAACCACGTTTTCGAGCTTGCCGCCAAGATTGCGCCCGTAGTTCTGAACCAATTTTGATGAAACAAAGTGCAATCGACGCAAAATTGGTCCACCATTCTGGTCTGTAACACTTCAATAACAATTTTAAACAATTTTTTACCATTTTTTTTACACTAAACTAAAAAAATAGACCCAAAATCGGTTTTTCATTTTTCAATAAACGTAATTTGTAAAAATTAATCGCAAAATTATGATTAAGCTAGGGACTAGAATTACATCTGTACTGAATCTAACGCCGTTTACTTCTTCCATTTCAGATGATCCGAAGTCGAGTTATCCGGGCCGCAAGCAGCATACCTTGTTTTTCGATGCCCAACTTTGAAGGCTGACAACTTTTTGAACAGCCCTCGCACAAAGGAAAAAAAAATTTTTATTTACTTTAATATGTTCTTAATACAATAAAAAAAAACACAGAATTTAAATAACTCTTTGCGTTTTCAAATAAGCAGTTTTTGAAAAAGAATCCAAAAATAGCCTTCCAACCAGGAATACTCCCTTAAGGGGTTACATGACATTGGCAGTTTTTTTAAATCGACTTTTTTTTAATAATTTTGTATTTTAGTAAATATTTTTAAGATTCTAAGAAAAGAAATTTCATGGAAAAATTCGTACGGGTTCAAAAGTTACAGGATTAGTAAGAGCGCATTTTTAATTTTTGCGCTACCTACGTACGGCAGCTGGTATATACTTGTTTTACTTGCTACCTGACTTTTGGTGGTTGTTATTTCGTACCTACTTGAAGAGTGAAGGGTGAAGCCCGAATTGCTAAACTATTGCAAAAAACTATAAGAAACATCACAACACAAGATAACGAAGGCATACAGTATGAAGCAGGCATGGCAGATTGAAGGTAACCTTTTTTTTCTTTGTTCACAATCTTTGAACGCGTTTATCTCGAAACCATGTTTTTCGTACCGGTTGCGGCACTAGCGGGTTCAGTTTTTGACGAAATATTATTTTTTTAAATTTGTTTTCGATTTTTTATGAATTTTTAAAGTCAATTTTTTTTTTCGAAAAAAAACACACTTTCAATTTTGAAACATAACCAAAAATTTAAAAATATATAAAAAAAGCTCGTTTCATACGATAACCAATTTTTGCAACTCCCCGCGCTGCAACCACGAGGCCCCGTTTTTTTCTCTGCCGCCAGTTTGGAGCTCTATAAAACCATGTTGGAGTGAAAAATATACTTTTTTTGAATTTTTTTTCTTGTAATTTGTTCAATTCTCTACAATAATAAAAAAAAAAAAATTTTGAAAAAATTATTGTTTTTGACTGAGTTATGAATTTTTAAAACAAGGTCTGTTTCTCTGCCGCTAATGTCATGACCCGCCTTAAAAGATTTGTACTTCAGCACCCTCTGGTGTTCAAGATAGATCAGAATAGATAAATCCAAAATACTTACCGTATTCGGAATGAGCGATTTAGGAGTTTTCGAGGTTTTTTAAAATAGTTGTGCTACAGCGCCCTCTTGTCTTTAAAATGGAACAGAATAGATAAGTCATCAACACTTGCCTTTTAGCACGTCTTCAGTTTTTTTTTTTTTTTTGTAATGACATTTCGAGCAGCTTTTATTTCGCTTGCCAGGTTTGTTCGTGCTTCGATTGGCAGTTCTTGGAATTCAACATGTTCAAAGAACTCGACCTTCCCGGAAATCCTTACATTCATACGCCTTAGGAGTTTTTCGCGAATTTTGTAAATATTTGTAGTACAGCGCCCTCTGATGTTCAAAGTAAAGTTAAAGAAATAGCGTCATATACTTACCATACTCTTAAACCAATATATAGAAATTTTTTTCTAACCGTTTTATTTTTATTTTATTCTAAACAGTTCGTACTACAGCGCCATCTGGTGTTCGAGCTAGAGCAAAATATATAGCTCTTAAAAAAATAAATACCGTTTTCACAAATAATTTTTACCCGTATGTATAACAAATTTTAACAAATTTTTAATGATTAAATTTAAAAATTAAAAATTGTCTTTTAGTATCGTCTTCTATACTTTTTTGCAATTGCAGTGTACAATCATATGCTGTTTTAAGTTTTTAAAAATAAACTTGCGACGTTTTTCATTAAAACGTTGTTTTACTGGTTAAAGCATAAACGGCTCCTTGTTGTAGTAAAACACTTAAGTTCTGGTTGTCTGTTTCATGAACTATTACCCTAGGTCTGGGGGCCCAAGTACTTAAGCCTTGGGGCAGGTGTACTTGTCAAACTAGAGTCTGTCTGTCTTTTAATTGCTTTAAAGCCTTTTTGACGTTGCGAACTTGAGCGATAATTCTTTTGTTTCTAGTCTTGATATCGAGTGGTGAATGATGGCTATATTTGATTTGATAAAACCCAAATAGCTGCATAAACTTTCTTTAACGAGCAAATCTTTCGCCATGCGAATTGCTTCAGTATCTTCGTATTGAGAACTTTCTACCAGAGATTTTATTCTTTCTACCATGCGAATTGCTTCAGTATCTTCGTATTGAGAACTTTCTACCAGAGATTTTATTTTTAAAAAATTGTCACTGTGTTATTCAACAGCTCTCAACCAAGTGGCTCAGCGTATCGTTGATGGTGTTGGTGGGAGTGGCAGTTCAGGATAAGTTCATTTTAATTTTTAATTCCTTTCGACGAGATGGTGCCTAAATAAAGAACTTACGCAGTATGCAATTATCTAAGATTTTGAAGTATTACCTTGACAAAAATTCCTTTTATCATATATAAGAGATGAGGAGTTTCACGTCTTGAAATTCGTCAGAAATATTTGCGTAAGCATTTCATTTTTTAATGGCTTATTTTAATTTTTCTTTCTTTTCTTTTAAGTTTAACGCTTATATTATTTTCTAAAATAAAATATTAATATCTTATGTAAATCTGCTGCAAAATATTTAATATTTGCCGACATATAAAAGCCTTGCTTATTATATCGATATTGACATTCTCGTTATTGTATTCAGTTCTTAATTTTTTCCTGTCAATATTAAATACAATTAAGTCCAATTATGTCATAAATAAATATTTTTACTTAACGTAGATACTAGCTATGCTACAAATATAACTCTGTAAGAGGAAAACCATCATAATATACTACCGCTTCTTCTCTCTTTCTCCCCACAAAGTCACATGTCAAACAAGCTGCCCATTTATAGGTTTCAGTGACGTCGAAACTCTAATCCTTATTTTGAACTCTGGAGCAATTTTCTGACATTCATGTTACGTGTTTTGACTTCAGTTAATGAATGTAGCAGATTTTGTTTTTATTGAAAATATTTTAATTGACATTTGGAAAACTTTAGAAACGTTTGTCAGTGATAAATGTGAAATATGGATCTTATTTGCATTCGCTTGTGTCAGTGTTAAATAAAATGAAACACTATAAGACAAAATTAAAGTTTTGCCAAAATAACAAAGTTCCGACAACGGATTCTGACTTAAATTTAAAATGTCACAAAATGAGACAAAAATAATTGCTTATTTATTTTACTCTCACTCATAACAATATAATTACACTGAACAACACACAAAAATAACATAACGACAACGGAACGGATTCTGATAAAGGGTATGACAAAAAAAATTTACGTGTATTGGCGTTTTGTAAGCTTACGTCTGAGTTTTTATTTTAGGGGGAGTTAAAGTTAGTCATTGTTTTAAAGGTACACATTCTTATGGTGAATTGTCCTAGAAAACTATGCTGCCGTTACATTTAAGGTATAGGATATGTTTAGCAGTTTTATGCAGACTACTACAAGGAACATTTTTGTGGATTATTTTAACCCTCTAACTCTTCAATGCATAGATCTTTTTAATCCATTTTGTAAAAAATGGCAAAAAAATACCCATATGTTGTACAGTGCAATCAGACTTCAATGTGAGAGAGTGTGAGAGCAATGTGAGAGAGTTTGTGACATTTTAAATTTAAGCAGATTTCATTAAATAATTGTTAGATATCCTATAAAATATTACTTCTCTCGTGCTTGTAATAAATTTTTTGTACTTTGTCCATGATTTTTACTTAAAAACATCTTATCCTGTAAGTGAAAATACGCCGCAATCTTTTACAACAACTTTTCTAAACGCTTCGAAGTGGTCTTGACAGCTTCCGGCACATTTTCTGAGCGAGAAAATCATGCATAAAGCATTTTCCACGCTCAACTAAATCTAATGAAATTCGCTAACGTAATGAACTTTGTCAGCGTTGCGCGCGTTGTTGCAAGAAAATTGAAAATCATGTAGATGTAAAGGCAGAGATACACAGTCACACATACAGAAGCTCATACATGGAAATGCGCTCGAATGTATTTATGTTTGCATGCGTAAATGTTGGTTCTTGGATTAAGACGTTTGCCTCAACACACACACTGAGTATTAGTTTTCTACAAGTTTATTTTGAAAATTCTCTTTAATTTCCGTTAAAATAAATTTCTGATATTTTAAAACATTCAAATTAAACTAAGCTTCAAACACTTGGTGTTTTTTCTATCATCAACAACAACATCAATTAAATTTTCAACATAAGCTTCAGTAAACAGTTTAGCGGCTTACATAAGCTTATTTATGGTTTGTATGAGAGTGTGCGTGTGAATATTTATCTTTGTTTGTGTGTGTTTTTGCTTGTTTGGTAACTACAAAATTGGTATTAGGATAACCTTCAGAAAAATTTTCTTTACCCATGGGAGTCGCACACTCATCACTTGATCTGATGTTACCCACACTTCTAAGTCTCAGCACAGTCTGAGTTTGTTTTTTAGTTGTCTTGAAGATGGCAACATATTTTGACATTTACCTCTTACCTACTACAGCCTGGCATTTCATTTTGCGGTATTTTCTTTTATTTTCATGCTCGCATTGATGCAAGCGACGCTGACATTGATGTGCCTCTTTTTTTTTCAACGATGTTTCAAAAACCATGACGTGAAGTATGCACAAAAGTCGAAGTCGACGTGGTTTGATGTCAGTAACAACGACTGGAAATATAATATGGTTTGTATAAAATTGTTTGGCTCAAATGCAAGTTTTTCTTTTAATTAGTATTGAGATAAGCAAAACTTCGTCGTTTTATATGCTGATAGTTAAGCTCGAGTTATTTTCATAAAGTTAGTGCCGCCATTTTTTATTTATTATAAAAAATATTTGCTTGTGCTATGTTGTGTTCAGTGTTTGCTATCATATGCTGTAATGGAAAGCAAATTTGCTTGTATGGTATTATTTCTATGTGGCAGTGTTTTTATAAATCTGAATATAACAGAAATTTGAAAATTGTGCTGCATAGTGCTCGAGTTGTGCTGCAATGTGTCATAAATAAATTACAAGTTTGCACAGTAAGCTCCACCGTTTTTCTTGTATTATTAAAAAAAATATTTGTGCTGTGATGTGCCCGAGGTGTGCTATCATGTCATATATTTTAAAATTAATTTTCGTGTATGGTATAAATTTTACGAGTTGATGTTTTTATAGTTCTTAAATATAATGTAAATTTAAAAATTGTGCTGGGTTGTGCTGTAATCTGTCGTAGATAAATAACAATTTCGCATAGCTATTTCCACTATTTTATATGTATTATTGAGAAAAATAATTGTAGTGTGTTGTGCTTAATATGTATTATCAGGAAATTTGGAAATTGTGCTGCAATATTTTTCTTAAAAGAGATTGAAAACAGAATAAAAATATACACTGTATTATAAGAAGTTTTTTTAAAATCATGCTTATTTTAAATTTTTTTAAAAACATCTAAATTGTGCTGTAATGTGCTCGAGTTGTGCTACAACGTGCTATGAAAGTTGCTTAATATATGCTTTTATGAGTATTAAAAGCAGTTTATATTCTCATTTGAGTTGAGTATGAAGTTTTTTAAAAAAGTAAGCTTCGCCTCGATTTCTTTACCAATTTCAAAAAAGATTTTAATGCTTTTAAGTTAAAAATTGATTTCATTATTTATCAGTGACTAAATCCAAAGTAAGGCCATCTATTTCTCCAACACGTTCAGTTGTATAAGTAAAAAAACAATTTTAATTTCTTTCAACAAACCCAGTACTTGAGCACAGTAACGCGGCTCATCAATATCTACACAAAACATAAACACCTTTAACTTCTTTACAGCACATTGTAGCATAGTTTAAAAGCAGGTAACATAACATTTTTCAAATTTTGAAATAATTTATTTGTGAGGGAAGTTTATTTAAAACTTAAAAAATATGTGATTTTTTTTTAAATTGCTCTACGGCACATTGCAGCATAACTCGAACGCATTACAGAACATTAAATAAAATTCTAAAAATTATAGATGACGGAGCCAACTTCACATTATAAAACACATACTCATAAGTAACCAATTTTTTCTTTACGGCACATAACAACATAAATTGAGCCCACTGCAGCACAAGTTTCAAATTTCTCAAAAAAATTAATGGCAGCGCTAACTTCACATTAACAAAGCACCATTTCATAACTATTGAACCATTAGAATAATATAGTTTCTCAATGCTGCACATTATAGCACATATTGGGCACATCGCTTATATTTCTTTTAAATAAATAAAAAATTACGGAGTTTAACATACTTTATACACAGGCATACACATAAATTTTGAAACAAAACAAATTAAGACTTACTCAAAAAAAACTAGTATCTCTTCTGTTTATTTATATTTGTTTTTTATCAAATTAAAAATTTAAAAGCTTTTTAATTAACTTCAACGCACATTCAACAATTCAGTCAGTATCCTGGATCAATTTTTTTTTTTTTTCTTATGTACTGGAGCGTATGAGTGAGTGATTTTTAAATGAATTAATTTATAAACAGTAGTAAATGTTGCCGCATATGCAACAGTTACATGACATCATTTACTATAAATGCATTATTGATGCATAGTTTCTTGACCATAAATTTGGCAAAACAAAGCAAACACACACATACACATAGGCACGCTACTGCTGGCACATGCTATAAATTAATTAAATAAATGTCAGCCTTAGCAACATGTTGCAAAAAGCATTTATTTACACACAACATTGGCCGCAAGTTGTGCGATGTGAAGCAAAAGAACCAATAATAACAATAACTACAACATAACAAAAACAACATCAAATGCCTTAGATTTACATGTTGTTTGTTAACATGTTTCCGTATGTGTGTGTGTATGTGTGTGCGTGTGTGTGTTTGTGCGCTTAAAGTGCACATGTTTTCCAAAAATTTGTGGTTGTGCATTTTAAGGACATGTTGTTATTGCACTTGCGGCTAAGTTGAAAATTCAGGCTACTCCAAAAGTATCGAAGTAGCTCAACGTCTTGCTATGCATATGAAATTTGTTGAAATTTATATTTGTTGTTGAAACTTTTTTTTGTTGCTGTTACTCATAGTTGCGGTAAATAGCCATTTGAGCTGTTGGTGTTATGCTAATCAAAACAAATTAAATTCAACGATTTTAATTATGTTTAAAAATTCACTTTATTTCGTTGTTAATTTAGTTTTTAGCTGTTGTTGTAAAGTTCTTTAAAGATATTTGTTTGTGTGTGTGTGTCACAAGTTCTAATAAAATATTAAGCTGCACATCAAACTCAGACTGAGATCAAAGTAAGAGCAGCTGTTTATCTTTGAAATTGTAGATTGATTTGTTGAGTTATTGTAATAGTTGATTGATTGATTCAAATACTCTCTCACGGCAAGAGCTTTAAGTCAAATTCATCGTAAAAGCTTTTACTAAACTGTGCATTTTTTTAACGTGTATACTAGACCGTACCAGAAAAAAAGAAATTGCAACGCACATTCTTCAAGTCCGATGCAAATCCGATTTTTTTTTATCTTTGGCCGAAAGTAGAGGTAATTTTTAATTTTAAAATTAATGTGAAATAATTGTTTGCCATATCTCTGGCATTTACAGTTCGATCCTAAAGAGTGATATATCGATATTTTGATCTCAAAGAGATACGTTTTTTTCGCCAAAGGTCGTTGACTTTAAGCATCCCGTTCTAGTACTTACCTACCAGATCTCAGTTCTTACCATCCAAATGTACCATTCTAATATAAAAGAAAATTAAAATTTAGAGAACCCTGGCTCAAATCATTCCATCTGACAAAGAAAGTCTTTTCAATTGAATTAATTTTTCTGTTAGACCGTCACCTCGCTGCAGACAATGGCAAACCTCAGAGAGTAAAAAAACTGCCATGAAAAGCGTCTTGAGAACATAAGCCGTTCGGATTCGTCTTAAAGCTGGTAGGTTCAGTTCTCGATCATTTGTGTTCGAACATTTCACAACACCCACAACACAATTGAGCATAAGAAGCTCGGTCAAAGTCCTTTGACGCAAATGGCTAAAATGGCTATTGTGTTTTTTTCGTTCTCCTTGTTCTTGTTGTTGTAAAAAAAAATCGAAAATAATCCAAATTTGAAAAATTTAAATGAAATCTTGTGGCAATATTTTGTTAAGCTATACCAAATGGAGATGCAAAAAATTGTGTAATTATGTTGAATAACCTGGCCGTTATTTCCGAGGCCCTAGGTACACCAAATTTTGTTTACATTTATTTCAATATCATACAAAAAAATTAAGGGGGTATCACATAAAAAAAACAAACTTCTTTTTTTTTTGACATCCTAATGGGCATTAGACTGGGCCGATGCCATATGAAAAAAATTTCTTTATTTTTGTTTTTTCGAAACACAATAGGAACTTAAAGTTGCATATTTTTACGTAGTCTCAAAATAAGCTAACCATCTTTCAACTCCATATTACATTTGGCCCTCTACCAGAGCTTTTATGACAGAATCTTCTTTTATTTTAACGGCCTTTCCACATACTAACAGCAGTTAACGGCACTTCTATTAAAGTTCTGTCTGTTTGCGAATTTTTTTCTTGATACTCTTAGATCGCTCAGTCCGAAAATCATAATTATAATTATCTTTGCTTAAAATTAAACACAATAAACAAAATAATTAAACATAATAAACCACGATATGAATAAAATCACTCATACGCCTGGAAAACAAAACACATCAAATTCTGTAAAAACAGGCCCGTAGCCTGTTTACTAAGGGGGGGCTTTTCATAAAAACAAATTTATCGATATGATAGGAATTTAGTAAAAAAACTTACTTTTATTTATTTTTATATGTTTGTATTAAGTATGCTCTTTTTTTTTTTTGCCAATTCTGACAATGCATCATCCTCTGTGACTTTGCTATCCCTATGTATTCTTAAGGATGCACAATCATTTAAGCGGTACTCGCCCATAGAACTTCTAGAAATACATTTCAAATATCAATTGCACTCCTTCACCTATCACCACACTTTCCTTATATTTGCGCCAGCATCCGCTGCTGAATTCTGATTTAATTTATTTCTACGGTAGTGTTACCAGAGCAAGGTAAAATTCTTGCATATTGTTTAATTAAAAATTTTCATCGTTCCTCGTTTTCGGATGTAATCAAAATCAAGTTGAACGATGGCAAAAGCCAGTTGTGCTTTGTAAATAGTACTTCCATGTTGTAAATTGTTGCACCAAGGAAAGGTATACAAGCAGTAATTTTGTAAAAATTTGCCACACCATTAGAAATGTGACCTACAATGTCAATTCCTTTGAAACGATATTTTCGTAAGCGTCTTATTATAGTATTCTAACAATTTATCTACAAGCTGCTATCGAGTTAAAATTCTGTATAAAGCAATGTTGAACTATAAGCCACTTGTGAACTACTGGAAAAACTACCACGATAAGAAGACTAACATTTTCTTATAATTAAATCCGTAACCAACTCCTAAACTTAACTATATCTCTAGCAAAACTTTTTGAAAAAAAAATTTGAAATTTGAAAATTTGAAGTTTGAAAATTTAATTTTTAAAAATTTTATTTGACCCAAGAGGTTGAGATCCCGCGTCAGTGCTAAAAAAAACGCAAAACTTACAATAAGCTCCGTTTTTCAATTTGGAGTAAGCTTACTAAAGCCAACGGTTTAACAAAGGCTGCTTAAATCGTAGATTACGCGAACCACTGACAGGAAAATGAAAAGTTGTAGTGCGGGGGGAGGGGGAGAAGGGGCAGGGGGAGAAAGGGAGAAAAGGGGAAAGGGGGTTTTAAATGTTTTGAAAACTTAAAATGAAATAAAATTGGAAATATCGCTGCTTGCTCCTTTATGTACTGCCGAAGTCGAAGGCAGTTCCGATGAACCAAACGAAATTACTGTTTCTGGAACAACTTCTACAATTATACATACAAAACGCACAAAATTAGAATAAATAATATAAAAAGTTAAATATTCTTAATAACACTACTTATACGACCGCTTTTAACATTACTGTCAATACTACCACCTCCTGCAACTGCCGGTTCCAAAAGCAGTTCTGGACACTTTTCAGGCTCTAAAGATTCTTGAACGCTTTCTAAAATGCAAACGAAATACAATATTACATTATTATGATTTAGCTAAAATTGTAACCATTAAATAATTATAATATAGAATGGACATCGCACACATTGACCACTATACCATTCTGGCAGTGATGCACTCGGTTGGTACATCAGCAAAGTAGTTCAGTGTCATCTTCTTTTTATAAATACTCGTATCTTATTTTGTGACATTGGATCAAAGTATTAAAGAATATCAAGAAGTCGACATAATAAGGATGGAAATTGATAAAAGACAAAAAATTCCTTTCTGGCCTTTTTTAATGGCGGTTTCTGCAGCTAATTAAGTGGAATCGTTTAAGTATTTTGGCACAATAAAATATTCAATGGAATAGCACTTAACACAAATGGTTTAAATTTTAGAAAACCACAACTAAAACAATTGTAAAGGTAAAATTTTTCCTCACTTTACCATCAAACTGTCACCATCAAACTGTCACCATCAAAAATATGTCCTGTCCATGGTTTACAAGTCATGTTGAGCATGCTTTAAAAAAGCGAAATAAGTTGCATAATATATGGAGAAAAAACCCTACGCCAGATAAATGGGAAATATATAGGTGCTCGAGGAATGCTCCTCCTCTGATAATGAGGAATTCAAAAAGGAAATATTATTCTGTTAAACTAAAGGCATCCCTCTCATCTAAAGTTTTGTGGAATAACTTGAAGGAGCTTGGTGTATGCAATAAGGTAGTCTCTGAATGTCATATTGATCCTAATGTTCTCAATGATTTTTTTCTTTCTAATTCCTCAAATCTTCAAAATGATCAGTATGAATTTTTAAGTCCTTCTGCTGAGCAAACCTTTCAATTTACTTGTGTTAGTGAGGTTGATGTAGCAAAGTCCATAATGAAAGTTAAATCTAATTCAGTTGATGAAGATGGAATACAAATAAAATTTATAAAAATTATTCTTGGCCAAATTCTAAGCTCTTTTACACATATTGTTAACCACTGCCTCACTACTTCCTCATTTCCTGGCTCCTGCAAAGTTGCATCTGTTACACCTGTGGCAAAAAAAAACGCTGCTTCCGAGCCTAAAGACTTCCGGCCCATAAGCATTTTGTCGTCTCTATCCAAAGTCTGTGAAGCTCTTATGGCTGAACAAGTGTCGGTATTCCTAACGTCTAATAATCTCCTCTCTCCACTTCAAACTGGATTTCGTGCTGGCCACAGCTTCTCAACAGCTACAGTAAAAGTTCTGGATGATATACGGTGCTGATATGATAAGAGTTTGGTTACGTTACTATGTTTGCTCGATTTCTCCAAAGCGTTTGACTCAGTTAATGACTCACTTCTTTGTCGTAAACTTAAACATATCTATGGATTTTGTGAAAGTGCTGTTAATTTTGTAAAAAGTTACCTAACCAACAGAGCTCAAAGGGTAAAGGTTAACAATAGATTCTCACAGTATAAGTTAATTGACAGCGGGGTCAGTTCCCTTGGTCCCCCAAGGGTCAGTTCTTGGCCCTCTACTATTTTCAGTTTTCATAAATTACATTTTTCTTAACTGCAAGTACTCCATAATGCATGCATTTTTACTTATGCATGCAACTTTACTTATCTGGTAGTACTAACCTCTTGGAAGATTTGGAGTGCAGGATGAATGAAGACTTGCTTAGTATCAGAGAAATGGTCTCCTGTTGAATGCACTAAAGTCTTATGTGTTACCCATTTGCAAAAGTGAAATTCTTTTTGAGGATATTCCTAAACTATTAATAGGTGACAAGAATATTAAGCTAGTTAGAAGTGTGTGTAACCTAGGTTTCAACATAAATTGTGCACTCACATGTACTGACCACATAAACAGCGTCGTTCGTAAAATTTATTATGTCTTGCGTAATCTAAGAATGTCGGCAGAGTATACACCTATTGATACAAGGAAAAAACTAATAATTCAACTAGTTCTTCCTGTGATCACATACTCTGAGCTTGTGTATAGCAAGTTGGACTCACGGTCTCGGCTTAAATTAGAAATTGCATTTAATCATGCTACCCGTTACGTTTATGGTTTGCGCAAATTCGATCATTTGGCTCAATTCAGGAATTGTTTGCTTGGTTGTGATATTATTAGTTACCTAAATGCCAGAAATTGCATTTATCTGCACAAGCTGATAAAACTAAAAACACCCTCATACTTGTATGAAAAATTACAATTTAGTCACTCGCGTAGAATCATATGCCCAATTTCAACTTCCTAAATTCAACAAGATTATTTTTTATTAATGCTATCAGGTTATGGAATTCGTTACCAACTAACTTAAAATCAATTGTTGGAAATGAATGTTTCAAGAATGCCATAGTTGAGTACTTCTCACAGAACATAATATAAATACTCAGTTTATTTCCTCCTATATCTATCTCTCTAATAACTTTTTACTCTACTTCTTTCTTAATCACGTCCTCTTATTTTTGCAACTAACTTAGTCTTTCAAATCTAATTCTCCTTATATTTTATGTATGATAATTTAAACTTGCAATAATTTAACTGTTAAATTTTATATTACAGAATTTTTTATTGTTACACCTTTGGCTTTCAATTCTCTAATGTTTTCACTTAAGTTAATTAAAATAATTAGTTTTAATTTATTTTAATGTCTATTTTACATGTTATATTATCTCCCACTTATTTCTCAGTTAAAATTTTAAATCTCAAGATGTTATATAATTCTTTAATTACTTAACCTTTGTGCTTAAATAGAACATAGTTCTTACTGTACTAATTATCAATAAATATCAAATTAAATTAAATTAAAATTAAATTTCATTTAATACTTTCCAATGCAATAGATTCTTAAATCACTTGTGATGCACAAGACTCAATTGAATGTATCGAACTTTATTCTTAAGCGTGTTGCTGTTGATGTTTATACTGTTACTGTAGAGAGACGTGTAGCATTATGTATGCTCATATAAGAAATGTCATATTAATGATTATATTTTATTTTTTTTTATACTTCCTGGACCCCTTTTGAACACCCAAAACCCCTCCCTTGTCTAATGGCCTGCATTAAAACTGTGCTTTTTATGTTGACTGTTGTATTTAGTGACTCAAGTTAGTTAGTTGGCTGCAAATATGGGCAAAATTTTCTTTACAAAATACCTGATAAAAATTGAAAAAATGTTAGTCAGAAAAGCTACGGTTATAAAGTTATATTCATTTCAAAAATGGTAAGCGTATTTTGATACGTATTTCGTGTTATAATTTAAAAAAAAAATATCGGCCCAGCCTAAAATTTCAGTCAGAAAAGCTCTTATAGAGGGCAAAAATTTATATTAATTTCAAAATAAATAAGCGTATCTTATATCATCGCAAAAATATGCAACTTTGAATACCTATTGCGTATTAAAATTAAAAAAAAATATCCGCTCCGCCTTATTTCCATTACCTATAAACTTAAATTTAGTGGTAATGAAAAATTTTAATGATAATGGAAGAAATTTGCATTGTCACAAAAATGTTTAATGGTAATGCAAAAAAATTGGAATACCATTAAAAATAAGTGGTAATGAAAAATTGTAATGGTAATGTAAATAATGTTCGTTACCTTTCAAAATTTAGTTTTAGCACAAATTTTTTTCCATTACCATTGAATTTTTTCATTAACACTAAATGTTAGTGGTAATTCAATTATTGCTTCCATAACTATAGTAATGCAATTTTTTTTTCATTACCATTATATACTAAACAGCTGCACAAATGTATGCAGTAAGAATTGTTCTATGCTTGCAAAACACTTTGCAATGAGTACAATGTCTTGCAAGCACTCTTGCGTACAAGCCAAAGACATGACAGTGTTTACGAAAAATTTTCAAAATATGTTCTATGCTTGATCAAGCTTGATGCTTGCGAATTTTAACGAGATCAGCAAACTAACAGTAAATGTTTTGCTCATGATTGAATAATATAAGGTTATTCGTATTTTTTGTCGTATGCTTAATTTGACAATCAAAAGTATTTTTGACAATCTACCAACAGTGTTTTGTGATGTTGGAAAAAAGGGTATGTTTCAGTGTTTCATTGCGTAGTTTTTTAGTGTAAAAATGTAGTAGTTAAATAATGGTTTCTTGCCAGGTTAATAAGTCAAAAAAACTGTGTCAAGTAAAAAAGTGCTTGTGCAAGTTTATAATAGCAAGTATTTTTTTTTTTTTTGTAAATTAATTGCGACCACTTTTAATAAGTTTAATGTTATGTTATTGTGTTTTTATTGTTTTTAATGTATTTTATATGCACAATTTATAATCGCATTTCAATTTTATATTTATACCCAACGCGTACTGCGTAAGTGGTAAATTAACTTTGTCATTCCGTTTGTAACGCCAAGAAGGAGGCGTGGCAGGTATAGAAAAATGTATATATTTTTGATCAGCATCACCTCCTGAGTCGATTTCCGTGTGTCCGTGTGTCCGTCTGTCTGTGCGTCTGTCTGTCGTAATTTTAAAGCTATCGCGATGAAATTCAAAATATAAGTTTATTTTTAAAAAAGGAAAATCAAGTTTGAAAATGGGCGATGAATCGGATGAAAACCACGCCTACCTCCCATACAAAGTGACTTTATTTTAACCGTAAAATGTTTTTAAAATCCACAAAAATTAAAGAAATGCCTTGAAATTTGGCGTGTGAGCTTTGATCTTCAATCTAAATCCTGGCTATGAAATTTGGAAAAAACCGAATGAAAACCACGCCTACCTCCCAAGCAAAGTGTCTTTATTTTAAATGTAAAATCTGTTAAAAATCCACAAAAATTAAAAAAATGTCTTCAAATTTTGCACATAAACTTTGATATTTAATATAAGCCATTTCTATGATATATGGCAAAATCGGATGAAAACCCCGCCCACTTTCCAAGCAAAGTGGCTTTATTTTAAACGTAAAATCTCTTGCACCTCCCATGCAAAGTGGCTTTATTGAAAACGTTAAATCGCTTAAAAATCTGTGTACAAACGTTGATATTTAACACAAGCCACTCTTGGATATTTGGCCAAATCGGATGAAAACCACGTCTACCTTCAATACAAAGTGACGCATCAAAATTGGAAAACTTTCGTAAATATATATTTTTTTTTTTTTTTTTTTTTTAAAGAAACTTTATTTTCAATCTGTGGGCAAATGTGGGCAAATTTGATGAATACTAAAAATAACATTTGTAGCAGCACTCCATTGAGTTTTGCTAGAATATATACAACATTAATGACAATTTATGTCATGGTGCGTGCTAAGTTTTTACAATAAACATATATGTATAAGAATATTCGTATTTACATTATTATACCTTATGTACACATTTTATACATTTCTGAAAGAAAATTTATAGAAAATAAAGGGTACAAAAACAATTTTGAATAATAATGTGTTTGTTATATAAATGGCAGGTCTAGGATATGTTGTCTCTTTAATCGTCTAATTTCATCTGTTTCGTCTAGTAAGGAGATCGCCAGAGGATTACTATGGTTACTTAATCTTCGATGTATTTTTGACTAAATTTCTTAATTTCAGCCTTTAGTTCTGGAACGCCTGTGTCTCTATGTATGACATGGTTAGTTACAAACCAGGGTGCATTCACTATATTTCTTAATGTTTTGGACTGATATCTTTGAAGAATTTCAATGTTGGATTTGCTAGCTGTACCCCAAAGCTGAATGCCATATGTCCAGACGGGTTTTAATATTGTTTTATATATTTTTATTTTGTTATCTAAATTGAGTTGTGACTTGGTTCCAAGTAGCCAGTTAAGTTTTTTTGTTTTAATGTTAAGGTGATATCTTTTGGTCTTTATGTGTTGCTTCCAGGTGAGACGTTGGTCAATGTATATACCAAGGTATTTGACATAATTACTTTGAGGAATTAGTATACCATTAATCATAACTGGTGGACAGGTTTGTCGTCTTAGTGTAAAAGTAACGTGAACAGATTTATCGGAGTTGACTTTGATGTTCCATTTTTTAAACCATTTTTCGATTTCATTTAAAGCCTGTTGAAGGCAAGTCGATGCGTGGATTGGACACTCGTTTGTGGAAATTAATGCGGTATCGTCCGCATAAGTTACTGCAATTATTTCTTCAGAGACTGGCATGTCGGACGTATATATCGTATAGAGGATTGGTCCCAAAACACTACCTAGGGGAACGCCGGCTTCAATTTTACATATATTTGAAGTTTCTTCTTTTATTTTTACATAAAAATGTCGATCTACTAAATAAGATTTGAGTAAAAGGTAGAAAGGAGCAGGAGCTTTTTGATTTTGAATAAAAGACCTTCATGCCATACTCTATCAAATGCCTGTTGCACGTCCAAGAAAGCTGCGGAACAATACTTTTTTTGTTCTAAGGTGTCTCTTATAGATTAAACAACTCGATGGCACTGTTCAGGGGTTCCGTGTTTCATCCGGAATCCAAACTGATGGTTTGGAATTATGTTGTTCCTTTCTAGTAGTGGTGAAATTCGTCGTAGAAATATTCTTTCGAATATTTTAGAGAATGTCACCAGCAAACTTATGGAACAATATGAGGTTAATCAATTTTCTGGCTTATTAGGCTTCGATATCATAACGATTAGGCTTCGATAAAAATAAATAAGAAAAAAATAAAAAAATAAAAAATTTCTGCACACTTCCATTGAGTGGAAAAGTGGCTAAGTCGCAAGATCGAATTGTATAGCGTTGTTAAATATATTATACATTTTTGTGGCAGGATTTTAACTACACTTGCATCGATGTTATCATAATCAGGAGATTTTTTTGTAGAGAGTTTTGATATCTCAGATTTCTCTTCGAAAAGTCGGATATTTTTAATGGGTAGGTCCATCTGGCAAGGACAATCAAGGAAATCAAGGACCTGTTGAGCCTCAGTTGGGGAATTGAATGAAAATTGTTTAAAGGTATTCTCTAGGTGCTCGGCAAACGCTTCAGATTTACTCTTGTCACTTCTGCACCAGTCGCCAGCAGCGTTTCTGATGAGGACATTAAGTCTCGTTGGTCGCTTCAAATACTTCGCTGCCCTCCACAGTAAATGTTCGTCATGATGAGAATCATTAATTTTTATTAGGAATTCTTTCACTGATTCGTTTTTCTGTTCCGACAGTCGCTGTTTGAGTTCTCTGCAAACACGATTAAACCTTGTTTCTTCTGAAGGATTTCGACTAGTATGCCCATTTTTTCGTAATCTTCTTTTATTTCTTATAATATCTTTTATTCCAGTAGATATATAGAAACTATTGTGAGAAGAATTTTTTTGTTTTATGGCAGTAGATACGGACGCAGCCTAATGAATGAGTTTTGTAAATGCTTCTACAGCTTCATCCAGTTCCGATTCAGTTTTGAGTCTAATATTCAAGTTGATATGTTCATCTAGCCAGGATTGGAAAGTGTTGATATTGGTCTTAGATGTGTATTGGTTAGCCAAATATTGAAGCTCTGCTGAACCAGAGCTTCACGATTCTGATTTTAAGCATTGACTGCTTAAATTTTCTAATTTCTTTCAGAACTAAGCAAATGTATAATTTTATGTCAAATTTTTGTTTACCTTACAACTTTTGAGTAAATCAAGCCGTGAAATTATATACGAATAGTAAGAGAATGCAGTAAATACTTAAGCAATTTATAATCAAGGAGTTTTGAAAATTTTACTCTAATTTATTATTATTACTCTAGTAGACAAACAATGAGCTAACAAAATTCTACACTTTGAACCTTTAAACAAACGTTTAGACCACGACTCACTAAATTCCTACTAAATCTCAAGTATAAATTTAAATTATAAATGTAAAAGTTGCTGATCTTTAAGGCTAATTTTTTTAAACTCTCATCAATAATAAATAATAAATGAAGGCAATTTTATTTATGAGGCAAAAGTTGGTCGCCTTTTTTTTTTTTTTTGTTTTTTTTTTTTATTCCGGTAACATCATTACTTTCATGGAACGCATAAGTTTTGTTAAATTTGTAGCTTTTATTTGTGTGGCATTGTATTGAGTCGCGCTCTACTTCACGCTTTTCGTGGCCGTACAAATTATGGAAAAACTTTTTATTAACCCATTTATGAAAAATTTTAATTTTTTTGGCACAATAAGAAAAAATGTGTATAATTTTAAACAATCACATTTTTGAGAGAACTTTGTGCACTGAAGGGTTAATAAAAAACGGACACTGAAAATTGGCAGGCTGCCGGACAAAAGGACTCATTTGACTTTTCAACGCTTATTAAGAGATAGGCACAGACACACACACAACACACACACACACACATAAATCTATACAAGCATCCCTGTAGGAAAATCAACTAATTTAAAAGTAGTTGATAAAGTAGTTTTTTGTCAACCACAACTAGTTGAAATTCTGACTTTTTTCCATAGAACGAACTAACTTATTTTGTATGGTGATGTCCGCTAAATAAGTCAATTGACTGTCGTCTGCATATATTTTCAACTACTTGTTAAACTAGTTACATTTAAATTATTTTTTTAATTGCTTTAAAATAACCAATTGAAAACTATTACTGATGGCCAAAAGTTAATAATATTTGATGAAATAACATGGTTAAATATATATATAAGCTTGTAATCTAATAAAAATTTTCAATTATTTGTAAATTAATTACGACCTTCTTTCATAAGTTTTTAAGTTATGTGTTTATATAACTCCAATAATTTTTCAATTATTAAAGGTTATATTTTATCGAGCTCAAGGTCAATGTTGCTTTCCGAAGAAAACAACTGAAGGAATAATAAAACTGAAGGTTATTCCTTCAGTTGTTTTCTTCGGAAAGCAACATAATAAAACTGAAGGTTATTCCTTCAGTTGTTTTCTTCGGAAAGCAACATTGACCTTGAGCTCGATAAAATATAACCTTTAATAATTGAAAAATTATTGGAGTTATATAAACACATAATTTTCAATTAAAACATGCCAACATCAGAGTAGTTGCCGCCTTAATATAATTCAAAGTAGTTTATCAATCACTGGTTTTTAAGTAGTATTTCAATTACTTCATATATTGAAGTGGATGCCGCCTTAATATAATTCAAAGTAGTTCATATACTGGTTTATTTTAAACTAGTTTTTTAATTAGTTGCTTTTAAAAACAAGTTAGTTTGTTCCTATAGGGATGTGCACGCAAGAATACACACACGCTTACACTCATTCGCACGGTGCAAATAATTTATCTGGCCTCTGTGGTGGTCCCTGAATTATAAGGAAAAATAAAGGATTTTTTTTGTCGGTTATTTATTTACATTATTTTTGTTTTTTTTTAACGCTTTTCGCTCACGCATTCATATGGAAAGATAATTTAACGCAAGTGAACAACAAAATGCAATAAATTCCAATTAATTGCCAATTTTATGTGAGCTCGTTGAGTGGCGCTGTTGAGTGGTGAATAAGTGGCTAACGGGCATGTTTATCTTTCGTAAATGAAGTAGGTATTGAGTAGATTAACATGAGAAAAGGTAGCCGTAAGTAAGAGATTAGTTTACGCATTATATAAATGTTAGCACTTAAATGACACACTAGCACGAATGCCCATAGGAAAAAAAATTTTAATCTGTTGGATCTTTTTTCTTCCAAGTTATAGAGTTCTCATTTAAAATTGGCAAATATTTCACATATTTCAACTATAAAATACCTTTGGATTTGCTTCTGTAACTCATGTGATTAAAGCATCTGAACTCAAAAATCTCTCAAAAATCAAATAGTACAAAAAAAAACAGCAGCCTTCTTTCCTTTGTTCTAAACTAAATTTTTCCTTAAAGTATTTTAACAGCACAATTCAGGTATAATATTTAATTTTTGACCAATGATAAACAATAATAAATTTTTTACAAATAAACCTTTTTGATTTTTTTAAAGCAAATTTTCAAAAGAAAAATTATTTAACCCTCCGATGGTTGAGTCATCCGTTGCCCTTATATGCAGTACATAGTCCCCAGGGAGCTATTTGTATTTGTATGGAATTTTGTACGAAAAAATTTTTTTTCAATTTTTTTTTTTTTTTTTTGTTTTATTATTGTTTATTAATTATTAATTTGAAATGAATTCCAGAACTTTTTTTTTATATACTAGCACTATGAATTTTTTGGAGTTTCATATGAAAAAAGCTTGAATAACTATTGTTGAGTAGATTGGCCCCCCCTCCACAATATTTTCTGTGCAGGTGTTGCATCGATGCATGAGTGTAGAATGCTCTGCACAAACTGGATTGTTGCAGGAATTGCAATAGGACCTAGATTTCCGCTGCCGTCCGTACTCAGAACGACATAGGCGACATGAAGGTCTGACTCCTCTAGGTGCAAGTGACGATGCAGCTGCTTCTGCTTCTGTAGGCCTTGATAATATCTTAAAAGAACAAAAAGGAAAAAGAACAAAAATATGTAGTTATTCTGCTTTTGAACATAAGAATTGATTTTTCTCACCTTTACATCAAATGCTTCCATTGCGTTCCGTATCCTTGGATATGCGTTTATGCGGTTGTTGAGCGCTCGTTCCTCTATGTTTGGTACTGCCAATTGTTTTTGTCAACATCATCAGGAATGACCGTCGTCTGTCACTTCTTCCAATTGGCTGCATTTCATTATATAAAATAAATGCTGCTAATGCTGCAATGTGCACCATATTATAAAACATGGCCAGCGGTTTGTCGAGCGCTTGCATGTATACGTGCCAAGCATCTAGTCCATTGTATCAACGCCTGATTTGTTGGTGTTGTAGTCCAAAATAGCAAACGGTTTCTGATTCTTAGATTGCATGTCCACACCGCAAGTATAATGTTATGTGGACAGCAAAATTACCGCTTTGTTCTTCTTGGGCACATATGAACACAGCGCTACATCGGCTTCTTTGAAGCCGAACAATGTGCTGTTGGCAGGACGCATACGATTTTTTTGGAACTCCTGTGGCACAAATGTCTTAATCGAGCGCACTTTTCCAACAAATTCAGTTTTCTTCCTGATCAAACTACGCACCAATTCCAAAGTGAAGAAGAAATTGTCAGCATAAATTGTGCGGCCTGCATCCAAATAACTCTGCGCAAGTTGAAGTACAACATTCTGCCCTTGATTGACCTCTCGTGTTTGGTCAGGCAATTTACCAGAGTAAATTATTCCTTTGACAGGATTAAATGATTTCAAGCCGCACAACCACCATACCTTTATACCATACTTAGCAGGCTTCGACGTAATGTATTATGTGAAGCGGGTGCGGCCTCTGTATGGGAATAACTGCTCATCAACGGTCAGTGCATCATGCGGAGTGTAAGCTGCTGCCAAGTTAGACTATAACATTTGCCAAACATCATCAATAGCCGCAGTTTTGTTTCTGGTTAGTCGCTGCTTTCGAGTATTTCCATTGTCGAATCTAAGACATTGTAGCATGCATCTGAACCGATCATACGATAATGCAGCTTTGTATATTGGCCTGTGCGTTGGGCCCCATAGCTCTGGAGCAGGTTCACTATTCGATTTGGTGAGTCCAGCATACAAAATAATAGCCAAAAAGGCATCGGGCTCCTTCAAAGTGATTGTTTTCCATGCAGCTGTCACTTCACGGCCTTTTCGATTTGTTTCGCGTATTATGATGTACACCATGTCTTCGGTGAATATCTAGCGGAAAATGGCTAAGGGGTCATGTGTGGTTCGTACTGGTCCTGGTTTCCTCCTTGTGAAGTCGACCACGTTATGAGCACGAGTGCGTGAAGCTGGTGGTGCATTTTTACTCCATTTGGTGCCATCTTTGGAAATGAAGTAATTGTCACTTGTTTGCGGAGCATCAGTTTCTTCCTCTTCATCATCGTCGTCATTACTAATATCTTCATTGATCTCTACATCTGCTTCACTTTGGTATCAAAATCATCAACATGAAAATTCGGTTGATATGTCAAGTCATCTTCCGCACCTTCAAGATCAAATGCAGGAACATCAACTGCATCCTCCTCACTCATGAAATCTGCAAATCTCCCATCTACTGCATTTCTTTCTTCCTCACTCATTTGCTGGTAGCGTGTACTACGACGTACCACCATTTCAGCAATATCTAAATTTCTATCTGCCATTGTATTTTCTTTATGTAATTCAGTGTAAAACTTAGCACCCGATATTTTCTGCTCACTGTGTAAACTTTGTATGATTCGGTTTACGAAACTGAAGCCGATTTTATACTCTTTTTCTACGTTTACTTGTGTTCAACCATAAAGCAGGCAATAAAATTCAAAAAGGGACGGATCGTTTGCTATATTTTCAAACAAAGGCACAATAAAAATAGTCCAAAAGGTACCTTAAATTCGAAGAATACATTTGTGATGTGTTCAAACAATAAAATAATGCAAAATTCAAAAAGGGTTGAATTTCCCCAGACAGATAATAATGTTTTCAAAAAGAAGCCAAGAATGATCTAGAAAGTATCTTAAATTCAAAGAACACGTTTGTGATATGTTCAAATAATAAAACAATTAAAACCAACCCAAAATAAATTGCATTTACTAACAATTCCTTGCAATTTCAGTACAAGGTCCCTAGGGGCCTTGTCACCCCTTCCCGTACTAAACACCTTTAAACCCTTATAAATCCTAAACTGTTGGTCGGATCGCCTTTATTTTTTTTTTAACGATTCTGCATAAAAATCTTTTGGAATACATATAGAGGGTCGGGCATATCTCCCATGGACCATCAAGGAGTAACTTCAGTTTGAAAATGAAAAAGGTCCCCAGGGACCTTCTCACCCATCGGAGGGTTAAAAAAAAATCAGCATTGAATTGCTCATTTAAGTTTCCAGTCTATATACTACGAAAATTAGATTTTTTTTTTCATTTGTTCCTGCTTAATTATAAGCAATCAAAAAACGTTTGTTCGAATTCACACTAGTGTGTCATTTAAGGGTTAAACAATTTCACAAACTTTCAAGTTATTAGCCTTTAATCAGTGTATTCAAAGTGCCAAAAATACATGTAAGAAAAATTATTTTTGAAAACGAAATCAATTTCAAGCTCTGTCCATTTGCACTATCGTCAAATGGCAATTAATGTTCAGAGCTGGGTAAATTTTCGCCAACTTCATGAAAATTAAGTAAGTTTTATAAATTTGGTCGAATGATTGATGACTTGAAACTCGAGTATGCATTCCAATTCAAGGTTTTTCGCTGCCCAAAAATGCTTTTATGCACTTGAATGCAAGTGGCATCCCATACAAGTGCTCTAACAGCCTCAACAAAATCCTCCTCATCCTCCTCCTCCTACTTGCACAAAGGCACTCCCTTACTTTATTGATTGCATATAATTCTACAATTTTACATCAAGTGTTTCGATAACTCATGCATGTCGATGTTTTGTTGGAAATAAAATAAAAAAAAAAATCAAGTTAAACTCAAAAAAACATTGAGTTTTAACGCGACTGCTTCTTCTTTTCTACAAGTGCCTGAATTGCAATTTTTGTTCAATTACAATTATTACCAACAATTTTCACATAATTTGTTCTGCTGCCTGCCTTAAAAGTGCAATTTCACTGCAATACAATGGACTGCATTTTAACTTCCGCTTACAAGTCGGATTTCCGGTGAATTGTGGCTTTACAAGAGCTTAAGTGCGTTGCTTGTATGTATAAAAGAGTAAAAGAAAAATAAATCAGGTTACACACAGAAACTTCTTAAAATTTATCAGAAGTTCTTTTTTCACTTCTTTTTTATTGATTTTTACAGCAGCTGTTAGAAGAATTTTACAACAATAACAATGCAACTAAATGCATTATTGCTCTAAGACAGATTTTTAAAAAATATTCAAGTTTCTTTAAGACAAAAACAACAAACGTCGTAATTCTTAAAGAATTTATTTTTTTTTTTTTTTTTGAGGAAAATATTCAGATTTACATTAAAAAAGATCTGAATTAAAATATTTTAAAAAAAAATACGAAACTTTTTTATAGAAACTGAATCTAGAATTACCGGTAGTAGAAACCAAAATATAAAAATGTATCAAACTTTCGTTATTTGGTGTTTTTGGGCTTAAAGGAGTTATATAATACCTATTATCATCATAGCTATAAAGCAATAAAAATTTGTATTAGCATCAAATTCTAACTAAGAAAAATTAAGTCGCTGATATTGATAAAATTGTATATTCCTGCAAAATCTGAAACCAATTACCGATTTCAAAATTGCATTCTAATTTGTTTTTTTTTCTTTTTTTTGTTTTCTTAATCCACGTTCGCAATTGTACTTTGATAAAAAAAAATTTACCAAATTTTTTTTATACACTCTGGGGAGCAAATATGAGTACATGTTTGAACTTCTTGCATTCCGAAGCGAAAAAAAAGTAGCAATAACGCCACATATCCAGAAATCTTTTTTTTCCATTTATTTTTCCATAATCTTAATTGCAATAGTAAGTCGCACTTATTAGTTTTCATTAGAACATTTGTTAAAACAACGCTAAACCAGTTATGCTAACCCGAATTGTCTCACAACAATTTTTTTTAGAAATCAATATTTTCTGTCATATACGTAAAATAATTGAAATAATTGTGGAAATGTTAAGAAAATATTTCTTTCATTGTGTTATAGTGTTTCAGATGTTCACACTCAAAGCAATTTTATCCCCAAAGTTAAAAAGGTAAATTTCATAAGATCTATTTTGGTTGCATTTTAAACTACACGCAGAGAAAAAATATGTTTATATATGTTTGGTTTCAAAAACAAAATATTCAGAGGGAACCACCTAATGATTAAGAACTTTCCTTCAATAGCATTATTTATCGATATAAAAAGATATTAGTTGTGTCCAACATTAATATAATTGTCTTAGCTAAAAAACTAACGTCTGCATTAATATGCTTGTGACAAAATAGAAGCGTGTGTTTCTACCCAATAAAAATATATTTGCATCACTGTTAAACTCAAAACGAACAGAACTCTGCAAATTTAAAACAAACAGAACTCCTTTCTTTTATGTGTTTCGCCTGGACATACATATATCTGTTACTTTTGCACTTGTACGAAAAATAAAAGAAAAATAAGGCGGTTCAGCAGTAAAAACAGGTGAGTTTTGAAGCAACTTTGCTGAAAAAGTGGAGAATGTGTGTTTATAAAAATTATTGTAATGTCGGATAAACATAATATGGTTACTTCTCAACATAATTAAATCCGAGAAAAACTTATTTGCTGTTTTCTAAACATATTTTGTTTGCTTCAAACCAACAATTACTTCTAAGCAAATATTTTGTAATCACAGTGTAAAACTTTTGGCATTTCTTTTGCTAAAATATGTTTCCAAGTAAATATAGTGTTATTATCGGTAAATATATTATGTTGTTCTTAATTATCGTTTTGAAAATAATTCCTTGACTGCAATTTAATTATGTATTCTCCAATTAATATATATTTGTCAGTGAATATTTAATGTTATTCTTGACTAAATTATATTTCCAAGCAAACAAATAGTAATAGACTAAAAGTGTTCTCAGTCCATTTATAATTACAATATATTAATATGAAAACATATTTTCTTTAAAACAAATTATATTGTTTTTAAATTCAAACAACAAGTGCTAAGGTACAATTAAATAACTTTAAGATGCAAATATATACACAAAGAAAAATTGCATCAATTAACCAAGAAACATGCAGAAACATATTATACATCTTGCAAATTATGTTTGGGAAGGCCTATTATTTTTCAGCGTGTCTGATCAGGGTAATTTATAAAATCCATGAATCGCAATAAATGAAATTGGGAGCTCATATACTCAACCCACTTTTATTATTATTGGCGGTCGTGGTGCAGTGGGTAGAGTGGGCAGAGAGTAGTGTGGGTAGGGTGGTAGAGTTCCAGAGAACCTTTGTTCAATTCCCACCTGACACAGAAAGTTTTTTCAATTGAATTAATTTTTCTGTTCGGCTATCACCTCTCTGCAGACAATGGCAAATCTTAGAGAGTAAAAACTGCCATGAAAAGCTTCTTGAGAACATAAGCCGTTCGGAGTCGGCATAAAACTTGTAGGTCAAGTTCTTAAATAATATTTAAAAACAATTTGTTTGTTTTTCAATGGGTGCTTGCAATGTTTGATCTTCACCCAGTATTGCGCGTTCGTCGATTTGAAAAAAAATTTTCACTAACTTTTGAAGGAATGTTTTGTGCATCTTAATTCACCTTTCATGTTAATTCACCTTTCAATGAAATTTATTTTCCATTCAGTAGGCAAACATTACTGTAAAATCCTATAAATAGCCACCCTCACCCAGAGCCTTGCACAAACATAATATTTTCATTTGTTCGTTCTTTCGTACGCAGAATTTTTTCTACGAACGAACAAAATTTTAATTTCGATTTTCTACGAACGAACGAACGAACAACTATTTCTACGAATGAACATCACATCACTTTTCTACGAACGAACGAACGAACATCAATTTTCTACGAACTAAGGAACATAAATTTTCTACAAACGAACATCTATTTTCTACGAACGAACGAACGAACATAGTAAAAAAACTGTCGAAAATAGTTAATATCGGCCGTAGCTGGACTCCTAGAGCGGTCAAATATATGAGCTGGTCCTATTATTTTTTGGTTCTAAACATTTCTTCCGAACACACCTACCCCCTATCTGCCACCCTTCTTTGGTTCCCCATACAAAAAAAAAACAAAAACTGTCGAAAATAGTTAATATCTATTATATATATAAATAGTTTATATCCAGCCGTAGCTGGACTCCTAGAGGGGTCAAATATATGAGCTGGTCCTATTATTTTTAGCCCCTCAACATTTCTCCTGAACGTACCCACACCCTTCTTTGGGTTCCCATATAAAAAACATCTATTTTCTACGAACGAACGAACGAACATGCATTTCTCCGAACGAACGAAAGAACATATATTTTCTACGAACGAACATGAATTTTCTATGAACGAACATCAATTTTCTACGAACGAACGAACGAATATCTATTTTCTACGAACGAACGAACGAACATAATAAAAAAACTGTCGAAAATAGTTAATATCGGCCGTAGCTGGACTCCTAGAGCGGTCAAATATATGAGCAGCTCCTATTATTTTTTGGTTCTACCTACCCCCTATCTGCCACCCTTCTTTGGGTCCCCATATAAAAAAAAAAAAAAACAAAAACTGTCGAAAATTGTTTATATCGGCCGTAGCTGGACTCCTACAGGGGTCAAATATATGAGCAGGTCCTATTATTTTTTGCCCCTCAACATTTCTCCTGAACGTACCCACACCCTTCTTTGGGTTCCCATATAAAAAACATCTATTTTCTACGAACGAACGAACGAACATGCATTTTCTCCGAACGAACGAAAGAACATCTATTTTCTACGAACTAACATGAATTTTCTATGAACGAACATCAATTTTCTACGAACGAACGAACGAACATAATAAAAAAACTGTCGAAAATAGTTAATATCGGCCGTAGCTGGACTCCTAGAGCGGTCAAATATATGAGCTGCTCCTATTATTTTTTGGTTCTAAACATTTCTTCCGAACACACCTACCCCCTATCTGCCACCCTTCTTTGGGTCCCCATATAAAAAAAAAAAAACAAAAACTGTCGAAAATTGTTTATATCGGCCGTAGCTGGACTCCTACAGGGGTCAAATATATGAGCAGGTCCTATTATTTTTTGCCCCTCAACATTTCTCCCGATCACACCTAACCCCTATCTGCAACCCTTCTTTGGGTCCCCATACAAAAAATAAAACAAAAACTGTCGAAAATAGTTAATATCGGCCGTAGCTGGACTCCTAGAGGGGTCAAATATATGAGCTGGTCCTATTATTTTTTGCCCCTCAACATTTCTCCCGAACGTACCCACACCCTTCTTTGGGTTTCAATACAAAAAATATCTATTTTCTACGAACGAACGAATGAACGAACGAACATCTATTTTCTACGAACGAACGAATGAACGAACATCTATTTTCTACGCACGAGCGAAAGAAAAAATATTTATTTTATTTCTCAAGGTTGTTTTATAAGGTTATCGCAGGGCTGATCGCACTCTCTTTTCAGTACCCATAATTGTCAAAACCAGCCAATTTTGCGAATGACAACGAAAGAAAAACGGATGATAAAAGAAAGCACTTGCAGATTTTCTATGAGCTGTCAACTTCGATTTGGCAATTATGGGTACCCGCTATTTTAACATAACGATACTATCGAAACTGTCTATTTTTTCATTACAGATAACTATGCAGGAAATGTAACTCGGTTCTTTTTCCAGTGTACATATTGAATTAACTTTTTTTTCTTCTCCTTCATAATAATAAACTTAACATTTGTTGGTGTTTGCAGTTCCATAAGAAACTTTTGGGCAACCCTGCTTTAAATAATTTAACGTGAGACTCTAAAAAAAATCACACAAGACAACTGGTTTTTGCTTTGAGCTGTCTCAGTTTTTGAAAAAATTAAACTGAAATTTCACTTCATTCTCTTACTATCACCTTTCATAATTTCTACCATGTGCATGGATCAGAAAAACTTTTGAGTATCTGACTTTTTCCCATAGAACGAACTAACTTATTTTGTATGGTGATGTCCGCTAAATAAGTCAATTGACTTTCGTCTGCATATATTTTCAACTACTTGTTAAATTAGTTATATTTAAATTATTTTGTAATGACTTTAAAACAACCAATTGAAAAGTATTTCTGATGGCCTAAAGTTAATAATATTTGATGAAATAACATTATTAAATATATATACGCTTGTAATCTAATAAAAATTTGCAATTAAAACATGTCAAAACCATAGTAGTTGCCGCCTAAATATAATTCAAAGTAGTTCATATACTGGTTTATTTTAAACTAGTTTTTTAATTAGTTGTTTTTAAAAACAAGTTAGTTCGTTCCTATAGGGTATAGTTACTGTTAGCCAATTTTGAAAAATTTAACACTGAACGAAATCAAATTTTAAGAACTTTCTTATAAAGGGTGATTAGGAAATTATTGTCATTTCTATTTATTATGATAATATTGGTATGGTTCAATTATGTATGGAACAAAATATCGGCCAAATGGCTGCCGCAACCTCGGCGGCACACCTTCATCCGATGGTCCAAATTTTCGATGACGCTGAGGCATAAGTGAGGTTCTATGCCGTTAATGTGTCGAATTATCTCATCCTTTAGCTCTTGAATTGTTGCTGGCTTATCGACGTACACCTTTTCTTTCAAATAACACCAAAGAAGTCCAACGGTGGCAAATCACATGATCTTAGCGGCCAATTGGCATCGCCACCACATGAAATAACACGGTTATTGAATTTGTCGCGCAAAAGAGCCATTGTTTCGTTAGCTGTGTGGCAAGTGGCACCGTCCTGTTTAAACCAAAAATATGGCCCGATGATGCCGCCAGCCCATAAACCGCACCAAACAGTCACTCTTTGTCGGTGCATTGGTTTTTTAACAATCTTACTTACTTTCTTAGGTGGCCGTAACAACCCGTGTCCGGGTTTCGGCCGACATCATCATTTGAAAATCAGTCTTGGATTATCATTCGCCCAAATGCGGTAATTCTGCTTATTGACGAATCCACTGAGGTGAAAATATGCTTCATCACTGAAGATGATTTTCTTCAAAAATTGATCATCCACCGTTGCCATTTCAAGAGGCTTTAGTTCTTGAGTCAATTGCACCTTGTAAGCGTGTAAATGCAAGTCTTTACGCATAATGTTCATCAACGACGACGAGTTGAGGTGGACGGCTCTTCAGCCACACTATCGCGAGTAGCAGCAATATTTTCTGCAGTACGAGCTGTACGAACATGCACTGGTGTTTTCACATCTCCTGCAGACCCGGTTTGCTCAAATTTTTGGGAGGGGGTGTGGTCCAGACCCATGGACTTTCCTCTCCCCCCCCCCCATATCTAAGCACTTAAGAATAATTACTGTCATTTAAATATTAACATATATGTGTTAAATGTCATTTTATTAAATTTTATTGAATTAGGGAGTGATTATTAGATTTAGCATTTTAAGTATATGAGCAATAATGAAAAACTAACGATGTTTTATTTGAAGAAAATACAATTATTGTTGTCTAAAAAATAGAATACAAAGCAAATTAAGCTAATGAAGTACAACACAATTTCAATTTTCGAGTGGTCCAACTCAATAAACCACAATTTTATTTTTTCTAAAAAAATAAAGAAATTTTTTTGAAATCACATATATGCAGGGAGTCTATTGAAAAGTCTTTGAGATAATACTGCAAAAAAAAAATGTTTCGATAGTGGGTTGTGCGAAAAACAGGAACAGTCACAGTTGAGTTTTGGTTCATTCTTCAATTAGCTGCAAGTGGAATATATATTCATTTGATTCTAAGCAACACAATTATATTATATTTACAAGTCGTGTATGCTGCACTGCCAAAGCTTTATCAAACTGCCAAAAAGTATACCGGTATGAAGTTAGCCCAAAAATCTTCATCCCAAATTTTTAACTCAGCCCAACTTTTGAATTTGCCGTAAAATTCAATCCAATTAATTTCAATTCGCTGCAAATGTTAAAAATGGAAAAAACAACAAAATTATGTTCTTTTAATAGATATTTACAATAATCCTTAAAATATATGAATGAATATACAGGGTGGACCAGAATAACTATCCCCTTTTCATTAATTGATTAAAACTTCAAATGCGTTTTTTTTTATTTTTATTTTTATAAAACACTTAAGAATACCTAAAATATTTTATTTGCCACGTTTTATTCGATTCTGAATCCTCCTTGCATGTGAATTTCATCCCAAATTTTAACCAAAAGTGCCTTGAATTTGGCCAAATTCGTAATTTTTGTAATCTTTAGATCCTTCAGTTTTGACAGCATGTGAAATAATCCAAAGGGCTAAGGTCTGGTGATGAAGCTGGCCACGAGTCTTTATCGATGAAATCGGGCGTGCTTTCACGTAACCACTGTTGTACTACATTTGCGCGATGACTTGGCGCTCCATCTTGCTGAAATACCCATCGGCTATTTGGAAACAGTTCTTCAGCACTAGGCAGCAGGTGTTTTTCTAAAATTTCTTCCAGGTAATATTTTGCGTTGATTTTTACGCCACTTTCAATGAAAACCAGAGGAAATTTGGTCGTTCTTGACATTGCACCCCACACCATTTTGTGACATTTTGAAATCGTTGAACAGCTTTTTTATTTATGGGAATGTCTTCGAATGCCCCCGAATAAATACGGTCATTCTATACGTTAAGACTTGGTTGCAATAGAAACAACTTTTCTTCTGAAAAAACGATATTTGAAGTTGCGTGCTGTCTCAAAAGCTGTTTGCATCTTTTCTTTCTCTAGTTCATATTTTTCAAGGTTATGCCACGTTGCCGGGTTTTCTTGTATGGTTTCAGCTTCAAGTCTTTTTGCAGAATTCTAACCATCGAACTTCGGCTTATATTATGTTCTGCAGCCATTTTTCTTGCACGTCTTTGACCATTTCGTCGAATTTTTTCTCTTACACATTTGATTAAACTACCAGTGTGAAAATCTGATTTTCATATAAAAACCATATTTTTTCGCAATTCGGCTAAGATTTCGATACCAAGGACGATAGACCGGAGCTTTTGAATACCTTCAGTCGATTTTCTGCATAATTGTTGATTTTAAGGCAAAAATTCCGGATGAGAACTTTCATCTTCTATCCTTTTTTTGTTTTGGTTTTTACTGAAAAAAACAAATTTTGCTGAACAGAGTATTTCACTTCTAGGTAGTTAACAGTTAGCATAAATATTTAGTTTTTGAACTTAAAAATTTTATTAAAAACCTTATCTTGTATTTGCGGCGAATTCAATATTCAGATACATATCGCGACTAATTGAGCAAAAAGTTGGGCTGAAGATTTTGGGCTATCATCACAGAAGTATGCTCTTAAATTTTATACTACCGAGTGCGGAGAATTTTTATTTTTGCTTTTGTTATTGAAACCTTTCGTTACATCGGTTTTACTCCCAATATAATTCGCTGTGTTGATTACATTGGTTTTATCCCCCTTATACGAGTAATTTGTTGTGTTGTTTATTTATACGTGGCTAAAGAAGTTTTATTTTAAAAATTTCAAAAATTACCTTTAAATTAATGAACTTATTCGAAAAAGTGACCTTATTTGAAAGAAAAAGTGAAAATTTTGTTTTCTGTAAAAGTTGCTAAAAATTAAAAATATTAAGAAGGACTTACCTCAAATGTTTATAAAAAAAATTGTAATTAGTAAATTTTTAAGTACACAGTAGTTGTTAATGAAACTTTGACAAGTTCTGTGAATAAAATCATTTGTGAATTTGATAGCTAACGGTTGCAAAGGTAATCGTTATAAAAAATTTGTCTACCTTTAAATTTTGACTCATCAACCTGATGTATTCTTTTTTATGTCGGTGAATTATTAAAAATTAATCCAATTAAGTAAGTACATGTGTATGAGTGTGTGTTAACACACACATACACAGATACCATAAGTAGCAGCACAACATAACACAAATACATGCAGCAGAAGCATAACAATTTAATTACGTTATACTTAAATATGCTTAATGCAGAAACACTAGCATTTCAACTGGCACTCAAAAAATAACATACAGGGTGTGTTGTGCTCTTGTGTGTGTGTGTGTGTGTGTGTGTGTATGTGTGGGCAAGTGCATGACTTTCACTTGAATTAAGTACGCGACGCATTCAATTTCAATGTAGAAATGCTGTTACATTTATTTATCGAGGACTTTTTAAGAGCTGCTGCTGCTACAGCAACAATAGTAAAAACAACCACAAAAACAACAACAATAACTGCACCAACAACAATAATAACAATGGGCAATAAAAAGCTTCAAGGGCACAAAAGCTTCAAGCGCGACACAAGAGTGAGTCTTGAGTGCGATATGTGAGTCTACGTGTATGTGTGTGGCTCTGTTGTACTAGCTGTGCGTGTGCGTTAAGTTGAAATTAATTATATTGCATGCAGCAAATTTACTGCGGGCGTAATTTTTAAAAATTCACTCAAGTGAAAATGTTGCCCGCAAGCAATCGCTTGGCATAGCCTGCCAGCCAACATGCCACAATCCACATCCTATGCTAAAAAGGAAATTTATACATATGTGTGTGTGTGTGTGTGTATAATAGTGTGGGTGTGAGTTTTTGTGTGTGTACATAAACTGTTAATTCGTCGATTATTAATTAAATCTCAGCAATGCTTTCGCTGATTATCTTTTTCGTTTCATTTTTTAAAGAATTATTTAAAATTGCGTGCGTTGCAGTTGCATATGTCTGCAGTTTTTCGTTGTTGTTGTGTTGCTCTCCTATTTTAAAATTAAAGGATTTTAATTAAATCAGCGGTTGTACATACATATATGTTAAACAGAGAATTAATTTTAATATCCTTGCTTCTCTTTGGCAGGCAAACTTCTTTTTTTTCATGTAAATAACGCTTTAAATGACTGTATTTTTATGTGTGTCCTTGTTGGAGAGCGGTATATGCAATGAGCAAAGTGCATAAATATTAATTGTTAATCATTTTCATATTTTGCGGTTTTCTTTTTCTGCCATTCAAGCAGTTTAATTAATGGAAACGTTTTCGTAACAAGTAAAAATTTATTAAACAAAGCATAAAATTAAGCAATATCGTATATAAAATGGAAATCCTTGAAGCAAGGCAATGTGTCATGAATTTGCAATTGTATTAATAATTCAAAATACATGCACCCATCTACT
The DNA here is from genome assembly GCA_914767935.1 of Coremacera marginata. Classification (NCBI taxonomy): domain Eukaryota; kingdom Metazoa; phylum Arthropoda; class Insecta; order Diptera; family Sciomyzidae; genus Coremacera; species Coremacera marginata. The sequence goes on from OU612044.1 coordinate 163,508,375, forward strand.
CACACAATCACACACACACAACTGTAAGTCAGAAAAATTATCTTATATTATGTTTGCATTCGTTATGCTTGTCATGAAAAACTCAAAGTTTATTGCGCTTCAACTGTTGTTCCGGATGATTTAATTTATCAGAATTTGCTTAGCTATTATTCAGAAATATATAAATATACGGAATTGTAACTTCAAATTCAATCTTATACAATTCAAATGCAACTTTTTAAATCAAAAATTATACTTTTAATACTTCAAAGTCAACTTTAAAAAATTTCACATTCATTTATTTGAATTTTTAAATTTTCTACACTAAGGTTGAATTCAAAATTAAAAAATTGGTTTTTTTTTTGCAAAAAGTTGAATTTGAAGCGAAAGAAAACTTGAATTTTTGAAAATGAAAAATTTGCATTTAAAGCGTGAAAGTTTGAATTTGGAGTTAAAAATCAGTAAAATTTATGCAGGCTTAACCTAAATTACTAAGCCTCAGAACTGTACCTTAAGTTTTTTGCCTTCTCTGAAAGGCTTTCATACACTCAGAAAAAAGAAATCAAATTTTAAAACCAAAAAACACCACTACTTTTATTTTTGAAAATTTTAAATTTCCTTAGTTATAATTAAATTTGTATATAACAAAAATATTTACCTTTGCGTTTGAAGTCTAAGAATTTTAATTTAAAAAATCAAATTTTCTTTAAAAAAATATGTTTTCGAGTAAGAGAGAAAAGCTAGTTTGACTTATTGATTCTTTGCTTGCTATAGTTCTATAGCCAAAAGCATAGAACGTCAGACCCTCGATATTGTCGGTCGTGTGTTCGAATCTCGTGGTAGTAGGACTTTTTTTTATTTTTTTCAGCTGGTTTTTTTTTTAATCTTAATGAAAAAAAGTGGGCAGTGGGGGGGAGGGGGAACTTCCAACCTAGGTGAAAAGTTAAAGCTCTGAAATAACATAGCTGTTATGAATTTCCGAAGTAGCTAGAGTCGGCATATAGGTATTTCCGCCGAAAAATCCACCGTCACACGAAAATTAAAAGTTATTAAAAACTTATTATTTAATGATATTATCTTAGAGGAACATGATGATCAAATCGTCTGCACTGTTTCACAAATTTAATTTTTCTCTTTAGTTAATGTTTTGTAAATGTTTCGTAAGCGTTTTTGTTTTAGTAAAAATGGAAGGCATTGGCTAAAAATAATGAAAAATGGTTGAGGCAAGGAGAGCCAGAATATATAAAATTTTTTTTTTTTAATAACTAAATCACATAAATACTTAATTACCTAATTACTTAATTAATACCCAAATAAATTACAATGTAAAAAATGCCACATAACGCCATGTCATGCAACGTTTCATACTAAGCCCAATAAAAAAAAAAAAAAAACGAAAAAAGGTTTTTAAATTTTATTACTTTGAAAATAATCTTATACTATTTCAAATCCTTCTAAAAAAAGTTTTATACAAAAACTCTTGCCAATTTACAGAATTTTACTAATTTTGCGATGCAAGTCAAAAACCACTTCAATATTTTGTCACGTAACGTATCATTTTTGGTGGCTTCTATCTAAGAGCCGAACTTTTGACAACTCTTAGGTTTTACACCTTGTATAGTGTGCTTGGAAAATCAAAATAACTTGTTAGTTAAATTTTTCATTTTTTTTTTTCACTTATTAAAGTCGTACGATCGTCACGTGCGCCACCACGGAAATGCCCATATCAGACGCGTTCTACTTTTTTAACTCTTTTTTATCAATAAGAAGAATTTTCCATAGAAAAATCTTTTTATTTCTATAGAAAAAATCCTAATAAGATTCGTTATTGAATGAAGGAAACGATGTGGAAATGTTTTAAACACTATTGTCATCTCACCTACTTCTCTCACTTGAGTTTAAAAAGAGACCACAGAAAATCTTAGCCTTTTTGTATGTTTCCATGAATACATAGAAAGATTTGACTTTTAAGACTGAAATTGAAATTAAAATGTTTTGTTGAAACATTCACCCTGTGGCGAAAGGATGCATCCGTCTTCGAAGACGACTTTCAAGACAGTAGTCAGTCTTCGAGGACAGATCGCTCCAATCCTATAGTTGTGCTCGAAGACCATTTCAAACAAATTAGCCAAACGACTTGCTAGACAAATGTATGCCACCTGTTTGAAGACGGCTCCAATACAGATCTTGCTAAGTGCCCGCATTCGTTCAGAATTGCTACTCCTTGTTGTACGATTTTCGTCGTTCGTGTTTTTTTTATGATAAGACAATTTTATGTTACATGTTTAAGACGGCTCTGATACATGTGTTGCTAAGTGTCCGCATTTATTTCAATTTACCGCTCTTTTTGTACGATTTGTCTCGTTCGTGTTCTCTCCTACAAATTTCTTACGTTTTGTGTTATTACTGAATTAATGGCGATTTGTCCAGTAAAACATCACCATTGTTACTCCGTTGTCGTCAACGACGTCTTCAAAGGCAACGTCTTTGAAGACTACTTTCGCCACTGGACATATGTAAAAAATGTTGTGGAATTTCTATTTATATTTTCTATTCTTCCTATAAATAAATAAGATATCCTATTTAAATATGAAGAAGATAACGTTTAAAATTAAAACTAGAATCACATATTTTAAGAAGACTTTCTTATAGTTTTAAAAAGTTTGCTTTTAAAAAACAAGATGAAACTATGTGATTTTCATAATAAAGAGTGACTTCGTTTTAATAAGATTATCTCTATGGCTTTAATAAGACAGTCTTTTTGGAATAAAACCATAGAGAAATCTTCTTGATTTTGTTCTATTTTAATATGTTGTTTTGGCTCTGTGTATATGTGCAAAATTTGGATGAAGTCGAACAAATGGTGTAGGAGATAGACATGGGTAACGCAGCAAGAATCGCTGCGTTGATACACCAACTCAAACGAAGTTTACTGTATCAGCGAAATGCGTTAACGCAAATGCGTATAAAGCTGTATAAATATTTTTTTACTTTTGTTTTGAGGGCGTCATTTGCATTACTGCGTTATTGCGTTACTTTTATTAAAAGAAGAAGAATCAACGCAGTAACGCATTTAAGTGATTCAACTCTTTAACGCAACTCAGCGCTGCATTACCCATGTCTAGTAGAAGGAGTTTGATTCGAGTTAAATTGGCACGCCCTCTTGCCTAATTCTGTCCACATTTCTATTCCTGAAAACTGCTCATTATACCAAAAAATATATGTGCAAAATTTGGCGAAGTCGGACGGTTGGAGGACCTGTTGGGGTACATACAGAAATGACTAGATATATTGGTCACTTGGCCACTTGGTCACATTGCACCTACACTCCAAGTATACCTATCAAAACATGTACAAATCACGAATTATAATGATTTCTGAAAAGTAGTTATAGTTCGATGACGCCAATTTTTAGAGTAGCTGAGAGTAACCATACGAATTATGTAAGAAAATTGCATGACATTAAAACCTTATTCGCCTGAAATATAGCATTTTTTTTTATTTATAGGCGGTAATAGGTGGCGTGGGAATTTTTTTTTTTTATTTATTTTTCGAGATATGAACCTTGATAACAGATGTTGTAAATTTGGCGCCCTTAGGTGTTCCTGAGATCTTAATGGACATCAACCCGCACGAACGATTTTATATATATATATAGAATATATTTGTAACACAATTACTTTGGTTGCAAAATCGGTAATTGGCTCGGTAATCGCTTCAGTAATCGGTAGTCGGTAGCTTCGGTAGTCGGTAATCGGTTGGTAATCGGCAATCGGTTGGTAATCGCTTTGGTAATTGGTTGCTATCGCTTCGGTAGCCGGTATTCGATTGGTAATCGTTAATCAATAATCGGTTGGTCAACGCTTTCGGTAATTGGTAATCGGTTGGTAATCGCTTCAGTAACCGGTAATGGGTTGGTAATCGCTTCAGTAATCTGTAATCGTTTGGTAATCGGTTGGTAATTGCTTCGTTAATCGGTTGGTAATCGCTTCGGTAATCGGTAATCGGTTGGTAATCGCTTCGGTAACCGGTAATTGGTTCTGTAATCGACTGGTAATCGCCTCGGTAATAAAAAAAAAGCTCTCCAAACATGTTTCCCTAGCACAACCTTGCATAGACAATGCTGTACAATGCAACAGAAATAAACAGCTAACAGCGTGATGGTATCGCGAATCTATAGTTTTGCTATTTACCAAAAAGTGCTCAACGCGCCTAAAAAAGTTTTCACTTCAAAAACAACCCCTTACTCATCGATGATGTGCGAGGTCGCAAATAATTGTTTTCTTTTAAAATTACTGTAATTACTTACTATATAAGCTATAAGTTATAAGTAAGTCATAGAAATTCTTTATAATTTCGTTATGTTGTTCTTTTTTTTTTGGTATGCATAGCCAGATGGTTGCGATGAGGGGTAATTTTTTAAAAGGTCTTACTATTTCACAATTTAAAACTAAACAACTAACGAATAAAATACAAACATTCTTGCGTCGGTAATAGTGAATGACTACATAAGTTATCGCTCTCTTCGTTATAATGGCGGAGTACAAAATAATATTTTTAGTACCTTTTAAGATTTTAAAACGTAAGGGCCAATCACAAATAAAGATTCTAGAAAAGAATGCAAAACACAAAAAAATAAATTTTATGTAATATCCCTACCAGTATTGACCATACTTTTCTACATCTACTAAAAAGATATAAATTAAACTTTCACATTACAGTTCTTTGTAAATTGCTTCAGAAGAAATAAAGATTTATGCAGTCATTCAATTACAAAAAGAATGATTACGATTACAGTAATCGTAATTATAATTCTGATGTTTTACAATTACTGTAATAGAATAAAGAAATATTTTGATTACGACTGCAGTAATTCTAAATGTAATTTCTTAATTATAGCGATTACTGTAACTGTAATTAAAAATATTTCGATTATGATTACAGTAATCGTAATATTTATATTTTTAAGATTACAATTATAATTAGTAATTGAAAATGTAATTTATATGTAATCAATTACGAAAGTAATCCCAGCTCTGCTTATCACAAATAACACCCAAGTCCTGCAAATAACTTACAGAGGAATGTGATTTGCCGATTAGATATTAAGTACTCGGAGAAAATTGGGGTCTCTTACGAGAGTATGTGATAATACGGCATTTGTTAATGTTGGGTTCTAAAAGTTTTTTTGGCACCAAGTGGAAAAACTGATCAGATAAGAATCAGCGTTGGTTAATACTAGAGCTCTGCATGAGTATGCTTTTTCGCCTCCCTGAATATATTCTCTTGCTTAAGAATAAAAAATTGCCTCTATACCTTTTCTGCTTTGCTCATACCTGTTCAAACACTCTCTTTGTTTTATTCAGATATAAGAAACGAAAAGAATAAGAGCACGATGCTTTACTAACAACAGCAGGTAGCAAATAAAGCAATAAAAAATAACAAAAATATCAGTGGTCATACCCTGAATATTTAACGAATATTTTTTTATTCGTTGGTTTGTAGAATGAAAAGAATGTTTTTGAATTGGGACCCAAAGAAGGGTGGTTGATGGGGGGAGGGTGTGTTCGCTCAGCTCAGCTACGGCCGATATAAACTATACACAAGTTAGACGTTGACTTATTACTATATTTTCAAATTTTCTTGCAATATTCTTCTGCAGATTTCTTCTCCACTCTTTTACTTAATTTAATTTTACTCTTTTTTTAACGTCTTTCGATTCAAACTCGCCATTGGACAATTTTGCAGCCACTAAATTGTTGCCTAATGGAATGTCACTTTCAGTTGGTTCATTTAAAGACTAAAGCTTTTTAAATAATAAAGAATTTAAAATTTTATAACACCTTAAACAGTTTTAAATGTTGCTCACTATATCAATATCCATTTAGAATGAAATATTTTTTATTAATATAAATGTATTTTTATCTTAAATAAATGCGTTTGACATTTTGACCTCTATCCAACATCAAACTGACTATGCAGTAAGAATAACATAAAGCTTATTGCGGGGAAAAACCAACATACCTGATTCTTATTCAGGTCACTGCAGCAGATTCCTGAGTATTCGTGTAATTTATTAAGTACTCAGAGAAATAACTGAATCAACGCGTAGATCGCAAGCTCACCTCAGTGCAAAAGTGTATGAAAAGAGAACAGAGAACAAATAAAAAGATATTCTCTTGCGCTACACGACCTGTTGCTATACGATCTGTTGTTTACATTTATTCGCTTGCAGCTTTGCTTGCACTGACTGCTAAAGCAGAGAATGAGGATATATTTACTTGATGAATATATTCATGCAGGGCTCTAGTCAATACACGCCGATATATTTTTATATATCGAGAGAGGCCCGAAGTGACTACCTCGAGGGACACCAGAAAAAACTGTAAATTACTCAGAATTGGAAAAATCTGAAGAAGACGTTATAACGTCATTTTTCAATTTAAGATTTAATCCATGAAATGAACAAACAATGGAAAACCAAAGTTTGAGAAATTCAAGAATTCAAGTTTGAGAGCGTGAGAGATTATTGACTTACACTGGTAGAAACTGCATCCACTTCAAAACAAATTCTGTTAGGTTAGTGGTAGTCGATCTCTCATTGAGAAAGCCGTGTTAAGTTAGAAAAACTGACTTAGAATCATGGTAGAATAAGATAAGGTAGATGCATTTCGGAGAGGCAGACTGCCATAACTGTCAAAACGAATTTGATAGCTCATAGAAAATCTGAAAACGATGAGAAAGCTTTTATTAGAAAAATGTAAACAAAAAAAGTGATTTGTATTGATTTTGACAATTTTGGCTATTAAAAAGGGAGCGCAATCCGAAATGCTTACTTACTTACTTACTTAGGTGGCCGTGACAACCCGTGTCCGGATTTCGACCGACCTCATCAGCTCTCGCCAGGCGCCTCTGCTTTGCGCGCGCCTTCTCCAATCGGATACACCAAGTGCGGTTAGGGCTTCCTCAGCCTGGTCCATCCATCGGAGGCATGGTCTCCCTCGTCGTCGTTGCCCAGCGACCCTCGCTTCGAGCACCTTTTTCGCTGGAGCTTCGTCGTCCATACGATGGACATGACCCAGCCAGCGTAGTCGCTGCACAGTTATACGCCGAACTACGTCAATGTCTCCGTAGAGCTCATACAGCTCGTGGTTCATTCGGATGCGATAGTCATCGCCGACTCGAACAGGACCGAAGATTTTGCGAAGAACTTTTCTCTCGAACACCCCCAGAGCGGCTGCGTCAGTTTGCGAAACTACCCATGCCTCAGCGCCATAAAGCAGCACAGGTAGAACGAGCGTCTTGTAGAGTGTTAGTTTTGTCGATCGAGAGAGGGCTCTGGAACTTAGTTGCTTACTGAGCCCGTAGTAGCACCTATTAGCAATTATTGTTCTTCGCTTTATCTCCAGGCTGATTTCGTTGTTAGTATTAATGGCGGTGCCAAGGTATACAAACTCCTTGACTACTTCAAAGTTATAGCTGCCGGATGAAACGTGGGAGTCTAAACGCCGAGCTCCCTTGTTTGTAGACAGCATATACTTTGTTTTACCCTCATTTATCGTCAAACCCACTTTGGCTGATTCCTTTTCGATAGCGGCGAAAGCAGCGGTAACATCTCTCTTGGTTCTGCCAACAATATCAATATCATCAGCGTAAGCAAGGAGCTGGACACCTTTATAGAAAATGGTGCCATTACGATGCACACCGGCCTTTCGTACGATCCCCTCCATGATGATGTTGAAGAGATCGCAAGACAGTGGATCGCCTTGCCTGAAACCTCTTTCGGTATTGAAGGTTTCGGAGAGGTCATTTCCTACCTTGACGGAGCTGCGTGTGTTGCTCAACGTCATTCTGCAAAGTCTAATCAACTTTGCAGGTATACCGAACTCAGACATTGTTGCGTATAGGCAATCCCTTCTCGGGCTATCGAACGCAGCTTTATAGTCGACAAAGAGATGGTGTGTGTCAATTTGATTTTCGTGGGTTTTCTCCAGGATTTGTCGTAGCGTGAAAATCTGGTCTATGGTGGACTTACCAGGTCGAAAGCCACACTGATAAGGTCCAATCAGTGTTTTTGTAATTGGCTTTAATCTTTCACACAGTACGCTTGAGAGAACCTTATATGCGATGGAAATAAGACTGATACCTCTATAACTTGCGCAGATTGTAGGGTCTCCTTTCTTAAGTATAGGGCACAGTACACTGAGGTTCCAATCGTCGGGCATGCTTTCTGCTAGCCATATTTTGCTGATGAGCTGATGCATGCGCCTTATCAATTCATCGCCGCCGGTTTAAAACAATTCAGCTGACAGGCCGTCAGCACCCGCTGCTTTATTGTTTTTGAGTCGTTGGATAGCAACTCGAACCTCTTCATGGCTAGGTGGTGATACTTCCACTCCGTCATCGTCGATTGGTGGCACTGCACTGTGCTCTCGATGGGCGGCATTGGTGGAATCGTCGCCATTAAGTAAATTGGAGAAGTGCTGTCTCCACAATCTAAGCACACACTGTGTATCCGTATTCAGATCTCCATTTTCGTCTCTACAAGTGGATGCTCCGGGCTTGAAACCTTGGGTTAGACGCTTAACCTGTTGATAGAATTTTCGTGCATCCTTCTTGCCCTGGTATACCTCTAGTTCCTCACGCTCACGCTTTTCCTGCTCTCTTTTCTTGCGTCTGAAAAGGCGCCTCTCTTCCTTCCTCTTTTCGCGGTAGTTTTCTCGCACGGCTCGCGTTGCAGCTGACTGCAGCGTTTTTCTATAAGCGGCGTTTTTTACTGCAGTCGCAATGCGACACTCCTGATCGTACCATTGGTTCCGAGGTTGCGGGCGCCGGAAACCAATGACTTCTTCAGCGGCAGCGCGCATGGAGTGGGATATATGCGCCCAAAGTCCGCCGGCGTCGTCGAGTCCAGAGGTTGGTTGGTTGAGCTTAACCGAGAGTTGAGCGGAGTAGGCTTCGGCAGTCCGTTGTAATTGCAGCTTAGCGACATCTAGCTTTCGTTGCATTCCTGTGCGTATGTTCTTGGCATTGCATAATCGCATGCGGATCTTGGCTGCAACAAGATAATGGTCGGAGTCAATGTTGACCCCCCGAAATGTACGCACATCTAGAACACTAGAGGCATGCCTTCCGTCGATTACAATATGATCAATTTGGTTTCGCGTTTTTTGATCCGGGGACAGCCAGGTGGCCTTGTGGATGTCGAGGTGCTTAAATCTGGTGCTACTAACTACCATGTTTCGTGCCGCGGCGAAGTCGATCAGTCTTAGACCGTTGTTTGTGGAGGTCTCGTGAAGACTGAACTGACCGACAGTGGGGCCAAAGATGCCTTCCCTTCCGACTTTCGCATTAAAATCGCCGAGGACTATTTTCACGTCATGGACCGGAAGGTGGTCATATACGTCCTCAAGACTAGCGTAGAAAGCGTCCTTGACGGCTTCGTCCTTTTCCTCCGTCGGGGCGTGCGCGCAAATAAGGCTTATGTAGAAAAATTTTGCCTTGATGCGGTTCGTGGCCAATCTTTCGTTCACAGGTGTGAACCGGGAAACAAGGTGGCGTAGTTTCCGGCTATCGACGAATCCACATCCGAATTCGCGCTTCTCCGCATGGCAGCTGTAGTAGATATCGCAGTGTGCTTGTTTAGAGCAGCCTTGCCCTTTCCATCGCATTTCCTGGATGGCGGTGATGTCAGATTGTATTGTTTTGAGGGCTTCCGCCAGTTGGATAATGGCACCTTCCCTATAAAGGGTCCGGACATTCCAGGTGCATATCCGTAAATCATTGTCCGTTTTTCGTTTGCGGTGGTCGTCAACGTAATTGGGGTTCTTATCCGAGGCTGGTTTAGTTTTCATTGGGCAGTAGTAATGTGGCGGGACCCAAACCCTGCGCACATTCCATGTTTAAGGTCTATGGATCGACCCGCCGCTCAAATTAGCCGTCAAACTGACGGATGCCAGTTTGCCGTTGCCCAGGGAACACCACTTGGAGGTTTGAGTCGACTTGAGACGATTTCGACATGGATAATGCTGGCCTCGCCAGGTTGAGGCGGTCAGACACGTTGCCATGTGAAGGTTCGCCCCCTGTTCCCCCCGAAATGCATACACCTTCTTTTATTCTACCCTGCTTAGAAAGAGATAGTTGAAAAAGAGCCAAGAGGGGATGAGCCCAGAAGCTCGCAAATTTTCTTAAAATAATAGCTATTTATGAAAAGAATTCATTTTTCACTTCCGTTTCTTTGAGCATACTTAAATAGTTTCCATTTATGCAAGCAACAAATCACAATGTGGCCGTTTTTCTTTACATTTGTAAAATTTTGAAATCAGAGCAAAAAAAAACGGTTTTGGTAGATTTTGGGAGGAGTTGGAGGGGCTTTCAAAGTTCGTTAGCTTTGAGTTCGTTGGCGTACAAGGTGTGGAAATTTGATCCCTTTTTGGAAAATTATTTTGAGCGTGTGTCACCCACACTCACTCAAAACACTTAAACGAACATAAATTTGAATTTTATAGTTAGTGGTTGTGTGTTTTTCTGTTTTCACTTGCTGTGTGTAGATGTTGGCATGATATCAATTGTTGTTGTTTCTATTGTTTGGTGTATTTGCGAAATTTCCTTAGCTTGGCAGATAATTTCACAAATCTGTAAAAATCAATTTATTTTTCATTTTCTTCTTTTTTCTTTTTATTACATTTAACTTTTTTCTCTGCCACTTTCTATTGCTTTTGTAGTTATTGGTTGACTTTTTTTCACACTCTTATGTTTTGGATTTTTTATTAATTTGCTGTTGTGGTTTTTCTCATATAGCCCCTAGTTTTGACCTCTTATGTTTATTTGTATGAGCATTGATATGTGCCTTTTCTTGTATTATACAAAAATAAAAAAAAAGTTAATTTAATTTTTCTTGCGAAAAAATGTAAATATTTATTTCAGTAAAGTGAGTGTTCGGGATCAACAGGAAAATTAATTGAAAATTTGTTATCAGTAACGTGTGAAGGTTGAGTGTGCATTTTAAAAAGGCACTTGTTGAAGTATGCAAACAAAATCATTGTAATTAATAAATTCACTGATGTGTATAGATAAAAAAAAATTTGCAAACTTTTTTTAGATATAAGACAATATAAAAAAACTAACCGCTTTACAGATAATTCTATCAAATTTTTACATGAACAAGCTTATTTCCACTTAAATCCTTTTATTAACTGTTTATTGATGCAATCTATTAAAGTGCTTCGTATCGGCTTTATCAACAAACCCGCCAAGCCAACCATAACTTTCAGAATTTATCTTTTTTGTGTTCAATACAAAAAATATTTCAAATAGCGGCTAAACTCATCAATCTGGCTTAATTTAACCACAAATGCTTTCAAATTGTGCATCAATTTATGGACATAGTAACACTCATGCAAAGTACGGTGTTACATGGAAAAAAATTAAGCTAGAAAATGTTTTTTAAAATTTCATAAAATAATAAAATTCCAAGTAAAAATAACTGTTTGTTATAGTTATTGAATAATTTTACTGAATTTTCACAACAAATTATGCAGTTTAAACAAAGAAAAAAGTACGTAGATAAGCTGTAGAAAATTCGGAAACAAATTGAAATTTACTTACAAAATTTTTAAAATTTTTTTTACGGTTTCCACTGTAAATCTTACCGTATAAATTTAGTAAAATTTTATAAAATAAAATTAAATAAAAAGTAAAAAAAGCCGAATAAAAAAGTAAAAATTCATGTTAATTTTGATCAATTCTTATGGTTTAATTTTTTCCGTGTAATTATTGATATAGTATAAAATGCACAGAACGCCATAAATAACTCTGCGGCTGCATATGTTTACAAAAACGGCAGCTGTTAGCTACAGAATTTTGAGGTTTCATATTGATTTTATATTGATAATTTTTGTTGGTACCAAACATTGCTACACAGTCGATAAGCAAATCACAACTTTACATTAGAACTCATAATAAATTGTATGTGAAATTTTAAAAATTAAATTGAAATATTTTAAATTACTACTAGTAAACAAAAGTACAGTTAACGAAAATGAACGGTACGATATTTAAGTGTACCGTAGAGCAGGCCCGTAGCCAGGATTTACCTTAGGGGGGGAGAGGGGGTAGGGTTTTGATAAAATAAAATCTATAAGTAGATACCAGTAAAAAACCGTAAGCAAGGATATGGAAAAATATATAACCATAATATAAGCTTGAAAGTTAAAAATAGGTAAGATTTCTTGCAGTTTCTTAAAATCAAAATTAAAATTAGCTACAAAAAATCGCAACTTTTTTTATTAAGTTCACCTGTTGAAGTTTCACATAAACGGGAGAACAAAATATTTTAGCCTTTAGATTTAGTTTCTTTTTGGCCTTCTTACGCTTTCATTGATCCCCATCTTGTGTATAAGTATTTGGAACTGTGTGAACCCTAGTACGAGTTATCGTTAAAGGCTAAAATATTACTGTTCTGGAAAACGATTTCGACGATTTAAATAATATTCAAAACAAAATATTTTAAGATCTTTAAAAATTTAACAGTTTTATTTTCTCATGATTCAATTCCAATAACAATTGCTATATATATTTTTATTTAATAAAATTTTTTGAGCACAGGAATCGACTTCGGTAAAAGTCATATTTAAATTTCAGACTATTTTTCAAAAACCGTAATTCGAAATATGGTTTTTGCACAGCACCAGTATCTTATACACAATTTATTATATAAGATATCACATGAAAATAGTTCACGTTAATATTAAAATAAAAAAAACAATGAAAACAAAATTTTTTGAACTACCAAATTGTTTTTTAATTTTTTAATATAATAAAAATAATTTTAAAAATGCTGAAGCTTAAAAAACTGTAATTGTTATTTCTTTTTTATTAAAATTTGGTAACATGATTAAAAGATCATCAAAATACTATAGAATTGGACCGTACAAAATGTTTAACAAAAATTTTTTCTATTGAGAATTTTTTTTTCGAAAAAAGGCATATTTAGATTTAAGGTGATTTTCCGAAACCTGTTATTTGGAAAAGACTTCGCACAGGGCTAAATTTTTGTGGCAAGTTGGAAATTTTAGATGTCTTATATACCAAGAAAACAAGAAAATAAAATAGCCAAACTTTTTAGTCATTCGCTTTACTTGGAATACCCCATAATGTGTTAAATTTCGTGGTTCATTTATTTTTTACACTTTTAATAATGTTAAAAACCCCATTCAAATGAATGATTTTTAAAAAATTTTGGCTCCAATAAACTTACCTAGCAAACCATAGTTGACGACTTTGTCGAAATTTTGACTAATTCATAACTAAAGTCTTAAAGAAATCGTTACAATTTCGTAACGCAAATATCGGAATAGTTTCACTTTTTATACTAATTTATATAGAATTTCGTTATGCGACTATTTGTAAAACATATTGAAATGCAAACAGATTAAAATTTCCTTTATTTCGACTCGTTACGAAATCGTTACGACATTTTATTACGAAGTCGTGTCAACCACTTCATACGATATTCTTGACGATTTCGTAACGAAATCGGATTCCGAAATCGGAAAGATTGCGAAATGTTTGTTACGATTTCATAACAAGAATATTCGAAATCCTTCCGATTTCGAAATCCGATTTCGTTGCAAAATCGTAACGAAAATCGTATGAAGGGGTTGACACTACTTCGTAATGAAATATCGTAACGATTTCGTAACGAGTCCTAAGTGAAAGTGAAACTGTTCCGATATTTGTGTAACAATATTGTAATGATTTCTTTAAGAAAGCTCAAAATAGTTACGAATTAGTCGGAATTTCGACATAGTCGTCAACTATGGTTTGCTGTATAGATATGGCATAAAAAATGTCAAGCTAATTTTCTTCAATTTACAAAATTTTATTCGTTCCAGGTATAATTTCATGTATATATTTTACTAGATATCAGGGACTTTTTGAGCATTGAAACTGATTTTTTAATATACAAACTCCTTGGAGATGAGTTCCAATATAATGATTTTGACTTTTATAAGCAAAGTTAATCTTTCACTTGGCCACAAAAATTTTCAAAAATTAAGTGAAGTTTTCAAGAAAATTAACATCATTATCGCAGTTTATTTTAAAAAAAAAAAATCATATCTTGAATTTAATAGGCTCATTTGTGGTATTTCTTTATACTTTCTGGACCCTAAGGGGGGGGGGGGGGGGCGTTTCAACACCTAAAACCCCCTTGTCTACGGGCCTGCCGTATATGGCATTCCTTTTCATTCTGTAGCGTATATGTCACTGACGAGCAATGAAACTGACTCACTTTATTTTTTTCATTTAAATGCTGTTTTCTGTGTTTTCCCTTCCTATACAAATTATCTGAGTACACCACTTTAGAGACCGGGAAATTTTGTTCTTAAAAGTGCAATATTTTGTATTCTGTGACCAGTGGTCAATTTTATATCAAGTAAAACATATAAAAGTACAGAAATTAATCAAGTTAAAATTACATCAACAAAGTAAGCTTGAGTAATTAACAATAACAATGGAAAACATGAAAAAAAAAATGAATAGCTCGTATTACCACCTCGAACTCTGATGACAGCTTTGCACCGATTTTTCATTGAACGGATTAATTTCCTGATAGCTTCCTGTGGGATTCTTTGCCATTCCTCTAGAAGCGCTGACTGTAAGCCATCTAAGGTCGATGGAGCCACATTTTTGGCCCGTACTCTTCATTTGACCTCGTCCACCATGTCTGTCTCCACCATGTATAAAACCGGATCCGTTTTTTCATTATATGATATTCCAGCCCACATCATACAAGATCCTCCTCCGTACGCCACAATTCTTCTTATACAACATGGCCTCCTATAGACGCGTTCTCTTTTATCGCTGCCATGTATGCACATTCTGAACTCATCTGAGAAGAGAACTGAGCTCCATTGTTCTAAGCTCTAATCTGCATGCTGTTGAGTAAATGTAAGACGGGCTTGACGTTGCGCTGCAGTCAATTGTGGGCCTGTTGCCGCACTTCTTGGGATAGGGGAAGCTTCCTTAAGTCTTCTTCTTATAGTCCACTCACTAACAGTTACTCCACGCACTTGCAACAGCTCTCTGGAGGCTTACGCCGGTGGCATGGCGATTTCTTAAGCTTGATGTGACGATAAATCGGTCATCTCTTGTAGAAGTAGCGCGTTGTCCACTTGATCCCGGTCTACGACTAAAGGAACCGGTCTCCTGGTATCTTCGGCAGACTCTAGATACCGAATATTGGCTATGGCGCAATTCGCGGGCAACATAGCGCTGACTTAAGCCTTGTTGCAATAATGCCACTATTTAAGCTGCTTCAGTTTCTGTTGTGTCCATTTTCGATTTACGAACATTAAATTTTATATAATCGCAATTTTTACAAAGCCTGCATAGATTTTTTGCATCTTTTTATAAAAAAAAATTAAATCATAATTTTTTATTTGATAAGTCATGGTCAGAATGGGAAGAAAAGGACATTTGATTGGGAAAAAATATATGAGTCAGTTTCATTGCTCGCCAGTGTATTTTGATTTCGGGCCAATTTACTTATCTTTTCAATCTCAATGTTGGTATGCTTAATTATGAGTAAGGTAGAGAACAGAAAGAAACTCGGGTAGGATTTAAGTATCCGATTTCTGTCGGATACTTATTGCAGTTCTCTGCACGCTGAAAAATAATAGGCCTTCCCAAATATAATTTGCAGGAAGTATAGTATGTTTCTGCATGTTTCTTGGAATTGGTTCTTGGATAATTGGTTCCACATATAATATGATTAATTAATGCATTTTTTCTTTATATATATATTTGCATCATAACATTATTTAATTGTACCTTAGCACTTGTTGTTTGAATTTAAAAACAATATAATTTGTTTTAAAGAAAATATGTTTTCATATACATACATTGTAATTATAAATGGACTGAGAACACTTTTAGTCTATTACTATTTGTTTGCTTGGAAATATAATTTAGTCAAGAATAACATTAAATATTCACGGACAAATATATATTAATTGGAGAATACATAATTTAAGTGCAGCCAAGCAATTATTTTCAAAACGATAATTAAGATCAACATAATATTTTTAATATCTTCTTATATCGAGAAATAATGTTATTGAAAGAAAGTTCTTAATTATTAGGTGGTTCCCTCTGAATATTTTGTTTTTGAAGCCAAACATATATAAACATATTTTTTCTCTACGTGTGGTGTGTTCATGTTAAGGTTGCCACCTGTCAAAAGACCGGCAGCATTTTGAACGACCCAGTATATTAAAAAAAGTAAGCAGTGCCTGATAGAACTACCCTATAGGAACAAACTAACTTGTTTTTAAAAACAACTAGTTAAAAAACTAATTTAAAATAAACCAGTATATGAACTACTTTGAATTATATTAAGGCGGCATCCACTTCAATTGTAAATAGTTTTGTTTGCATTATATATGAAATAATTAAATAATACTATAATATTAAATAATTAAATAATACTACTTAAAAACAAGTGATTGATAAACAACTTTGAATTATATTAAGGCGGCAACTACTGTGATTTTGACATGTTTAAATTGCAAATTTTTACTAGATTATAAGTTTATATATATTTAACCATGTTATTTCATCAAATATTAACTTTAGGCCATCAGAAATAGTTTTCAATTGGTTATTTTGAAGTAGTTTAAAACTAATTTAAATTTAACTAATTTAACAAGTAGTTCAAAATATATGCAGACGAAAGTCAATTGACTTATTTAGCGGACATCACCATACAAAATATGTTAGTTCGTTCTATGGGAAAAGTCAGAATTTCAACTAGTTGTGGTTGACAAAAAACTACTTTATCAACTACTTTTAAATTAGTTGATTTTCCTACAGGGTAGCTAGAGCCGGCAAACTAAAGCGTGCCTTAGTTGCGCAGTTTTGGTCAGAGTTCGTAAATACTTATCATTGAGGAGTAAAATATCCCTCACTTACCTCAATACAACTCAACTCAGTGCATTTCGTTTTGTTTTTTTCATTGGAAATGAAAAACAAACGAGCGATCATTCGTTAATCTACGAATGAGCGAGCGAATCGTCGGGACCAAAACATGTATTTGACTTACAGTAAAGAGTTAAACACGTGTTTCGATGTCTCCCCCTAAAAATGTGCAGAATGGGGGCTGATAGACCCCTCTATTTGTGCGTCTCAGAAATTCTTCCCCCCTTAGAAATTCCTTAAAAATTATTAATTTTTAGCTATTTTGCTTCCCCTTCGAGATATGGCACTTTTTCCATTTTTTCGAAGATTTTTCGAGGATTTTTGATATCTTTCGATTTTATGTTGTTTCATATCTCAAAGGGAAAGCAAAATAAGTAAAATCTAACTTATTTTTTGGGGGTATGCTAATTTTTTGGTGGTTACTATAGGAGGAAACATTTTTGAGACACACAAATAGGGGGTATATCTTCCCCCATTCACCATATTTTTATGGAGGGGCCGAAACACGTGTTTGACTTACAGTGAACAGTTAAACAAGTCTTTCGACGTCCCCCAAAATTGTGGAAAATGGGGGGAGTAATAGACCCCTATTTGTGTGTTTCAAAAATGTCTCTCCCCTTAGAAAGTCACAAAAAATTGTTAGTTCTTACCTATATTGCTTCTTAATAAGCAAATATCAAAATGATAATTATCAAAATACTTATCATTGATGAATTCAAATGATTTTCAGCTCATATAAAGAGCACATCATTTGCAGAACTCGAGGGATGAAAACAGTAACGATGTTCTCACAACGATGAGCGCTCTTTGTACACGGACGAATAGCCAATACAAGTGTTTGAGCAGTTTATGCGAGAGCTTAGCGTTCAACGAATTGCTCTGAAAAGATTATTCATTGCTTCTGTTTTAGCTGAATTTTCTGAATTTTGATTGTTCTACGCACTCTGGTTTTGGTGAATCAACTAAACACCAATTCAAACAAGAAGTCACTGATGATTTGCATTAATGCATTTAGGAACTGAGCCTAACACAATTACTTTAGTTTGGTAATCTGTAATTGGCACGGTAATCGGTTGGTAATCCCTTCGATAATTCGTAATCGGTTGCTAATCGCATTGGTACTCGCTTCAGTAATTGGTTGGTAATCGCTTTGGTATTCGCTTCGGTAAACGATAATGGGTTGGTAATCGTTTCTGTAATCGGTTGGTAATCGCTTCGGTATTTGGTAATCGATTCGGTAATCGATAATGGGTTAGTAATCGTTTCGATAATCGGTAATTGGTTCGGTAATCGGTTTGTAATCGCTTTGGTAATGGGTTGGTAAACGCTTCGGTAACGGGTTCGGTAATTGGTTGGTAATCGCTTCGATAATTGGTAATCTGTTGCTAATCCCATCGGTAATCGGTAATGAGTTGGTTATAGCTTCGGTAACCGGTAATTGGATCGGTAATCGGTTGATGATCGCTTCGGAAATCGGTGATGGATTCGGCAATCGGTTGGTAGTCGCTTCGGTAATTGGGTTGGTTATAGCTTCGGTAATAAGTTGCCGGTTGGTAATCGCATCGGTAACTGGTTGGTAATAGCTTCGGTAATCGGTTGGTAATCGCTTTGGTAATTGGTTGGGAATCGCTTCGGTCTTCGGCTTGGTCGATGCAAGGTAATCTCTAAAAAGGAATGCTGTACAGCAATAATTTCTGTTACGCTAACAGCGTGATGCTATTGCTAACAGCGTGACGATATCGCAAATCTATAGTTTTGCTCTCTACTAAATAGTGTCTCAAGCGCCTAAGGAAGTTTTCACTTCAAACAACTTTTATATATTAATCAAAAAACGATTTTATCATAAAAAAACTTGTTTATTTTTAGAATTAAGTTTACAAATTAGTCCAGTTATTATAGAGCTTCAATGAGTGGAAAATTGTATGTATATTTTTTAGCGAGAGATTGTTTGTAAAGCAATGTAAAGTGGAGTAGAAAAATAATTTTAATAAAATAAAACTTAACAAAATAATTTATTTTGTAAATTAATTACAACCTCATTTTATAAGTTTTTATGTTATGTGTTTATATAACTCTAATAATTTTTCAATTATTAATTAAGAGTTATATTTTTCGAGCTCAAGGACTATGTTGCTTTCTGAAGAAAACGACCAACAACAAAAACAATACCTTTTTTTTATTTTAAGTTCGAAAAATATAACTTTTAATTTATAATTGAAAAATTATCAGAGTTATATAAACACTTAACATTATGATTTAAGAAGTTTGAATAATTTAATTTAAAATTTTTAAAGCTGTTGATGTACACATGGAAAATTAAACCTATTTTAAAGCAAAAAAACTATGCCATGTTTTTGCACACAAAAAACAAAAACTATTTAAACCTCTTCGACACTAAAACTATTACAGCAAATTACTTTAAAGCTTATCTAACTAAATACTAAAGCTTATTTTCTTAACTTAAAGCTATTTGATGAAATTAATTTAATCTAAACAGAAATTCAGCGCATTTTTTCTTTATGCTGCTTTGTCAGGAGCTTAATTTAATTTTTTTAAATAATAATAAAATTTTCAATATACTGAGCATGAGTTTTTTTTTTTTGACACAATAAAAGAATAAAGCATGCATAGCAAAGATGCTCTGCGGCCATGCTTACATGTGTGTGTGAGTGTGCGGGTATTTGTATTGAGCTCCTTGAGAGCTGCACATATATGTGGTGTGCGAGTATGTGTGCCGCACATAAAATTCAACATTATTTGTTTGGGAATTTTATAATAAACCAAATAATTTTCTTTTTTAAGACGTTTATGTTGGTTTCCGTTTTTTTTTTTTAATAAAAGCAGCAAAACAAAAGAACGTAATTTTTTTTTTATTATACTTAGAAAAAAGCTTTTGAAATGTTGGGCTATGCTTGGAGCACACGCATAAATACTCAATCATTCCTACATGTGTGTGCTTAAGTGCGTGTGTGTGTGTCTCAGTAATTTCATTGTTAGAATGTTATAACCAATAAAAGCTCAGTACGCTGCAATAATAAAAAAATATGCGGAAGCTTAAGGCAGCGAGAAAAATTCTAGTCAATAATTGCAGGTACAAATACAAAAATTTTAGAATTTTGAAAAATTTTTCAATTTAGAACCATAAAAGAATTTTATTTACGGAATTTTTGTTTTAAAATAAATAAACAAAAAAAAAAAAAACCAACTGCAACTAGAATTTAAACTGACCCATATTTCGCTTGGGTGTCATGCATTCAGATTTTGCGTCTCTTTTAGGTATCACATAAACCAATATTAACCGAGGATAACTAATCGAAATATTTGTCAGTTTCAATTTCGATTCCTTGACTTGGTTTCTACAACAAACCCGAAAAAATTTAAAAAATCGAAAAATTTGGCAAAACATTTATTGCCTATACCCCCTTAAGCCTTCACAACGCTGTTGATAAGTAGGTTATGAATATGTGTAGCCAAGGGTAAAAAAAGAAAATATTTTCGCAGCTATAGAATAACAACCAAAAACAAAACAAAACAACACTTAAAGCTTTAAAACAAAAATATAAAAAAAAAAAAAATTAAAAATTATTTATTACAAAAATTAAGCTCATTTTTAAGACAAAAACATAAGCAAGTGCGTGAGCGTTTAAAACAAAAATTGCTGCTAGAGACTACCGTTAACGTTTGACGCTATGAAGCATAGGCGAAGACAAAACAAAATTGATGGCATGGTAGTAAAACAGAATAAGTTGTAATATGTTAGGCAGTAAAAAAAGCGCATAAATTATCCAAAAAAAAAAAAAAAAAAAAAAAATCACGCCTGCAACAACTACAACAGCAGAAGCTGTAGTAGCCAATTTTAAGTACCCTAATTTCTAGGGTACCCTAGAATACCCTAGAAATTCAGTTAAGATTTGTTAACAGCTATGAATGAATTTGTTGTTGTTGTTGTTGTCTACCTACTTAATACTAACGCCTATTATATCAAGTTTATCTATTAAATAATCACTTAATTTTAGTCATAAAAAGCTTTTTTATTTTGCGTTATTTTTTTTTACAATATTTTTACTTAGTATTAAAAACTTAAACATAACAAAAACTTATATAAAAGAAATTTTCCATTTATGTTTGTGTTTAACAATTGTTTAACACACAGATAAACTTTTGATGAATAAATGTTAAATGAACAATAGACAGTTAGAACAAAAAATAAAAATTCAGTTTTTAAAAATGGTGCATAAAAAACAAAGCTTTTATAGTGGTAATGAGGAGAAAGAAATAATTAACTAAAAGCTTAAATCAAGTGGCGTCACATAAAAAAATAATAGTTATAAAGGTGATGATAGTCATAATAATAAAAATAATATTTTAATTAAATTCTCATAAATATCTGCGGTTGATTCTTTTATTAGGCGATATTAAAGTTGAGTCGCCATAAACTTGGGATTCGTTGCCGGAAGAATAGCTGGCAGGACTGCCACGATTAGCTGCTGTGGGTGAATATAAAGAAAATGATTAAAAATTAGTTGATTTGCATTTGAAAGAAGAATTGTCGTGAGATTATAAAGCAATAAAAATGCAAGCAGACTTAAATATAAAATGTTGCATACTTTTAGGATAACAAAAAAAAAACATTCATAAAAATATTGTACCTATATAAAAAATGTATTTTAAACGCATAACACAGTCCAACAAATCAAAAGATTTTGAACACATCAAAGTAACCAGGTTGTAATTCTAAAAAATAAGGTCTTATATGTATCAAAAATTCTCATTTGTTCTGTCCTATGAACCAACATATATACCTTTGCGGAAAGGGGAAAAATAAAAATTCACGTGTATCGTCGTTTTTCATGTACACGTCAGTGTATAATGCCCCACAGTGAGATGGCTCCATATATTTGTTGAAAAAAAAATTTGAGTTATTGGATTTGATAAAGCTTGATGATTCAAAAACCGATTTGTTTTTGTATTGGTTAATTTTCGAAATACGTAAATACTTTATACGGTGATTTATGATATGCATTCGGTTATTTTGTACCGGTTACAATTTTTTTTTTGTTTTTTCATTAATTTGTTTTTACAATATTAAAAATCTACAATCGGAGCGTTTGACAAAATCGGAACTTTAAAAAAAACAAATTTATTTTAAAAGAATCTTGGGGCTTTTATTTTAGAGTTTGTAAGCATTTGTCTCAGTATCGCAAAAAATAAACCAGCAGTATTCGCCAAGCATGTGCGTTATAATTTGTCCTTTAAAGCAGGGGTGTCGTGGCGGTGAGCCTGAGATAAAAAAAAATAAAAAAATCGATGTTGTCGAAAAAAAACCCTAAACTACAACTTGCTTCAAGTACAAAAACACCAACAAAAAACATACAGCAGCAACAGCCACAAAAACAAGCCAACGAAGAGAAAATACCAGCAAAATACACAAATATAAGTTGCCGCGATGAGCCGGCGTAAAAAAAAGTGCGTACATGCCAACAAAATACACACAGCAATAGCAATAGCCTTTCATATCAGTCGACGCTAGCAAACAAAAACAATGCCTTGCAAATTGTACTGAGCTTATCGAGGCTCCACATTGAGATTGCGCTACGAATAGAAAATGCCAACAAAATCGTGTGTGTGCTACGAAAAAATAACAACAAAATACACACAGCAGCAAGCAAACAATAACAACGCATGCACATTTTTTTCTTGCTGTCACGCCAACGAAGTCAATTCTTTGAATTACAACACACACGGAAATATTGAAGTTGTTGTAAGTGAGCTAAAAGAGCTAATTGAGCTGTGGGATTTACAACTCTGCTTTAAAGCACTTTTCGATAGTAGCAATGTCTTGGTGGAACCTTTCGTCATGTTCATTGCTATTGGCTACTAAATCATCAGTGGAAAAATCTAAATGGTTATAAAGCTAGTGAAAGTTAGCGAGATGAAAACTCCCATTTCTCTATATGACGAAATTATTTCTGCGACAATTTTTTTTTAAATTTGACAGCTCACTTATTACCAACAGTGCTTATCCATGCCCAAAAAATGTAGGTATTAACAAAATTACTCAATTAAAACAAAATTCGGGTTTTTAACCAACTGAAACCGGTACACAAACCCGAATCAATTTTAAAACGATTATACTGTTGGGTGACGTTAACCCTATTCCTGTCAGGCTGTGTCTGTGGGTCACTATTCAATTTAAAACCATTATACAGGGTGTCCCAGACTTAGAGTACTATAATGTCGGGGCTGATTCCTCGTGATGAGACGAGCAAAAAATCGTATAGGTGGGGGTGGTCGCAAATGCCCCCCTAGGGGGCTAGGAGGGAAAAACAAAAAAATAGGTGTCGTAACGTTTTAATCCATAGCTAACATATCTCTGCAACGATTAAAAAAAACATAACTTTTTGAAAAGAAAATTAAATTTGCTTTAAATTATTTTTGCAAAATTGTTCCATAAAGTCATAAACAAAAAATGTATAAGCACCTGAAGTCAAAAAATAGGTTTTTTTCTTTAAAAATTCAACTTTCAAGGCAATTTTCTCAGAAAAAAACCAAATGTTTTATTATTTTTTATGACGCAGTTTTTTTCCTTGGTCAATTCTCTAAAAATTTTCTAAAACCGTAACAAAAAATAATGTCTGCGTACTCTGAGTTGGAAAATATTATAACTCTCCGATCGGTGAAAGAATGTGTCGATTCAGGCATGTGATGCACTTAATAATGAGAAATTGCTTTTTTTTCTTAATTCCGTTAAATCTAACTGTTTTACTAGTTATTGTAAGCAACAAAAAAACAAAGTCGCCTTGCTTGCATTAAGTACCCCAATGGGAGGAAAAAGTGGTAGAATCGGAAAATCGATATTATACGAAAAATATTATCTCTGAGGTATAAACAATATATGATGGATTTTTAGAGAATTGACCAAGGAAAAAAACTGCGTCATAAAAAATAATAAAACATTTGGTTTTTTTCTGAGAAAATCGCCTTGAAAGTTGAATTTTTAAAGAAAAACCCCTATTTTTTGACTTCAGGTGCTTATACATTTTTTGTTTATGACTTTATGGAAAAATTTTGCAAAAGTAATTTAAAGCAAATTTAATTTTCTTTTCAAAAAAGTATGGTTTTTTTTAATCGTTGCAGAGATATGTTAGCTATGGATTAAAACGTAACGACACCTAATTTTTTGTTTTTCCCTCCTAGCCCCCTAGGGGGGCATTTGCGACCACCCCACCCATACAATTTTTTGCTCGTCTCATCACGAGGAATCAGCCCCCACATTATAGTACTCTAAGTCTGGGACACCCTGTATATGATTTAAAACTTATTTTAACGCAAAATTAGTTCATTGTATTTTATTATTGGTCATTCTGTATCTGTAATATACAATTAATATTTTTTTATGTTTTGAAAATATTTATTTATTACACAAAATATTCAAAAATAACATAAACCGTTACGTAGTGACTCTGAGACACTATACGACAGTTAATTCACAGTTTTTTGACAGCAGCGCTACAATCTCTCCAATCTTTTACAACAACTTCCAAATTTCCGTGTTTGTTGTAATTCAAGGAAATTCACTTGCTGGCGCTTGCTTGCTTCATGTTTTGTAGTGTTTTCTGCTCATAGTCGATCACGGTCGCTACAAAACAAGTTAGATTACATGTTATTCTTATATCTTGGCTGTTAGTAATTTTGAATAGTGATTCTTTTCAAAGCACGTTGCATTATTTTTGTGCTTTTTACTTTATATTTTTTGGGAGCATTTTAGTAAAAGTATTTTACCTAAAATAAATTTGCGTGTTTTATTGAAAATAAATAAAACTATAGACGTATTTCATAGGCTCTAGGTAATACAATAGTTATTATCAGAACAAAATTTAATAGTTATTTATAAAATTATGATTTTCACTAACAGCATGTCTGGACCAAGAAGAACAAAATGTCTAACAGATGCAAAAATCAGAAACGCAATGGAAAAGGACGATGATGAAAGTGCAGTAGAAGGCACTGGTGAAGATTTTGATGAAGCTGGCTATTCGGATAGTGAAACAGATGTTTTAGAGACTGCATCCGAATCAGAGGATGAAATAAACTTCAGCGATTCTAATAAAGAAAATGAAGTTGGTGACTATAGTGCTGAAATATTTATTTTTTTATAGTGCTGAAATATTTATTGCAAGGGCGGCCATCAGCTCGTAACATCATCCGAGGCAAAGTAAATAAAGTTGGGTTGCCACCTGCAAAACTCATTGAATATCCTTTCGCTTTATTTCACTGACGAACTAATTGAAATCATTGTGAAGTACGCTAATTTGGAGGGAATCAACACAGTCGGAAACAATTGGAAGATGACCGATATGTTAGGAATTCGAGCGTTCATAGGGTTATTGATTGATGCTGGATTACGCAGACAAGGTAGCACGTCCTATGAAGAATTTTGGGATCCCTTATTTGGAAGTCCAATTATCGGGCTTGCATGTCTAAAAATATATTTGCTGCACTATTGCGACATTTGCGTTTTGATGACAAATTCACACGATCAACTCGCACAGCGAAAGATAGATTGGCGCCAATATGAAAAACATATGGGATATTGTCAACAAAGAATTGCAAAAACATTACATGCCAGGTAGCAACTTGACCATAGATGAGCAACTAGTACCCTTCAGAGGTAGAGTATCATTCCGCCAATATATGTCTTCAAAACCAGATAAATATGGAATGAACATTTGATGGATTTGCGATTCCAGCACCAGTTATCCGCTATATGACATTACGTACCTCGGAAAAGAATGGAACAGTCTAGCAACCAGTCTCTTTACTCAAGTTGTCGAAAAGCTATGTGAACCTTTTGAAAGAACAAATAGGTACGTGACGTTCGACAATTATTTTACTAGCATTGAGCTAGCACAAACATTGCTATCGAAGGGGCTTACATGTGTCGGCACATTACGAAAAAATAAAAGATGCATTCCAGCTAATTTTCTACCTCATAGATTAGGGTAGGTTGAAAGCAACGTTTTTGGATTTCGTCGAAGTATGACAATTGTTAGCTACGTACCGAAGAAAAACAGAGCCGTTATACTTCTGTCAACGATGCATCATACGAATGCAATTTATGCACAAAATAAAAACAAATCGGAAATAAATTTGTACTATAATAGTACAAAAGGTGGAGTGTAAAGCGAAAAACGCGTCGATGGCCGCTTGCAAAATTTTATAATATCGTTGACGTATGTGGTATTGCAGCAAAAGTTCTTTGGCTCAATTTGTATCCTAACTGGAACCGGGTGAAGCTAAATTCTCGACAAAAACTATTTTTGAAAGAACTCGCCAAGGACTTAGTCATTCCAAATATATAGCATCGAAGTAAGCTATTTTTGCCAAAATCAAGCGTTGCTGCAATAGACGACATATTGAGGAACCCATCACTAAATCCAGCTTTGACTGTATCAGCAGTAAATCCAAATAAAAGACGACGATGTTACTGGTGCTCTTACGAAAAAGGACGATCTTCTAAGCAATGCTGCGGAATTTGTCAGAAACCCGTATGTAACGAGCATTCACAGAAAAGTGTGGTTTGCCTAACATGTATAAACAAATAGTTAAGCTAAAATCGTCACATTATTTATATTAAATTTTCTAATTTTTTTCAAATTAAGTTAATGAATTATCTATTTATGTATTTTGTATAAGGGTTTCTATGTCACACATATTAAAAATTTTTTTTTCAATAAAATAAATTAACTCATGTATATATGTGTATTAGTGTCTCTAAGTCACACCGTGACAGTTTACGTTATTCAGAAAGCGTGACAGGAATAGGGTTAAGTGGAACTTACAAGAAGAATCTGAAGAAACAGAACAATTTATTCAAAAAAACAAACATGTATAAAAAAGAGATTTTACTATTTTTGGAGTAAAATGTCCCTTAACATCATACAAAGAAATTAAGGGGGGTAACCCTTAACATCATACAAAGAAATTAAGGGGCGTAAGCCCAAAAAAAAACAACTGCAATTTTTAAGGGACGCTCTAATGCACAGTGTTATTAAAAACCTTAACTCGTAGAAATTTTCACGGATAAGGCTAAAAGAACCTAATTTCGTGTTTATGAACATATAGTAGAAAATTTATATTATGAATATTTTCTTTTTATTTTTATTTAAGGGGGTCTTCTCATTGAGAAACTTTTTTTTTCAACTTTTTGCATTTATTTATAGCTTGGGTAGTTGTGAATATGCCCCTCAAAGGATTTTTAGAAATTCGAAATACTTTAGAAGATACAGCCTTTTTTGTGAAGCAAGGTCTGATGGACAAGAAGGTGATGGAGGTAATAAACCCAGCTTACGAAGCGCTGTCATCAGATAATTTGCTTGAAAGGTGCCTTGGATCTGAAACTCAGAATTCCAATGAGTCCTACAATTCTGTCCTTTGGTCACTTTCGCCCAAACACATCAACTCAGGCGCACGCACCATCGAAGTGGCCAATTTCATTGCAACGTGCCTCTTCAACGACGGTTTTATACCCATACTTAAAATTATGGGTTTGATGGGTATTGCGATTGGCAAAAACGCATACGAATACGCACTATCTCGCAATGAAGATAGATTGAACCGATCAGAGACTCGAGCTGCGGCATCATCAAAAGCTGGCAGAACGGCTCGCAGAGCAGAGAGGGCAGCAGAAAGCAGTTTCTACGAAAAAGAGGAAGGTGGCCTGTATGGAGCTGGCTTCGCCGACTAATATTTGTAAGTAAAAATTGTCAGCTCTTTAAAACTGCATTTAAACATTTTTGATTATTTTTTTTTCCCCAAAAAAATTACTTCAAACTTTAAACGCGTTTATCTCGAACCCACGTTTTTCGAACTGGCGGCCATGATATCTCCAGTTCAACTGAACCGATTTTCATGAAACAAAATGGAATCGACGCAGAATTGTCACCATTCTCGGGTGAACCTCGACCATAATTTTAAAAAATTGTTTAATATTTTTTTTTTACACTAAACTACAAAAAAAAAACCCGAAATTGAAATTTTTTTTTTTGAATGGCCGCCATTTTGTCAAAAAAAATCACAAAATTAAGCTTGAGGTGCACCCGAGAATTACATCTATACTGATTATAACCCCGTTTTTTTTTCATTTCAGACGCTCCGGAGACCCGGAATCGTGGCCGCCGTGACGACACCTTTTTTTTCACCACCAACTTTGAAGTCTCATTACTTTTTGAACAGCCCACGTATCGAGGCAAAAAAAAATTTTTTATTTACTTTGAACCTTTTGTAATACAATAAATAAAAAAGTTTTCAATTACTCTTTGCGTTTTCAAATAAGAATTTTTTTAAAAAGGGTCAAAAAAACGGGTTTTGAATGAGAAGACCGCCTTAATATATAAATGGAATTTGATTTTATTTTCTTATCTGATGTTACTTTGAGAATAAAGAATTAACCAGAAAAACCAAAGCTTTGATAACTGCTTTTATTAAAATAATTTAATGTATTGAAGTCGTGAACATATAAACTGTTTACTAAGATATTAATTTTAATAAAATATAGTTTATTAATTAATTCAATTCTACTAGGCACAAATTCGCAATGTTTTGTTCATCTATTATAATTTCTAAAAAAAAAAATTTTCATTCGGGGAAAACAGATGGGTGATGGTCGACTTTAAGTGTAATTTATACTTAAGGGTGGTTAAATTTTAAGGGCCGATGTTGATTGTGAACCACACCTAAACGTTAAGTTTTTTTCTGCATTTCATTTGACATTTCCCAATTTCAGACTAACTCAATTTGAACCATGGAAAGATACACAATAGAGCAACGCGTTAAAGTTTTTCCGGCTTATTATGAAAATGGGCGTTCAAATCAAAATGCATATCGTGCACTTCGTGATTTTTTTCGGTCAATTTAATCGTCCAAATGTGCGTACAATCGGAAGAGTCGTGCAAAAATTTGGGCAAACCGGGTCTGTAGGAGATGTGAAAACACCAGTGCATGCTCGTACAGCTCGTACTGCAGAAAATATTGCTGCTGATCGCGATAGTGTGGCTGAAGAGCCGTCCACTTCAACTCGTCGTCGTGCCCAACAATTGCACCTCTCACGCTCGTCGTTGATGAACATTATGCATAAAGACTTACATTTACACGCTTACAAAGTGCAATTGACTCAAGAACTAAAGCCTCTTGACCATTTCAAGCGTCGTCAATGGTCAAAATGGTGGCAAGAAATGGCAACAGTGGATGATCAATTTTCGAAGAAAATCATCTTCAGTGATGAGGCACATTTTCACCTCAGTGGATTCGTCAATAAGCAGAATTGTCGCATTTGGGCGAATGATAATCCAAGAGTGATTGTCGAAAAACTAATGCACCCACAAAGAGTGACTGTTTGGTGCGGTTTATGGGCTGGCGGCATCATCGGGCCGTATTTTTTCCAAAATGAGGCCGGTCAGGCAGTTACTGTGAATGGTGTTCGCTATCGTGAGATGATAACGAACTTCTTATGGCCCGAATTGGAAGATATGAATGTGGACGATATGTGGTTTCAACAGGACGGTGCCACTTGCCACACAGCTAACGAAACAATGGCTCTTTTGCGCGACAAATTCAATGGCCGTGTTAACGCACGTGGTGGCGATGTCAATTGGCCGCCAAGACCATGTGATTTGACACCGTTGGACTTCTTTCTTTGGGGTTATTTGAAAGAAAAGGTGTACGTCGCTAAGCCACCAAAAATTGAAGAGCTAAAGGATTAGGTAATTCAGCACATTAAAGGCATAGAACCGCACTTATGCCTCAGCGTCATCGAAAATTTGGACTATAGGATGGAGGTGTGTCGCCGAGGTTGCGGCGGCCATTTGGCCGATATTTTGTTCCATACATAATTGAACCGTACCAATATTATCATAATAAAAAGAAATGACAATAATTTCCTAAGAAATTTGTGTTTTATTCAAAATCAGCATAGGCCCTTAAAATTTAACCACGCTTTATAAGGCCCACAAAAAATTTCAAGTCAATCGGCCGATTAGTTTTTGAGTAATCATGTTCGCCGATTTTTTTTTTTTTTTTCCCCCTCAGCAATTTTGTTATTACGATGAAATGTCACAAAAAAATAAATTTTTTTTTTAATTAAAAACTTTAAAAATATACAAAAATTTTTAACCGTCATCCTCTCCTAAAATACAGCAAAATTTTCCACAAAAAATGGATCCCCTTAATTTTTATTTTCGATTTTGATGAACTGCAAGAAACCTATATAAAGTTTAATTATTAATAATTATTTAATTATTAGGTTAAAGCAATTAAAATTGTATTACTAATTTCTTTTTAAACTTATTTTGTGTTGAATTTAGCAATCATATTTTTTAAAAGACAATTAACCCTGGAATGTCATCGTTCGTCGTTTCGACGACGCTAGTTTGCATTTTGCTGTTTTTCTCTTTTCTCTTTGTTTGCTTTGTGCTGATTTTTCGCAATATGTAAGTTGCTGATATGCTGTTGCTATGTGTAGTTGCTCGGCTTCATACGATGCGTGTAAGTATTTATTTTCCAACCACGCGTCGTCGAAACGACGAACGATGATCTTTGTGTCAGTTTTTTTTTTCGAAGTAAACAAAAAAAAATTTTAGTTGGATATTTTTTGGGTTTTTGCAGTAAAAATTGTAGCATTAAACAATCGCATTGTCTCCAGCCTAATTAACAAATAAAGCATAATAATCTAAAAAAAAAAAAAAGATGAGTGCCACAAAAATGTTAATCGACGAGGAAATTGAAAAATTTCTTGCTATGCCTGATGACGATTTCCAACAAGATGATGAAACCGACTTTGATGACATCGAATCAGAATCTGACGTGGAGATCGAAATTGAGGAAGATACAAGCGCTGCAGAGGATTCAACCAATGATGATGAGGATAATATACCATTACATGTACTGAAAGCCAAGTCAAGCATAATATATTTGAACAAAACTATTTTGCGGGGAAAAGACAAACATAAGTGGTCAACCCAAAAAGGCAAGTCTCATCGTAGTGCGATAAACACGTTGTAACAAACTCGGGGACCAACGCGCCAATGCAGAAATGAAACAGACCCGTTGAAGTGCTTTCAAATGTTTATCACAACAGAGATCATTGATGAAATCGTTAGATGGACAAACGTTGAGATTTGTAACCGTGAGTCTACCTAACTTGATTCTTCAAATTAAGCCCAAAGAAAGCAAACATCTTCAAACGAAATAGCTGCCTTGATTGGAATTTTGGTATTGACAGCAGTCAAAAAGGACCAACATCTGTCTGCAGAAGAAATGTTTGATAGATCCTACTGTGGAATGACATATATTTCAATAATGACAAAAGAAAGATTCAGATTTCTTATGTCCTGTATTCGATTCGATGACAAATCTCTTCGCTTGAAATTGATTGGAGATAAGTTTGCTTCAATGAGAAACATTTGGGAGATGTTCATTAAAAAATGCCGCGAAAATTATACTCCTGGCAAATATCTAACGATTGACGAGCAACTGCTGGCGTTCAGGGGTAGATGCAGTTTCAAGATGTACATTCCGAACAAGCCAGCGAAATATGGGATCAAAACGATTATGATGTGCGATAGTGGTACGAAATACATGATCGACGCTATGCCGTATTTGGGGAAAGGCTCAAATAAAACTAACCTTCCACTTGGTGAGTACTATGTCAAGGAATTGACGAAAACCGTACATGGCTCAAATAGAAACGTAACTATGGACAACTGGTTTACATCAATACCCTTGGCGAAAACACTTTTATGCCCGCCATACAAGCTGACAGTTGTTGGAACTCTCCGTTCTAATAAAAAAGAAATCCCGAGCGAATTAAAAAATATAAAGGGGCGGAAAATAAATACCTCAATGTTTTGCTACGACAGTGAACTGACACTTCTCTCCTACAAACCGAAGCCGACAAAAATTGTTTATTTATTGTCATCTTGTAATGAAGAAGGCGCTATCAATCCAAATTCAAACAAGCCATACATGATTGAATTTTACAATAAGGCGTTGATACTTTTGACCAAATGTGTAGCGTCATGAGCTGCTCACGCAAGACAAAGAGATGGCCAGTTTGCTACTTTTTTGGAATTTTGAATATGGCATTCATAAACTCTTATACAATATACTCACACAACACGTTTAAAAAAAATCAAAAACCTATCACTCGCGCGGCTTTTATGCGAAAATTGTATTTTTCACTTGTCAATAAACATATGACTGACAGACTTGAAATACCAACAATGTCTACGACACTGCGATCAAATATTGAAAATTTAATTGGTTCTGATAAGAATAGCGAAGTCGAAAACAACAAAAATATAAAAAAACCCAAGATTTGCGCTGTTTGTCCCCCTGCTAAGCGACGAATGACAAAAACATCCTGCCAAAAATGTGAAAAACACCTCTGTGGAGACCATAAAATTGTGCTTTGTGCCTCATGTTCAAAATGAAAATTGCGGTTCCTAAAAACGTGTTTCTATTTAATTTCTATTTAATTTTAAGAAATAAATATGTTTAATAAATTTTTTTTCTTTAATTTACTAGCTTTTTATTTATTTTAAATGTATGTTTCGTATAACAAGCCAAATGAAGAATAGCTGTGAAATCTTTATTTATAATAAAAAAACTAAAGAAAAGCGACTTGATATTCTTTTTTTCTAAAAATATATAAACAAAATTATAAAAAAATAAAAATTTTTATGGACTTCTATGCGTAGGATTGTTTTGAAAAAAATTTAAAAAGTGTCGTCGTCGATTCGACGAACGATGATATTAACGTTATGAAAATAACGATGACATTCCAGGGTTAAAAATTCCCACTTCTTAATTTGAATAATTTAAAAGTAAACAATTTAGCTTGAAAACATTCCGATATTCTTGTTTTTAATATTTAACTGGTATGTACAGATTTTTTTTTATCAAACCGTCCCCCTCATGGAAAAACAGCTGCGGCTATGGAAAAACATTCTTAGTACTATCATTAGTGAGTTTAACCCTCATCGGTCCCTCGTAGCAATTTGATACAATTTTTGTCTTTCAAGTTGAATAAAAAAAAACTGCCCGATGGAAAGAACCGGTTTTTTGGAAAATAGCATGATTTTGCCTGTAGAATCGAGCTAATGAGTTTTTAATGTTCGGGCACTTCTGGTTTTACCTGAGACAAAATAGTTACGAATCGGTCCATCGTATCAACTTGATACAATACATCTGCCGATGATTATTGCAGTTGTTTTTTGGGTTCGGCTCGTTTTATTTAATTTTTTTGTTTTCAGTATGTTATTGAACACACGAGTGAAGATTGAATTGAATTTGTTTGAAGTGATAATGGATTTTAGTGAATTTTGAAGTGATTTTATCTGCCGTATACTTTCATTGCGTTATACATACATTCAATTGATTTAAAAAAAATGGAAAAAAATCTACGTGGAAACCGTCAAAGAGACGAATATGATATGGATTCCTAATCTGGAAGTGAAGCAGAAGAATCTCCAGTAGATAGTGACGCTGATTTCACAATGGAGGAAGAATGCGTTGCAGAAATGAGTGAGCATTCTGATGAGTACGATGTTGAGCCACTGGAACAAAATGTGGCAGAAAAAATGCCAGAAATGCAACAACAAAATATTTGTCAAAAAATAAAAAAATTCAATATTCAACGGAGCCATTTGAAAATAATCAAAGAAATTCATATAGGCGCGCTGATAATATTGTTTCAGGTAAAAAACCTACCCTTCTTGTTTTGTGCTTCATATTCAGTGTTTGTTTCTTTTTGTTGTTGTTGTAGGACCAAAACTAGATGTTTTGTCTGCATTTGATTTGTTTCTGCGACCGATAGAAAATACTATTTTGAATATGCCGAATTTATATGGTTTGCGGAAATACAAAGAAGAATGGGAACAAATAGATATGGATACTCTACATGCGTACTTCGGATTGCTACTGCTTGCTGGTGTGTATCGTTCGTATGGTGAATGTGTTACACAACTCTGGAATGAGAAAACCGGTCGACCAATATTTCGAGACACAATGTCACTGAAAATGTTCAAAAAAATTCATGGATGTATCAGATTTGACGATAAAGAAGAACGTAATGCCAATACTGCTTCTGTCCGTGATAAATTGGCACCGATACGCACCATATATGAAAAATGGAACCATAATTTGCAAGTTGTATACATTCCAGGCAAAAATGTTATAGTAGATGGACAGCTAGTTCCATTTCGTGAACGCTGTCCGATTCGACAATACATACCGTCGAAACCGGCTAAATACGGCATAAAGATTTGGATTTTGGCCGATTCAGCTACCTGGTATGTTTACAATACGCAAATTTATGTTGGTCGCAATCGCAACGCCGCTCCAGAGCGCAATATTAGACGCCGTGTTGTTTTGGATGTGGTAAATGGGCTGTCGGAGAGGAATATCACATGCGACAACTTCTTCACATCTTATGAACTGGCTGAAGAGTTACATAAACGCCGAATGACTATTCTGGGCACTTAACGAAAAATGAAAAATAGGACCGAAATTCCTCCAGTATTGTTGAATATGAGGAAAAAACCTGTGTATTCGAGCGTTAGTGTATATGACCACAAATTACAAGCCATTTTACTGTCGTATGTGCCTCGGCGTTATAGATATGTTACACTGCTCAGTACATGGCACAATGCCGTCGTTATAAGTGAAAATGCTGAGAAGAAACCGAATCTAATTCAGGATTATAACAAAACCAAGAGTGGCGTGGACACTATGGACCAGATGGTGGCTACCTACACCTGCAAAAGGAAGATAAATCGGTGGCCAATGGCAGTATTTTGCAACATGTTGGACGTGAGTGCATTGAATGCATATATAACGTATATTTCGCTATTTCCGGCTTGGAAAAACAACAAAACCAATAAAAATATACGTCGTCGAATATTTATTGAGGAGCTTGGCATGGCTCTTGTGCAAAAACACACAGAAAAGCGGAAATCTCAGCCTCGAAGGCTCAATATTGAAGCACTACCGGCGATTACCCATTTGCCAAAAACTACGAAACGCGACCGTTGCTACATATGTACATATAAAAACAATAAAAATTTGTACTCAAATCGTTGTGATAATTGTAAGAATAATGTTTGTAATGATCATCATTATGATATTTGCCAAAAATGCGCTAATAAAGGCACATAGCCACAAAAATAAGCATTTTTGGCATTTTTCTCTTTCAAATTTTCATTACTTATAAATGTATTTTCTAAATTTAAATTTATGAAAACAATAAAATAGAACTACAAAAATATAAAACAATCAGTTTTATTAATTTTTAAAACGATTTTCTTAACGATTTTTTTTTTTTGAATGTGTATCAAATTGATACAATGAGACCGATTCGATGCATTTCCTCGGGGACCGATGAGGGTTAAAAAAAGTGACCCATAAGTTAATTAAGCGGTAAGTTACCGAATTTTGGAACTATTTGGCCCTGTTTTAAAATATTTCCTTAAATGCTATTCTGAGTTTATTTTTAAAAAACGGATTAATAAAACGGAAATTAAAAATAACTTAATAAAAAATAAATGTATAAAAGCTTATAATGGTGAAAAAAATAAATTTAAAATAATAAAAATTGAAAAAGTAATGCAACAATACTTCAAAATAAATTAAAACTCACAATAGTACGGCGACAAGTTCGGATACAGCGTTGATGGTGAAATGCTTCTACGTTGAGGTGTAATATTAGGACTTACATTAGATTTATTTCGTGCCGACTGCGGAAAGGCTGAAAAGAGAGATAAAAATAATTTCAATTAAGACAAAATATGACAATCATAAAATGAAAAAAAAAATCTTTTAAGATCAATAAAATTAAAATAATATTAACGTTCTTAATTCGTAAGCAAGTAACAAATTTCTGCTAAAAAAAACTTCCAAAGATTGCCTTGGTTTAAAGTACGACAGCTTTTTTTCTGTACATGTATTATTTGTTGCTGATAAATCCCAGCCGCATGTCTAAAGCAGAAATCATTTCTTTTAATATGTGAACTGATGTTGGTTTGCACCCTGCTGTTGACTAGACACTACAGCGCTCTATTCGGCCTTGAAAAATATGCAACCCTTAAGTTTGTTGTTTTCTAAACAAATCGGCAAACAACCCCTTCTAAAAGCATAACAAAAATCGTCGTTATTCTTGATGCAGTTGCATTTTGCTGCATTTTATTGCAATTGAAAAAGCATTGCTCTTGACTTGCTTAGAATTCACATATGGTTTATGCAACATAATAAATATAATCATAACATTTGGAACATTTCATTAGCTTTGCGCAGAGGCGATATCGTAACCAATGAGGTTCTACCGAGGTGCGATTATTGCTAGTTGAAAACTTTAACCAATACTCCGCCATGGGGACGTGAAATACCGTCCACTACGGCAATTTTTGGAAGCCCGAGAGGGCAACTAATGAATACATAAAAAATAATAAAAAAAAACTTTAGAAGAAAAGAAAAAAATACAGATCTGTTTGCTTTAAAAAAAAGGCAATACAAAAGAACTATAAGCAAAAGTGAAGTATAACTTGGGGCGCTTATAAGAAACAAACTTATAGAAATCGAAAAGGACTAAGAATTTACTAAGAAACATTTGTTTTAAATGTTGTGCTCATTATTGAAACAAAACTTTCAGCGCCATTAGAGAGCATTGAGTGAGTGTGCGAATCTGTGGCGAATAAACAAAGCTCTGGCATCAGAATTCACCGGACGTTCTTGAGGCGTTTTATAGTAAAACATTAACTCCTTTAAACAATTCAATTAAAATTACTGTAAATATTTATTTAGATGCTAAAATCACTTTTACGACTGCTGCTGGCTGCCGCCGTCATTTTTGGGCACAAAAGTTTTAAATGTCTTTATTGTGAAATAAAAATAATTTTGAAACAGTTACAAAAAAAAAAAAAGAAGATGATGTTAGCCAGAATTTTAACTTATAATGGAATTAAAAGTTATTTGTAGACAGCAAAAGCAAAACAAAATAAAAATCTACAGCAATAACAACATTCAAGTGAGCACACTTAAGTAATTAAGCAAACAATAGAAGGAAAGTGGTAAACAGACACACACACACACAGACAGACTCAAAAAGCAACAATGTAAAAGGACGACCGGGATACAGTGAGAGTCAAACAAGCAAGAAAACATCTTGAGATGAAAAACAATTCGGTTAATTTTTAATTGAACCAATTTAAGAAATGAAGCAACGCAAAGTTTTGGACACAGCGATTAATTTCGCTGACACAGCAAGGAAAGGGAAAAAGAAAATGAAAGAAAGAGAAAAAATAGAAAAAAAAACCTTTTTTTTTAAGTGCAAGCAGCTAATTTTTTTCAATGAACAGTGAGGAGAGTAGAAAAGAATTTTACACAAACATTTTTGGCGGAAACTCAAAAATGTTTAAATGCACACAAACAAATTGGCCAAAAAGCTGGCGAAAAAAGAAAACGAACAACACGATGATGATGATGATGACGAATACACTGACGATGATTATAATAATGATTGCTGCTCACAGCACGAACAGCGAGTGAAGGAGGTGGCGAAAGTCGCCGGAGTTGGGCTACTCTAGAAGTGCATTTTGTGGGAAGTGTTCATTTTTTATACTTGAGCTGGTTTGGTCCTTGGTTGGCTTTAAATGTTTTTCTTGTCATACAAAGAGTCATTAGCAAAGTCAAGCAGCTCATTTATTATCACAGAAGCGCGAGCGACGGGCTCGCATGCTTCAGTAACTGGCTGACTGGCTGACTGGCTGGCTGCAGCGTGTGCGCGCGAGTCCTTCAATCGAAGTTGTTTTTTGTTTTTTTTTAATCTTTTTGTTCTTTTTTTTTTTCTTTAAGTGCTTATTTGTTCACAACTACTACATTTATTCAGCGCTACATTCTGAAGTTCTATTGCATTCTTTTGCCGCACGCGCCCACTTTCGCCAACTTCCCGCCGCCGTCGCCGCCAGCCATTCATGTGCGTCGCCAAATTTACGCTTGAGCGTTCATTTCAATTAGTTGCCTTATTTCTTGTATATGCAAAATTCACTTTAATTTGGAGCTACTCCAACTGCTGCTGCAGCAAAAGCTGCTTCAATTCATTCATCACCATTCTCCAAGTTAGACAAGTCGAGATCCGACTTTTGCTTATTTGGTTGCAAGCCACTCAATTACCGTCATCATTTTGTGCAGCCAATCGAGAAACACCACCGCCGTTTACGTTGCTGCGGTGTATAGCTTTTGGTGTTGCACGCAAATGCAGTGATGCCACCTTGTTTGAGATAGCAATCAGCTAAGAAGTCTTGCATTTCTGAGCATTCAAAGTCTGTCAGGATTGCCAACTTGCACTGAAGTAGGGTGTGAAAAAATTTGCTTAAAATTAATTTTTAAAATTTTCTTGAAACAATAATAAATTTCATTAAATTACACAGTGCTACAAAACGACTACCTTTTATAAGTTATGAAGATTTTTTTTATTTGTAAATTTCGTAATCTGCACGCTTGCCTTAGCAAAATTGCGCTACCAACAGCCTAAAGTCTGGCTGGTTTAGTTAAGAGCTATGGGTCCAGTAAGAAATAACCAGTAAAAGACTTAAGCTTAGGCTTAGATAATTGCTAGAAAACAATTGATCCTACACAAGAAAAAAAGCCTGTGTAAAATTTACAAAAACCTAGCATAATTTATAAGATGGCTTTGGCAGTTTTTAGCCTCCTAAGATATTCATCAAAACACCTAAGTTTTACTATTCAGCCCTATTATGAATAAAATTTCCCCGGAATTGAAAAAGGAGCCTTCATTTTTTAGACAGGGGATAATGCTTTGAAAGATTTTTTTCTTGTCATTTTAAATATGCAAATATTTTTGTAAACACTTTTCAACAACTAGAATTCCCTTTTTCATTTCCGGGCGAAATTTTATTTAAAATAGGTGTAATTAACTTGCCGATTTTAATTTGGGCGATAAACTAAATATTTTGTGATTTATACTTTATGGCTTCGACAGTTTATATAAGCGCGCTTGCTTAATCTGGCGAACATAGTGTTCAAGTTTTCAACAAAAAAATTTGTTGAACTATCAAAGTTAAATAGATAAATAACTACACAGGGAGAAGTATGAAATAAACATCTACTTAAGTCAACTATTGCATATTGCTTGAGTACAAAATTACCCAAGGAAAAGTATAAAATACAAATGTACTTAGGTAAAGTACTGTATATTGCTTATGTACAAAATTATCCAAAAACAAGTAAGAATATGCTTGGGTAAAATTGTATTTATTGCTATTGTACATAATTATCCAAGCACTAGGGATAGTTCTACTAAATAAAAGTGGACAACAAATTTAATTGCATAATTAAAAAAAAAATTGTATTTTACATTATTCGAAATTAAAAATTAGTTGATATAACATAAATTTAAATTTTACAACATAAATTTACAAAGTAGAAAAATTATGTATTTTGAGCGCTTTTAAATGGGTTAATAGTCGTATATTGTTACTCTAAATTAATGCCAAAAAAAAATATTCTTGGACAAAAGTTACACTTATGGGGGTATTCCTAGTTAAGCACGTACAAAAGCTTAAAACAAATTTCTAGAACAGTCAAATTTGAATTGAATCAAAATTAAATCTTATATAATGCAACATGAAAATTTATGATTTTAAATTGATCGCCGACAACAATAGTTAGAGGATGCATGCATGTTTCGTTTTGAAGGCAAATACTCGTATCACGGATTGCTTCACTGTTTTTGTTCAATATCACTGCTCTGTGCGTTTATTGAAATGCATCAAATTGGAATCCTATTCAATTCTATAGACATTGAAACGTTGTTGACCAATACATAATTAATACATAATTTAAACATTATATTGGGGGTTGGAATTAGTTTTAAAGGTTTTCTAAGAGATGGCGTAACTATCAATAGATCGCATCGGGCACACCTGTGACTATATTCATATCAAAGCACATTGTCTAAGCTTCATTTTTCAGTATGTGTCATTCCACTGAAGTGTAAACAACATATATTTTTTTCTCTGTGAACATGTCGACTTTCGTTCCAACAAAACGCAATTTGCGGGAAGGTTTACTTTTGTGCTTCCATTTGAAGAAAAAAGCGGTTGAAGCACAACGCACGCTTACTGAGGCTTACGGGGACTATGCTCCATCGATTTCTACTTGTGAGTACTGGTTCCGTCGGTTTAAAAGTGGTGATTTTGATACGGAAGACAAAGAGCGTCCGGGCCAGCCGAAAAAGTTTGAAGATGAGGAATTGGAGGCTTTGCTCGATGAAGGCCCGTGTCAAACCCTTCAAGAATTGTCAGAATCATTGGGAGTCGACTTATCAACGGTCGGCAAACGCCTGAAGGCCATGAGAATGATTCAAAAGCAAGGAAATTGGGTGCCGTACGAGTTGAAGCCGAGAGACGTTGAACGGCGATTTTGCATGTGCGAACAACTGCTTCAACGGCATAAAAAGAAGAGTTTTTTGCATCGTATTGTCACTGGCGATGAAAAGTGGATCCATTACGATAATCCTAAGCGAAAAAAATCGCTTGGCCATGCATCAACATCGACGGCCAAGCCGAATATTCATGGCGCCAAGCTTATGCTGTGTATTTGGTGGGATCAGAAGGGTGTCGTGTACTATGAGCTGCTAAAACCTAACGAAACCATCACTGGGGAACGCTACCAACAACAATTGATGCAATTGAGCCGAGCATTAAAGGTTAAACGGCCGGAATATGGCAAAAGACACGACAAAGTGGTTTTTCAACATGATAACGCACGGCCACATGTTGCAAGAACCGTCAAGGAAACGTTGGAGGCGCTGAATTGAGATGTGCTACCCCACCCGCCTTATAGCCCAGACATAGCCCCTTCCGGCTACCACCTATTCAGATCGATGACGCATGGCTTGGCTGAGCAGCGCTTCACTTCTTACGAGGATACCAAAAAATGGGTCGATTCGTGGATTGCCTCAAAAGACGAGTCGTTCTTCCGGCGCGGAATCCATATTCTGCCAGAAAGATGGGAAAATGTTGTAGCTAACGATGGACAATACTTTGAATAATATACATTGTACCGTTGTTTCTAAATAAATGCTCAAAAACCGAAAAAAACCTTTAAAATTAATTCCAACCCCCAATACATACATAATTTAAAACGTAATGGGTTTTATAATACCAATACTGTTTTTAAACTTTTTATATATAGAACCAAACAAAATATTCTCTCGGCTTGTTTGGTATAATAGAAATTTGTCGGTGGTTTACCTACAATATTGGTTAATCTGAATTTAGAAAAGGCAAGCACAATACTTTGCACCTGATATCGCTCAAACTGTAATTATTTTTTGCGATTATTACAGTTTCTTCCCAACATGTAATGTCCTGAAAAATGTTCAGCCTGAAAGTATGCACAGAAAATGCATTTGATACTTATCAGTGACATGCTTGCCCTTTATGTATGTGCATACTTTCAGGCTGTCCATTTTTCAAAACAGTATGTTATAAAAGCACTGTAATAATGGCAAAAAATAATTACAGTTTGAGCGTTAATGCTTCCAACCCGTCGTAGTATGGGCTTTTATACTAGTATTTATATGTTATATATTAGGCTTGAGTGAATCAAACATGTTTTTTTTTGGCAGGGTATTGAAGTATGTGATTTCAAAGCAATGTATTAAGCAATAAATTAATTGAGTGAATAAGCATAAGTTTTTAATTTTCATACAATTCTTTTTACCCAAGCCGACTTAGGTGAATTTATTATTGCTTTTTTTCTCAGTGCACGAATTTGAAGACTGAAAATAATTGAAGATAAAATTACTAGCAATATTTTTGCTGAACACTGCCAACTTGTATCTCCTCTAATAAATGGTAGTTTTTTGCAGTTACACATAGGTTGATTTTCTTAAACGCCCATTTTTGAATGTAGGATTCTAAATCGAAGTGGTAATAGATAGTGATAAAAGAATAATATCGGTGCCTGAACAACTTAAAACCCTTCAATATTCCGTTTGCAAATGATGACTCACAAGGAAGGGTCCCCAGGTGTCAATCGCCGATTTGAATGATTTTCGGATATGTGATAGAAGACAAAAATCTAAGGTTGACGTATTTTTTTATACGTGCTCAATCGATGATTTAAGGTTTGAAAATAGCGTTTCAAAATCACCGAAATTTCGATTTTTCGCCATAACTTCATTATTTTTCATAAAAAATACACATATTTGGTATCAAATGAAAGGTATTGAAAAGGCACACATGCTGGCATCTGATTTTTAGAAATAAATATTGTTGTTATTTTGTTATTTTGTTGTTATAGAACCCGAAATTCTTTCATTTTCACTTATGTTTAAGCTAATTTAAAAGTTACCTTTTTCAGGTTTTTTTTATTGTTAACTTTTTATATTAAAATTCTCTTTGTTTAAAACTGCATTTATTTTCTTAAAAATAAAATGTTTGCTTTAGAAATTATAGGTATCAAAAATTTTGTTTTTTCTCGAACTCTCCGTATGTGTGGATACTTCCATACAATTTGTGTGCTTCTTACTTGCTTGTCCGAAGGCAAGCGAAAAAAAGTATA
The DNA here is from genome assembly GCA_914767935.1 of Coremacera marginata. NCBI lineage: Eukaryota > Metazoa > Arthropoda > Insecta > Diptera > Sciomyzidae > Coremacera > Coremacera marginata. Next base: position 163,550,975 of record OU612044.1, read on the forward strand.
CGAAATTTAAAGATATAACTTTCGATACAAATATCTCCGTTGTTTTTTATTATTTAATATACCATATTTACTCAATATATATTTTTTTTTAAAGTTCCATAAAATTATTTTACAAAAACTATTTCTGCAATAGCGGTTGCTGTGTATTTATATTTCTAATCTTCTTTTCAAAAAAGATCCAATATATTGAATGTTTTCTTAAAAACTTACATAAAATTGTTTTTGTTGTAAAAATAATTTAAATTAAAAATTACATTATAAACTGCCTTTCAAACGTCTTAAAATTTATAAGCAAAAATTCCTTCAGTTTAACACAAAATTTAATAAACTGTTTCTGTCATTAAAAAAGGGTTCCCATTAATTTTTTGTTGAATAAATTATTTTTTTAAAAAATGTTTTTTGTTTTTTTTTTGCAAAATAGTCTACAAAATAGCCTTGCTTCAAAAATAATTTATTTGATAAAAATATCCCAATACTCCTTTCGAATTAAAAGTTATTTCTAAGAATCTATATTCATACTAACAACATTACCCTAACATATAGAATATATCATTTTTTTATTGATTTCCTGAACTTTTTTTAGTTTTATTTCAGCTTTATTTTCTTTCGATTTTTTTTTATATTTTGATTTTTCTTTACATTTCTGTCTTAATATTTTTGTAGTTCTAACTTTTTTTTATTTCAGGTAAGATTTCTTTTTTTAATTAAGTTTTATTCATTTTTATTTTTACAACTAATTTGTTCTAAATTTTTTAATTTAATTTTTTTTTTAATTTATTTTTTTTAATTTTATTTTTTATTTGTTTTATTTCAATTTTTATTTTTTTTTATATTAATTTTTATTTTTTTTTATATTAATTTTTTATTTTTTTTTTATTTCTATTAACACATTCATTTCTGTTTTAATCTTTTTATCTTTAACTTTTTTTTCTTCGATAATTTTCAATAATAAATTACTGATTGTTGATGTTTGATTTGATGTTTTGATTTTATATATGACAAAATATTTAATAAATTGAATTTTTAAATAAAATGATGGATTTTGATAAAACAAAAACCTAACTAATTTCATTTTTTTTTTCCTAGTTTTCTTTCATTTTCTTAAACTTGCATTTTTAACTTAGGTATTTTTTTTAATTTAAAAATAGGATGTTGGCAACTCTTTTAATATGTAGTAAAGACAGCCACACCGCAACTGTAGTCAGATTTGTACAGCCCACAATAGTTTGACTTCAATGCTACTGTCATCGTCCTCAAGCGGATTCGGAAACCACGACACTATGCCGACACCACTTCCGCAGCCAACGACACCTCTAATGCACCATCTCCTCTTCGTTTATCACACAAAAAACTTCTATCATCAGAATTGAAGACACCAAATTTAAATCCCGATTTGTTCTTCATCAACCTGTGTTTTGCTTCATTTAGTCGATTTAGTTCGTAGCTAGTTTTCAGTCACGATGATGTCGACGACGGCAAAAAACGACAGTCTATCTGACAAGTGGTCGCGTCACTGAATTGTGGGGGCGGCAGGCAGCTAGCTAGAGGCTATCGACAGCGGTGGCAACGGTTAAATTGATTAGCGCACACGTTTTAATTTAAACTTTGCGCCTCGCTAGCAAACATGATCGACCTCTGCGGCGGAATATAAATTAATCACTAAGATAAGCGAAGAAATTTTGTACTCTCCTCACTACCGAGTATTTAGATGAAGTTTTGCTGTGATTTCAGATTTCACACTGGGAAGTAGTTAGTTAATTCAAGAAGTTTGTCTGATAGCATTTGTTATAGAAGCTTTAAAGTTTAAAGCAGCGCATAAATCAATTAAAACTGAATTTAAAGAAAGTTTTAAAGCATACAATTTTTACAATTTCACATTTTAAGTTCATATTTATATTTATTATAATCTCCATAAAGGGGGAGGGCTTTTACTTTTAGAATTGAAAAAGGAACACTTTTTAAAATTTTTTTTTTTTTTAAAGGGCAAACAAAAATAAGTTTTTATTGTTATATATCGCTTAGCAAATTGCCAAAAGAACAGAAACCGTTTAGAATTTGAATTTGAGAATTTGAAAAACTTCTTAAGGCGCGTTAAGCGTTTTTTTAAGGGTAAAAGTAATGAATTCGCGTCAACACTGTTAACGTTAGCACTGTCAATGTCACTTATGTCAAAGTCAGCACTGTCAATGTCACTAATGTCAACGTCCGCACTGTCAACGTCACTAATGTTAACGTCACCAATGTTAATGTCGCCATTGTTAAAGTCATCAATGTTAAATTCACCAATGTTAACATTAGCAATGTTACCGTCACCACTGTTAGTGGCATCATTATTAACGTTAGTATTGTTAAGGCTTGCAATGTTAATGGCTGCATTTCTGATTCAGCTACAAGGCAACCAAAAAAATATAGCAACGTTTTTGTATTTTTTGTGTGGAGATGTCCAGAAGGGTGGGGCAGATAGGGGTTAGGTGTGTCTAGAAGAAATGTTAAAGGGCTAAAAATAATAGGATCAGTTGATATATTTCACAACTCTAGGGGTTGAATCGGAAGAGATATGAACTTGAATCGGGTTTTTGTGTTTTTTTGTATGTGGACTCCCAGAAGGGTGGTAGATAGGGTGTAGGTGTGCTGAAAAGAATGTTGAAGGGCAACATTTGAGTCAATTCGGGAGAGATATGAACTATAATCAAGGTTTTGGGGTGTGATACGATATGTCGAAAAAAAAATGTCGAAACCAAAAATATCGAAAAAAAAATTACGAAAAAAAAACGTTGAAAACAAAAAAGGTCAAAAAAAATTTTCAAAAAAAAATGTCGAAACTATATGTGCGACTTGAAGTTTTCTGGTTTTATGTCGTAAAAGGCACGCAATCAGAGAAAACCCCTAAGTGAGGTGATTCTGTCCGTTTTACAAAATAAGACCATTAAGGGAGAGGTAAGTTTTGACAAGTTTTTTTTTCCATATTTTTTTATATTTGTTTCTGAAAGTACAACATCTGAAGAATATTGGAGCAAAACTAACGAAGTTACAGTACCTTGAATGACCGTACCACTAACTTAGTTTTGCGCACCTTTTAGCTACCTGTGCTGAGCTATTGTATTACTTTTATCCCCTCTTATCGTCTTAATATCTTCAGGTAAATAAAATGTGTAACGTACATTGTATCCTTCGATGTAGAATATATATTTCAGTCTAAAATTGAACGCTTTGGAGAGCAGATATGTGCGTCATTTCAGTTTTGCTCCGATTTCGTTAACTCGTGCTCCGTCGTTTTGTTTTTGCTTAGTTTTCTTAATGATTTTGTATTTATCATCGAAAAAATTCCGAAACCAAATGGCAGAGAAGGACGTGCATAGGGTGGCCCAAGAGTAAGCCGACCAAGAAAAAGAGTAATGCACAAAAAAAATAGAGTACAGTTACTCTCCACTTCCAGCTGATGTTTTAGACGCAATAAAGACAATATATGAAGATTTAAGCAAAGACACGCTGCTGTTGGAACATTGTCTGGGTGGTTTCACACTGAACAACAACGAAAGCTACAACCAACTCATATGGAAAATTAGTCTCAAATCAGTGAGTGGTACCGCACCTGTCGTTGAAATTGCAGCATATGTAGCAGCATCACTTTTTAACGAAAGCTCTACTGCTTTTCTGACCTTCATGCAAGATTTGGGCAACACTTCAGGACCAAGTGCGCATGAATGGGCTCGCGCGACAGACTCTTTGTGGATCAGCAGAACAGACGAGCATGCTGCTCGCGAGACCAAAGAAGGCAGAGTTTTACGTAGACAGGAGCAAAAAGATGCCTTAGATAACGTGGATGATAGTGATGTACTGTATGGACCCGGCATCGATGATGACATGTACGTATTTTATAAGAATATCCTGTTTTTTTCAAAATATTTTCATTTTGTCAGTCTACAAAACTTTAATTTTTAAAGTCGGTAACCAGTCTACAGAAAAAACTACTGAACCGATCGTTTCGAAGTTTTGTGCACATATTCTAAATGTAAATAGCTCTCTAGTTACGGCGAGTTTTTTCAAATTTTTTAAATACTAACAATTTTACAATAACAAATAGGTCGATTTTTCGTCAAAAATCGTTTTGGCTTCAAAATGGTGCAAAAAATGTAAAAAACTCGACGACACTGGAGAGATAAAGTAAGAAACTAAAGAAAGCATATTGATTTTTGGTTTCAGATGATCCAGTGATGCTGTAGGCTGGTCACCGCACAAAAACTTTTTTCGAGGCGCCTGTGGAGATCTACAATATATCCGTTATTTCTCTCTATTTTTTAACAAAAATCTTTTTTAAATATTCTTCAAATGTTGTACTTTTATATAATAATATGTTAAATAAACCTACAGTAATAATTTTTTCTAAAAAATTCATAAAAAAGGTATTTTTCAGACGAAACAAACCTTATCCTCCCCTTAATATATGCTGTAATTTAAACTGAATTTGATCTTTATTTTACATAACCAGCAACGAAACTAATAAGCACATCGTTTAACTTCAAGTTCCATTGTTTTATTTGAACTGTGCCCTTTTCGATATTTTTTCGAATTTTTTCGTTTTTCCGATATTTTTGATTTTGATCAAAAATGTCTTCTACATTTTTTCCCCGACATATCCAATTTCCATATCCATTTTTTCGACTCCCAAGATTTTGAGTTCTTTGTATGGGGACTCCCAGAAAGGTGCCAGATAGCAGTAGGTGTGTTCAGGAAAAAAGTTGAAGATCAAAAAATAATAGGACCAGTTCATATATTTCACCCTTCCTTCACCAGGGGTGAATTCGAAAGAGGTATGAACTATAATTGACAGTTTTTGTGTTTTCTGTATGGGGACCACCAGAAAGGTGGGAAATAGGAATTTTGTGTGCTCAGAAGAAGTGTTTGAGGGCAAGAAATAATAGCACCAGCCCATATATTAGACTCATCTAGGGATCAATTCGAGACTACAATCGACAGTTTTTGTGTTTTTTTTTTGTATGGGGACCCCAGAAGTGTGGCAGATAGGGGTTTGGTATGTTGAGAACAAATGTTTAAGGGTGAAAAATAGTAGGACCACCTCATATATTCCCTCTAGGGATCAAGTCAGGAGAGATTTTTTTTTTTTAATCGGCGATATGATGTTTTCTTCAAAATGTGCCAAAGCACCCGAAAACAGATTAACCGAAAAAAATTATGATTACCTTTGAAACCATATGGAGATATTAACTTTAATGGATATATTAACTTTAATGGAGATATTAACTCAATTTTTACTTTTTTTTATTTTAGATAAAAATCGACCACTGATTGAATTTTTGAATGAAGCATTAGGTTTTAATGTGTCCAATGATCAAAAAATTCGTACTACTAAATCGACGATTGATGCGGTTTTTCGCTGATGACCACAAAGCTTCTTACCGTTCAAAAAACAACTTTAAGACATCGCCATCTACCACTGCCAGGACGAACCAAACATGACTAAAAAAATTTTAGTTTATGTTCTTCATTTAATGTTTATTTAAATTTACAAGCTTCCACTTGGCTTGGACATTAAACTCAGATTTTTTTTTTATCCTTACCACTCTACCCACTTCATATTTAACCTCTTCTACTAACTACTTTTTTTTCCCCCATTCATATCAAAACAAAAATTCTTAAAACGAGCTAAGTATAAGTATAAATTAACTAGATATGAAAATTGTTAATGAAGCTTACCGTCCGAGTTGATCTCTGTCGCATTCTCATTCGGAAAAGTCCAGACAAACACTGTGCAAAATAGAAGATAAAAATATAGAATTTCAAATATAATTAATCAAGTTTGTTTAAAATAGAAAAACACAAAAACAAAAAATCACTGATAAATAATGCAAGAAATAATGTGAACAGCACAAAAAAATGTATAAACAAAAAGTTAAGGAGCGAAAAATAAACACAAAAATGTAAAGAGAAAAACATGGCAAAATCTAAGTACACAAAAACTAGAGCAAAAACGGTTAAAAAACTTAGTGGAGTAGCTCACTGACTGGGCTGGCTGGATTTGAAAAGTTGCAGCTTAAGTTATTTTGCGATGTGGCTTGTGTTCAGTTAGGATTTTGTTGTTGTTTTTGCTGTTATCAGCTGATTGCTGAATTTGCTAGGACTGAAGCAGAATTAGTATAGCTGGTTGGAGGGACTGACTACGAGTAACGGTCGGTCACATTGAAGTTGTCAAAAAAATTGAAATAAAAAATCAACATCAACCAAATTGTTTGCACCCTCCGAGGTAGAATTCTCGCAAGGGAAAAACAACACTTAAGCAATAAAAGAAAAGAAAAGCAACAACAACAACAACCTAAGCAAGGTTGACACGAAACGTTTTTGTGGCAGCGATAATAGGCGAAATCGTTTTCCTAACTGCAGAGACAACGTGCTGGACTAAAACAAACATTATGACGGTATCCATAGAAGGACGAAGGCCAGGCAAAAACGGCAAACAGCCAAAGTAACGAAGCAAAAATTGACATAGGTCGCTGCTAAGCCAGGCAGACCAAACAACAGCAACAAGCAAGAAACCAGCACCGAAGATAAGACTTGGTAAGCTGAGGTTGGTTATGTTATCCATAGATTACAATAACGAATGACGGAGAGCAGCACGTCTTGAAGGAACTTTTACACACAGTATTTTTGGGTGGTAAATGAATTTTACTGTGCAAAAGTTTTTGTCAAGAGGATGACTGGCGAAATAAGCTATTAATAATGAAATGGTGGGAACTTTAAAGGGCGGGTGGAGCTGAAAAGGTATCTTCACGATACCTTTAGTTTTTAAGTAGCTTAAAATAGCTTTAGTGTTTATTTTAAAATATAGTCTAAGCTAAAGGCGTGATATCTAAAATTGGTATAGAATATGGTTAACAGCAAGTTTATTCATGTGCATCAAATAAAGCCCGCCATTTTTTGATTCTTATTGAAAAAATAATATGTGCTGCAATGTGCTCGATGTGTGCTATGATTTTGGTACGGTGTTGATTTTTTTTATTGTAAAGTTAACTGCGCCATTAATTTTTCAGCAGAATCCGTACCTTGTGCTGTGATGTGCTCGCATTGTGCCGTAGAGAACATTTAAAAAATTCGCATATTTGATAAGTTCAGTTTATTTGATATAAGTAATTTAATGTTCAAGCTGCTGCTGATGTATTTATAGTGAAGAAATATTTTCCATTTTTAAAAACATGAAAACAAAATACAAAATTTATAAGATACACATTATTTAAGCTTTTCTGAATACAATAATTTTAGCAGAACATTATGCTGCAATGCATCGTATAGAGAATAAAAAAATATGCATTTTTAAACGATTTACGAATGTCAATATATTTTGTTAAATTTTCTGCCTTACTGATTTCCAGATTACAACCATAAGTTGTGTAATCTTTCTAATTAAAACCTAATTTTGATGTCCAGTTTAACGTTCTACGTACGTTTTCAAGGTAAAAAGATATTAATTAATAAAATATGTTATGGCACATTGCAGCATAACTCGAGCACATTACAGCAGAATTTCCCAATTTCTAAAAAAAATTAATGGCGGAGCTAACTTCACATTTACAAAAACATAGCGCACATCGGGCACATTGCAGCACATCTTTTTTTAATAAAAATTAAAGTAGTGTTACATACCCAATGCACATAATTTCTAGAATACTTCATAAGGATTTATTTTACTTAATTAAAGCTTTAAATATTGCAGCTTAGATAAACTCGTTTAATTTTCGCTAGCACTCAATAGGAATAAAAATTAACAAATTTGCTCTGGAGTTAATCAAGGAAAATTAAACTTCTACCATACTTACTTGCATATTTTCCCTAAGAGCTTAAGGCTTAAATAAACCTTAAAACAGCAAAACTAGCTATGACGTTATTTTCTGCACATTATTTATGTTCATTGAAATTTATCGATATATGAAAAAAAAAAAAAAAAATACAAAAAAACCTAGTTGAAGTTAACAGAAAAACTCTCAACGAGTAGAGCAACCAGCTGCAAAAAGTATAAATAAAGTAAATAAATACCACATCCTCGAAATATCCTCGGGACTACGGAACAAAACTTTGGGCTGGCCGACTGGCTAACTTTAGCAAATTAAATTTTGTTGATTTCATTAAAATTTTCGATAAACAACAAGGTTTGGAGAGGAGTGGGGAAAAAACTGAAACGGAAAACTTTAGATTTACAACAAGCAACAAAAACATTGAATATCATCAACATGCATTCATGATGGGGTTAAAAAAAAACCAAATATTATTGAATGAATAAGAGAGGAAAGAGTTTGGGTTGACGCGGAGCTCCATTTTTTATCAGGGCGAGGTGCTCAAGTGCAGCAGCAAACATACTCAAACAAACATACTCACACAAACATAAAGAAGCACACACACACACAGCCGTTCTCAATACACATCGGCATGCATCACTGAACAAGTACTAATAATAACAACAACAACAATAATTTCACCAGCAACAATATCATCAACATCGTCAACACTTACCCGTAAGAGCTCCAACAACCAGCATAAGCAGCGTCACGATGAGTCCCAGATTCGATACAAGCTTAACTAGGAATGTGGATGAATTATTGAACGGTTGTGAGGAGCACTTCTGCTGCAGTGCATTCGAGCCAAGTACCGGAATCTACAAACAGAGAGAGAGAGAGAGAAAGAGTGATCAAAAAATTAATAAATATTAAGTATATGAGTAGCATAACATAGCATAACACAGCCAAACGGGAAACAGGAAATGAAATTAGTAATTAGTGTGTGTGAGTGTCACTGGTTAATACTTCATTGGAAGCAACCCAAGCGATGTCGTCATTATTAATGTACACGATGGATGATTGTGTGTAAATTAAAATAGATGACAAAAATGAAAGTGTTGTTAAGCTATGATATTGGAGATCCTCCTAGGGTGGTGGCAACATGAGTGTAACTCGAAGATGTATATTTTATGAAGCGTTTGATGAGAATGTTGCACTTAATTTTGTTAAAAGAAATAACAAAAAAAAACTTGGATCAAAAAACAACTGAACAAATATCTTCAATAATGCACCAAGAATATCTAGAGTGCCAAGAATAGCTTAAAAAACGCCTTCCAACCCAACATTTAGACAGTGTCATACAAGCCTAAATCATCATTGAAACATCATTTTATTAGAATCAAAGCATTATTAAGACAGTTGATGATGATAATAGAAGCTTGAAAATTTTACCGAAATCTTATTTTTAAGACATTTTTCCCGGCTATGATTGAGATGCATATCTCAAAACCTAATGGACATACAATTTTACTGATGTTTTCGATTTAAAAAAACTTGTGGAGAAAAAATTTTAAGGCCATGGTTTTTATGAGATAATCTTTTTGTACGTAGAATTCAGTTCTGTACTTATTTTTTACGGAATTTGTATATTGTGCTGTGATGTGCTCGAGTTGTGCTGCAATGTGCCGTAGAAAGTTTTAAAAGTCTGACGTTAATAAAAATTTTTTAAAAAGTTACGCCTTTTTTAATTTTTTTTTTTTTAAATTTGCTATTTGTGCTGTAGTGTACTGGAGTTGTGCTGTAATGTGCCGAAGAAAGTTATAAGAAATTCTTAAGAACATTACTTTTTTCCGAATTTTACGAATTGTGCTATGGTGCTCTTGAGTTGTGCTGCAATGTGTTTAACCCACAAATGACAACGTATGATATATCTTACGAAGAAAGTGTTGACACGTAAAAAATTCTAGCGCAGGCTAGATGAGAGATATTGCGCTAATTTTTTTTGTTTTATAGTAAAGTGAAAGAATGGCTATAATAGTATGAATGGTAGTAGAATGGAATAGTAGAATGGAATAAAGTGAAAAACGAAAAAAAAAATGGAACAGTCTTATTTTCCGCGGTTTACCTTTAGTTTGACAGGTGAAACACCACAGGCAAAAATCAGAGATTTTTTGTGTCGAAAATTGCTCAGGAAAAGTGCTGCCGAAAATAGGAAAATGGAAAAAAGGAAAACGCACACCTTTTCCATATAGCCTAAGGTGTCTTCTATGGAAGTAATAAAACCGACAGCGATTTTTCGACATTCCCGGAATTCTCACCTACAATCTCACCCATGTCATATCTCAGGTGTGTGTGCGCGGGTAAAATTTTTTTATTTTTTCTATCAACTTCTGTGGTCCCCCAGGCACATATTACAGAACTGCAGCAAAATAGTAAGAGCAGGCTTTAATGGGTTAAAAAAATCTTCATGCAATTTTGGTTTTTTTATTTTTTAATTTTATTAATTGTGCTATGGTGTACTTGAGTTGTATACGATACATACGATTTTTTGAAGTAACAACCACATTTAACTATTTTTTGGAGTTTACTCCTTTAGAATCAATTTTATATATATGTAGTATGAAAATGATATTGACAGTGAAATCAAGCGTTAAATAAAAACTCAAGCGTTTCGATTTCTGTCACTTGTCTAGTGACTCTCCACTCAATAATAGAACTTTAGTTTTGACAGTTATGGTGCTCGGCTCTCAGCTGTGCGACTATCTTTATTTATTCTACCATGTTTTTTTTTCTATGCGCAACAAAATACCAACAATGAAGAAACACCAACAAAATAGAAACAGCAGCAATCTTTACTATTATATAAAATTGTTGTGTACATTTTTGTAAAACTCCAAAAGTACAGGGCAGATTTTTATGAAATAAGTTTTAAAATATTATATTTATGCTACAGCGCAGTAAAGGGGTATTTTCCTTTCGAAATTTTAATAGTAAATATATTTAATTAAAATCTAAAGATCTGTATGAAATCATTCCCGATGCCATGCATTGCTTGATCGTTTTTTTTTTTCACGCGTTTCTGTTGTAAGAGTTTCAATAAGCTCCATGTTACTCTCTACTCTTCTCTTTTTATGCTCAGCTAGCACAGCACAAAATAAAATTTTGTTGTTTTTGTTTTTTGAATGCATGCGCATTCGCAACGTAGCCGTTGCTCATAGCTTGTATTAAAATACCCGTATCTGTTAAAAACTGCACAAAATCGTTATTTTTCACGTGGTTTTGCCTCAGCCGTGTTTTTCGCAATAAAAAACAATCGAAACATAGTTATTTTGGTGATTTTCTGGTGAAGTAAAAATATTTCAAATTACATAACTCGACGAATTTGCAACCGATTTCAATTAAATAAAACTTGCTTAATTTATAATTAGCTACATATTTTTATTGCTATGACATAACGGGACACTTAATACAAAATATGTTCACAAATTAATCTCAAAGAGAAAAAATATGAAAAATTTGAGGATATTTTAAATGGTTTTATCATACAGATGAATGATTGCGCCTAATACAATTTTTGAAAGAACAAGTAAATTTAGATTTAGTTTCTGGTAGAACGCTGGGAACGATTAGATATGGTACAACCATTGACGCGGTGTTTCCACGATTCGTAAATTATGTAGCTTCCAATGTTCAATTTTCATATTTTAGATACCATACAGCCCGCGGTGTGTAATCCGAATTATCCAGTAATCCGAATTGAATACATGGCGCGTTGCATACTCTAAAGTCCACATTGATTGCAGCTCCATAAACCGAATTTTCATTTTTTTATTCTTTTGTTTTTGATTGCTGTGTCTACAAAACTACATTACAAATTACATAATAATTTTGAAGGCGTTAATATGTATTTTTCTTTCTTGATTGAAGTAAAATTTGTTTTGAAATCCTAGCTCGGGCTTTATTTTCGAATATAATATTATAAGAAATATTATACATAATAATAACAGCCTATCCACTAATTCGAATATTTTAATCCGAATCAAAATATGCAATCATTAATTCAGATTAGCGACACTGTATATTAGAGCAAACACAATATATATATGAAAAATGCGAAGGTGTTTCTCTTTTCGGTCCACCAGCATTTTCTAATAGAATGAGGCTGAAAAATAAGATATGCATCAAAAGATCGGTATCGGTAGTGGAAAATAGCCAGCCGGTTTTCATTTAAAGCACCAAAAACGCACTTAAAGTTGCTTAATAATAGCTTAAAAAATGTTTTTCCTGTAACTTTTTTAAAAAAAGGTAGAGGAGGTTCCTAACTTTTTTTTTTCTTTCGACAGACAATTCTACAGGTAAGACTGTCCGTGTAATGTTTTTTTTTTTATGTAAATGCCATATTTAATGGTGTTTTTGAAGATCAAACTCAAGTTGTTATTCGATTTTTATGTTGTAGTTTTGTTCAAAAAATTCCTAAAAATCATAGAAAAATCTGCGAGCTGTCAGCATTACATCATGAAGGGAATTTAATGAGGTCTAAGAAATTCATTAATTTTCATAATTTTTTTTTTTCACTGATTAACTACGTCTTAAAAACAAACAAACGATTTTTATTTTTGTTTCATTCAACGGAAATCTTTCAAATCTTTCAAAACAAAGTACTTGTTTTATTCACCTAAATCTTTGGTAATGATCCATTTATATGTTTTGAGTGCGTTTGGGCCTTGTTTCAATTATATTTAACTCGTACGTTTTATACTGTTAGCAACACTACTGCTAGCAACACCAACACCTCAATCGTTGTTTGCGCTTTTATGCATTCAAAGTAACAGTACAAAACCTATTACTTCAGGTCCGAAACTAGCACTTTTCAAAAAATTTTAAATAAGTTGGCCTACACTTCAACATGATAGATTATTGTGTTGTGTTGCAGCATAGCTTCAGTTGTAATTAATATTGAATCAGTGACTCTGCGCAACGAAGGAGTTTGGCCCGATACGTAGTGTAGTGAACTCTAAATCGATGGGTGTGGGTTCAAATCTCCACGACGGGCGAAAAAAAAGATTTTTATATTTGATATTTAATTTAATGTTCTTGTTATAATAAACGCAAGCAGCAAAGAAGCCACAAATTTCTAATAAAAACGGTGTCGAAGAGAGAAAAGTTTGTAGTGTCGATTTCAGTCAAGCAAATCATAGAACGAGATGCGTTAAAGCTTCGATTCAAAAAAAAAAAAGTAAAATAAAAAAAGTAAAATAAAAAAACCAAAATCAAAACCCGGTTATATTTTTAAAACATATCTTTTTTTAAATAATGTATAAATTACCAAATACTTGGATAATTTATCGCCCGAATAAAAATTGTTAAGTTAACATGTAAAACTTAAGCGTAGTACTTAACGAAGTACTTGGGAACAGAGAACTGCATGAGTGGCTTCACTAATACATATGAGCACTCGTTGAAAATGAGAATCGCTACTCTCATTGTCTATCAATCGTATTGTCTATCAGTAAACTTCGCTAAGCTTGCTATTCGCTACTGCAGCGCTTAAGAGACTAGCTGTAACGAATATAATTTTCAAACATTAGTTTTAGCGTTACTCTTATTTTTTAGTTGATAAACGTCGCTAGATATATATTTTATTTCTTGGTAGTCCATTTTTATCAAAAACAAAAAAAAAAAAAAATGCGCAGAGAACAATGTATATTGACAAATTCAGTGAAATTCATTGAATGTGGCCGAATTCAATTACGAAGATCATAAACGAATATGGATCGGTTTTTCCAATTTTTTTTCCCCAATAAGACATGCGGCGACAATGAAATGCAGAGCAACAGGCAAATTTTTCGTTTTTTGACTCGAACAACTTTCAGCTGAATCGCGAAGCAGGTAAAATTTTCACTATATTCGCTATGTTTGTTCGTTGACTCACACAACTCTCAACATGAGGATCGAGGCAAGCGTATTTTGTAGATTTGAGAGTGAGAGCATAGTTCGCACTCAATATATAAAAGGCGAGCGAATCAATGCGAAGCAAACACATTTTTTTTGGGGGAATGCGAATGGTTGTGAAAACATTCTTCACGAAGTAATGAAGAAGTAGAGTGCGTTATGAAGCGAAGCCCTTGTTGCAGATCTCTGCTTGGGAGACTAAATTTTTTGTTAATTTAACATAAGCTTTTTTCTCGGTGCAGTGTTATATGTAGGGGAGACATCAAAATTGTATCCATTGCTACGAGAGGCGAACGAATAGCATTGCAGTTTGTTTTGGAATCGCTATTTCTTGATAGCCAATCATGCTTTTCGTAATCATTACCTTTGATCCGAGTGACCCAAATGCAAAGAAAACAAATTATAATCAACACTTTATGCTTTTATTATTTCATTACGTTTTATGCAACCAATATATTTTAAAATTTAACTAAACCATTATATTTAAACCATTTTAGTCGAATGAAATTTTGTACAAGGATTATCTCCCGTTTTGTTTCTTTTTTTGAAGTTTATCTAATAAGTAACTATGAAATAATTTTGAAGATCAAATCAAAGTACTGACTCATAGGCTGAGGAGTTACTTTAGGAGGAAGATTTCTATGGCGATTTTTGATAGAAGGGTAGGTTTTCCCGTATTATAATGTTCTGCGGAGTTATAGATAAGAAAATGAAAATTTTGTTTGTAGAGGTAATAAAAATTATATTGCCCAGAGTTTCCGAGAAGTACTAATTATTTTAATTTAAGGGGATTTTTGATCCTCTGAGCAAATATTAAGGGGTATTAATGTTTACTAATTTGAGAGGACATTAAATTTGCAACAATTTTACTGAAGGTTTTCAATCAAAATTTTGTTTAGTTTAGGAGTTAAAGGAAATTAATGTGGCCTTGAAAAAATCGGTTATTTGAGCTAACCCAGAAAAATCCCTTGGACGGCCTTGTTCTATGGCCCAATTGATATCAGAAACCATTGGAATTTTTGCAGTTAATTTTTTGTTGTTGCACATTGTTATTAATGTTTCATGTTTTGCATTCTTGATTTTCATTCAATTTTGCTGATTTTTATTAAAAACAGTTTGGAAATTTTCAAGTTATCCTCAGAACCATAACAATCTTCAAATCTTAGCAGTTCACTTAAATTTATTTTTGCACCTGCTTGTTCTGAAAAATTTTCCACTTGCAATAAAATCGCCATCACTGGCGGCAACTCTTCACTTAAAAAATTAAAAATAAACAGTTATTGATTGCTGACTGCCCCAACCTCTAGTCTGCCTTGTTTCACAATACAACTCACATTTTTTTGGCAACGTCAAGTTTTTATTTCGTGCTTCAGTTTTTTTTAAGATTGTTTTTTTTTCAATTTACTGTTTGTTTTATATTTGCTGCTAGCTGATTTTTTTTTGTTTACTTTTCCTGCTACCGCTGTTTTCCTGATACAAAACCAACAATAATAACAACAACAAGACGAATGAAATTAATGTGCCACGCGACTTCGTCGCTCTTGGCTTATTGTTTTTCTTTACCTTTGTAAATCTTTTCCTGCCACGAAAGTTTCAGGCGCGCGTCAGGACTGACTTTTCTTCCGTACAATCCGTACAATCCGTACAATTCATTCCTACTTCGCTGTTGCGAAAAAGGCCCAGTAGTTTTAGGTTTTTTATTTTCCGCTCATACTTCTTCTTTTCAAGTGTTTTTTTTTTATTTTATTTCTGTGCTTGTTTGTTTTGTGTAAACTTTTTTTCTGCTTTTCGCGCCGCGCCATTTTTCTGCCACGAACATCAACACCCAGAAGAGTTATTTGTTGTTGTTATTTTTTATTTTGCATTTCTTTTTTTGCTACTGTACACGCCCACAAGGCGAACCGGTAGTTAACTCATGCCACTTCCTTTTGAGATGGTTTTCTACCTTGTTTTCGTTTTATTCTCATTTCGTTAAAAAAAAATCGTACCACAATCAACAAAGAGCTATGCTAAAAATGCAGTTAAACGCACTTTATTTTAAGGCGGGATATGACATTCGCGGCAGAGAAAACAGACCTTGTTTTAAAAATGTATAACTCAGTCAAAAACAAACATTTTTCCAAAATTTTTTATTATTGCAGAGGATTGAACAAATTACAAGAAAAAAAATTCAAAAAAATATATTTTTCACTCCAACATGGTTTTATAGAGCTCCAAACTGGCGGCAGAGAAAAAAACGGGGCCTCGTGGTTGCAGCGCTGGGAGTTGCAAAAATTGTCCGATTTGGAAAAAAAAATTACTTTTTTAAATCTTAACAAAATTGGTTATCGTATGACACGAATTTTATTTTTTATATTTTTTTTTTAATTTTTGGTGATGTTCCAAATTTGAAAGTGTGTTTTTCGAAAAAAATATTGACTTAAAAAATTCATAAAAAATCGAAAAAAAATTTAAAAAAAAAAAAGCTCGTGTCATACGATAGCGAATCAAGTTTAAAAAAATACAAAAAAAAAGAAAATCGTCAAAAAATGAACCCGCTAGTGGTTTCGAGATAAACGCGATCAGTTTGTGAACAAAGAAAAAAAAGGTTACCATCAATCTGCCATGCCTGCTTCGTACTGTATGCCCTCGTTATCTTGTGTTTTGCTGTTTCTTATAGTTTTTTGCAATCGTTTAGCAATTCGAGCTTCACCCTTCAAGTAGGTACGAAATAACAACCACCAAAAGTCAGGTATCAATTTAAAACAAGTATATACCAGCTGCCGTACGTAGGTAGCGCAAAAATTAAAAATGCGCTCTCATTAATCCGGCTGTAACTTTTGAACCCGTAGGAATTTTTTCTATTAAATTTTTTTTTTTAGAATCTTAAGAATATTTACTCAAATACAAATTTATTAAAAAAAAGTCGATTTCAAAAAAAGCCAATGTCATGTAACCCCTTAAGACTTACATTTTTATTTTAATTAAATTACGACGAAATATGGTTAATAATATTATCATCTGCACTAAAGTTTGTAGCTCATAAGAAAAGTTTTTATTATATTTTCCTCGTCTAAGCTTTATACATTTTTTTATCAAGATATTGACCATTTTTTGTGTTTGTTACTTTTGCTGACTTGAGTCAAGTTTTTGTCAACGTCAACTAAATTTTTAGTTTACTTTATTTCTCTATACTTCTTGTCGGAATCTTTACCGTCAGACCCCTCTCTCATAGCATTGCATATGTGTTATTTTAAGTTTAGCTCGATTTTTCGTTCTCGTTTATTTTCGTTCAACATGACCTTTTCCAATATGACTCCACAATTACCACTACTACCACAACCAACTTCATTGCATTGACGCAACCTTTTGTCCAAACTTATGTTTGAGTTGAGTGCCGGAAGTTTCGATCAGCTTTCTATCTAATAGATGTGCATGAAAAGTTAACTTTTCTTCTACTTTGCTGATATTATTTTGTGTTTTGTTTGTTTTTTTTTTTTCTTTTTTACTCGACTTTACAAAAGGCCAACGCTTGCCGTTGCCCTTTTATTTCAGCGCCTTTTCTACTTCGGCCCCATTCTAGTTTCCGTTCCCACTCTTATCATCACGCAGCCACTTTTGTACACGATAAATGTTAGTTTGCAACAATTTCTAAAATAAACGAATCGACAATGAATTGCATGACTTCGACTTCTTCGAGTTAAAGTTGGCACAAAAGTGTAAAAGTAGTAGTGCTGTTGCTGGTGGTGGTGGCTATGGTGGTAAAATAGTAGTACAAGTAGTGAAAATAGCATAAATGCTGAATGTGTTCGAAATGTTGAATCGTAAATAAAAAACGTACAATAAACCAGAGTAAATTGATTTCACTCGTATAAAGTTCGCTGTGGAAAAGCAGAGCAAATTTATTACTTTTACTTCGATCCTTCGTTAGTTTATTTTTTGTTTTTCTCGATTTTTAACGTTATATCTGTTGAAAATGTAAACATCGTATGGAGCAACATGCAGCAGTGTAAAATTTCGATGTTAAAAAAAAAAGAGACACTAGTTTTTAGTTTAACAATTAATTTAGTTTTCGTTCGTTGATGTTCATTGAATCATTAAAAATGTACATCAAATTAGTGTGCACATCAGTTTATAAAAGCGAAATTAATAATTCAAATAGTAGTAGATTAAGTAATTGGCATCGGTATTAACAACTTTGTGTGTCTTCTAATTAGAAAAAAAAACTAATTGAAATTTTTCGAACATTGTGAAAATCTATTCTATTGAAGAGTTTTTTAAAAATATGTTCTAATAAAATGTTTTAGGTACAGCAAAACTGTGTTTAAAATAGAAAAACTCAACTCAAAAAAAAAAGAACAAGCTTTATGCGATAGAGCATGGAACTTGATAAAAAGGCACAATCCACTTGCATCCTCTTAAAGAAGACGAAAAAAGACGCAGAGCCCGTAGTAGCACGTATTAGCAATTATTGTTCGTCGCTTTATCTCCAGGCTGATTTCGTTGTTGTTATTAATGGCGGTGCCAAGGCATACGAACTTCTTGACTACTTCAAAGTTATAGCTGCCGGATAAAACGTGGGAGTCTAAGCGCCGCGCTCCCTTGTTTGTAGACAGCATATACTTTGTTTTACCCTCATTTATCGTCAAACCCACTTTGGCTGATTCTCTTGGTTCTGCCGACAATATCAATATCATCAGCGTACGCAAGGAGCTGGACACCTTTGTAGAAAATGGTGCCATTACGATTCACACCGGCCTTTCGTACGATCCCCTCCATGATGATGTTGAAGAGATCGCAAGACAGTAGATCGGTATTGAAGGTTTCGGAGAGGTCATTTCCTACCTTGACGGAGCTCCATGTGTTGTCTAATCAAGTCTAATCAACTTTGCAGGTATACCGAACTCAGACATTGTTGCGTATGGGCAATCCCTTCTCGGGCTATCGAACGCAGCTTTAAAATCGACAAAGAGATGGTGTGTGTCAATTTGATTTTCGTGGGTTTTCTTCAGGATTTGTCGTAGCGTGGAAATCTGGTCTATGGTGGACTTTCCAGGTCGAAAGCCACACTGATAATGTCCAATCAGTGTTTTTGTAATCGACTTTAATCTTTCACACAGTACGCTTGAGAGAACCTTATATGCGATGGAAATAAGACTGAAACCATATTTCCATCGACGTATCAGTATTATTTCCATAAGACTGTGTATATACAGCCATGGACACATAAATAGCACAAATGTCAACTTAGTTTTTAAACGTTTCATTTGAACCTAATAATGCATTCATTAACTGTAGTTATAATTTTTTGAGACTCCAGTGTGACGTTGTTTAAAACAACAAGAGAGATGTACCGTTACTTACTTTTATTTCCTCAGGCCATCTCTTTGTGTATAGGCATGTACGATCTGCTGTGGTCATATAAATAGCACACATGTTAGTTGGTGAATAAAAGTTAACAAGATCGGGTGTTTGTAAAAATTTTAGAGTTTTATTCAGTTAATTTCGCCGATTCTAAATAAAATGGGTCGTGGCATTACATTGCACTCCGGAAAAAATGTCTATAATTCACAAACTAAGTGAATAAGCAAAAAATCATCTGAAATCACGGATATTATCAAAATTTCGCGTAAAATGGCCTATAATGCACTCAAGCTGGTTACATCAAATGGTTCAAATAATTTCAAGAATAAGTCGCGTAATCCTAGACGTAAAACCACCGCTTCTACTGATAGACTTATAGTTTGCAAAAGTAAGGCTGATGCTTTCAAGTCAGCAAAGCAAATTATGAGGGAAATAAATGAAGAAAATAACTGCAAGAAAACTAGTATCTAGGAGACAACATGAAGCTAATCTTTATGGACGCATTGGCCGAAGAAAGCTGCTCTTAACAAAAAAAGAAATGTAGAGGATCGTTTAGCGTTTGCAAGGATCCATGTGAATAAAAAAGACCAATTTTGGAAGAACGTGCTCTGGACTGACAAAACTAAATTTAGTAGAGTTTTACCAGATAGAAACACTTTTTTCGGCGCCCCAAACGCCAAGAGTTGAATCCGAAGTATACAAAAAAATCATTAAAGCATGGAGGAGGAAATTTAATAGCTTGGGGAGTATTTTCCTGGCACGACGTTGGGCCAATTTTTCGTATACCAGGAATAATGGACAAAAATATATATTTAGATATTCTTAATAGCCAAATGGAAAAATTTTCATTTGAGAACATGCCTATTAGTGAAATTTTATGCAAGATAATGATCCAAAACACACAGCAAAGGTTGTTATTGGTTGGTTAAAAAAGGAAAAAATAAATATTTTGAATTGGCCGGCTCAAAGCCCAGACCTCAATCCTATAGAAAATTTATGGAATGATGTGAAGGCCAGCATAAGCAACCAAAATTTTCGAAATTAAGATGAGTTATTGAGTGGAATTGAGAAGGCTTGGTACTCTATTCCGAAGGATAGGGTCAGGAAACTTGTAGAAAGTATGGGACGAAGATGTCGGGCTGTTTTGGAGAATTCGGGATGCAGTACTAAGTACTAGTAAGCATATTCATAAGCTCATTGTAAAATAAAAATAAATCACTAAGTCTTTTTTTCAGAATCCAAATTGTGCTATTTATACGTTCACCTCAGCTAAGGAACGAGTTCAGATTTTTCATTCATTTCCTAATTTTTAATTCGTAATTACAAAGTTACTACTGATTTTAAGTTTTTAATGTTTAAACTCAAATACCATGAAATAAATTCTTGTTTTCCTCTTTGTATTTTATATAAATTTATGTGAAACACCCTACATGTATTTTTGAGCTATTTATGTGTCCACGGCTGTAAAACAAAGTGGCAAAAAAGCGTCTGTTTCCCTCAGCTGCCCGTGATTTTCAATTAATTTAGTTGATTTTTTTTTTAATGTACATAATTATGATGCAAAGGTTATAGGCTAAAAAAATAGAATTGCCACCTAAATTTTTTCTATTTTTACGAATTCGGTGGGTGAACACTAGGTAAAAATGGGTCACTAAATAGCCAAATCCGTTGCCAGAATTTCAAAAATTATGCAATTTTTTGCCATAGGCTACCACCTAAATTTTTATATTATAACGAATTCGGTGCTGGGCGAACATAAGCTAAAAATGGGTCGCCGAATCCGAATCCGTCGTTAGAAGTTGAAAGTAACGTAATTTTTTCCATAGAGTTGCCATCAAAAATTGTTTTTTATTTACAAATTCGGTGCTAAGACGAAATGTAGGTAAAAATGGATCAATGAAACCGCATCCGTTGTCAGAATTTAAAAATTTTGTGAATGCATAGAGAATAATTTCCTCCCTAACGTCAGTGAACTCTGGATACATGTTTATTACTCGATTCGCGCTTTCATCGCGAAACCATGATCCCAAAACCTTTGACCAGGCGTCCTATCTTCTCGAAAATTTTTCGGGCCCCATTCCTGTCGGCATACATCCCAATATTCTCGCACTCGCCTCTACTTTTTTCAAGTAGTTTTTAGTTTGGCATTTCATATCTTCTATAATATTTATGAAAGGTAGGAGATGGAAATCTTGTCTATTGATGCACCATTTATTTATAACTACAATCATTTTTTTTTTTAGTTTTTTCTAAACTTAATACTTAAAAATCGAATTTTGAGAACTTACTTATATGGAACGGCCCCTATTATGTGTGGTGCTACAGAGTTTTGAAACTGCAACTGCAACTGAAAACTTGTTTGTAATTCACTTCAAAACATACGCACAGTCATGCAGAAATAATCATGCACACACACACACACACATGCATTGTTCCAAATGCACATTGATAAAATGTAGTTGTAGTTGCTTCAAAAAGTATTTAAATTCAACTGCATACAACTTGTTACCAAAAATAATTCGCACATCATCAGAGAACAAAACAAATTTGTGCTAGTTAAACATACAAAATATATTCTTATCTACGTTTGCACAATAAGTGTTGCCATAGTATGCACTAATCCAATATAGCAGCAATATAGCCAGTGCTGCCACCACTTTTGAATAGACTGCTATTGCTGAGCTATCCCTTTAAATCTAAATCCATCCAAAAATAAACAAATATATCTACACAAACTTAGAACCAACATCACACGCACGCACACACAATACCCTGTAGGAAAATCAACTAATTTAAAAGTAGTTGATCAAGTAGTTTTTTGTCAACCACAACTAGTTGAAATTCTGACTTTTTTCCATAGAACGAACTAACTTATCTTGTATGGTGATGTCCGCTAAATAAGTCAATTGACTGTCGTCTGCATATATTTTCAACTACTTGTTAAATTAGTTACATTTAAATTATTTTTTTAATTGCTTTAAAATAACCAATTGAAAACTATTACTGATGGCCAAGTTAATAATATTTGATGAAATAACATGGTTAAATATATACAAGCTTGTAGTCTAATAAAAATTTTCAATTAAAACATGCCAACATCAGAGTAGTTGCCGCCTTAATATAATTCAAAGTAGTTTATCAATCACTGATTTTTAAGTAGTATTTCAATTACTTCATATATTGAAGTGGATGCCGCCTAAATATAATTCAAAGTAGTTCATGTACTGGTTTATTTTAAACTAGTTTTTTAATTAGTTGTTTTTAAAAACAAGTTAGTTTGTTCCTATAGGGTACATACAGGCGCACACACACACACACCAACGAGAACTTTGTAGCAACACATAGAAAACTGAAACAAAAACGCTATTTCACACACACACACACACACACACTCGCACGCATGCACAAGCAATACAAAATATGTTGTAATAGAAACAGAAGCGGAAACGGAAGTTGGTTGTAGTAGTTTTTAATAAAATAACATTTTGAACATTTAATAATGTTCATTTGTATATTTTATGTTTTGCAGATGTATTTCGGCATATATAAACCGGGCCATCATACTGGCTAACAATAATAGCAACAACAAAAAGAAGAAGATAAACAAACATTCATCATGTTGCCAGCTGCTGATATAAAAAAAAAAATAATAAAAATAAAAGACAAAAAAAAACAAGCATAGGTAGTAGCTGTGAGAAATAAATGTTGATAGTACTGAAATGATGGGGAAAAGAAAGCTAAAATATATGAATTAAGCTAAAGAAGTAAAGCAAAAGTAGTGAGATGAGGTGGTAAAAAACTGAGATGTGTGCTAGATGTGGCAGCAGTGAAGCAACAAATTCAGTAAATTATAATTTAAATAAATTCAATTCAGTCCGAGGTAGTAGTCAGAGTTCGAGTCAGAGTGGACAGAAAAGTTCACTTCAGTTGAATTACGCTAAAATTGTGTGGAATAGGTGTGTAGTTTGGTGTATAGATGCTTGGTGGCAGTTGGATTCATGTTATTCGGTTGAATTGAGTTTGTTTTCAATTCTAAGCATTAATATTATTTAGCTGGCTCCGACTAAATCTTACCTCAATGTCTTGCAGCGTTGCCGGCGAATGAACGTAGATAAAAAGTTGCACATCCATGGGTAGCTCTTTAAGTATTTTTACTCTATACTGCTGGGAACCATGTGCTTTGGTCTTTACTGTCACTTCCAACAATGATGAATCGGATGATTTCACCTGTAAGAACAAGATGAAATTTAAGAGATTAGGTTGCTGCAGGAATATTCTCGAAATGTTGCTAATTATTTTTATGGTTCTACTTGTTGGTTGTTGGTTGAGATGGAGGTTGAGGTTTTAAGTTGTTATGATGAATTGATTTATGCATTGCTTAAGTATTCTTTTTGTTTTGCCAAAATTTTATGGTTCTGAAATGCATTTCGTGCAAGACTTGCATATCTGCAAGACATTCATTTATCATCTTTAAAATATTGTAGTCAAAAATTTTGAGAAAATTGTGTTTGTTATATCTATCTATATTAGGGTGTCCCAAAAAAGTCCAAGTTGTTTTTGTTTTTTATGTGGGGTACCCCCTCCATTTTTTCGTATGATGTTGAAATAAATGTAAAAACAGTTTGGTGTACCTAGGACCAAGGGAACCCGTGCCGACTTGCAGCGGTACATGTGAATACTTGGTTATATGGTGCTAATTTTTTCAAAAAACCCAAATAACTTTTGTTTAAGTGTAAATTTTGAAAAAGCTAGTTCGTTTTCTATTTCATTTTTCTTTAAAATAAGCTATCAAACATGAAAATTGGGCGAAAACCTCCAGAGCTGCACAAATCCTGAAGAAAACCCACGAAAATCAAATTGGCACACACCATCTCTTTGTCGATTTTAAAGCTGCGTTCGATAGTCCGAAAAGGGATTGCCTATACGCAACAATGTCTGAGTTCGGTTTACCTGCAAAGTTGATTATACTATGCAGGATGACGTTGAGCAATACATGCAGCTCCGTTAAGGTAGGAAATGACCTCTCCGAAACCTTCAATACCGAAAGAGGTTTCAGGCAAGGCGATCGCACTGTCTTGCGATCTCTTCAACATCATTGAGGGGATCGTACGAAAAGCCGGTATGCATCGTAATGGCACCATTTTCTACAAAGGTGGCCAGTTCCTTGCGAACGCTGATGATATTGATATTGTCGGCAGAACCAAGAGAGATGTTACCGCTGCTTTCGCCGCTATCGAAAAGGAATCAGCCTAAATGGGTTTGACGATAAATGAGGGTAAAATAAAGTATATGCTGTCTATAAACAAGGGAGCGCGGCGTTTAGACTCCCACGTTTCATCCGGCAGCTATAACTTTGAAGTAATCAAGGAGTTTGTATACCTTGGCACCGCCATTAATACCAACAACGAAATCAGCCTGGAGATAAAGCGAAGAACAATAATTGCTAATAGGTGCTACTATGGGCTCAGTAAGCAACTAAGTTCCAGAGCTCTCTCTCTCGATCGACAAAACTAACACTCTACAAGACTCTCCTTCTACCTGTGCTGCTGACGAAGCTGCTCTGGGGGTGTTCGAGAGAAAAGTTCTTCGCAAAATCTTCGGTCCTGTTCGAGTCGGCGATGACTACCGCATCCGAATGAACCACGAGCTGTATGAGCTCTACGAAGACATTGACGTAGTTCGTCGTGTAACTGTGCAGCGACTACGCTGGCTGGGTAATGTCCATCGTATGGACGACGAAGCTCCAGCGAAAAAGGTGCTCGAGGCCAGGGTCGAGGCCAGACGGGCTGGTCAACGACGAAGCCCGGACACGGGTTGTTACGGTCACCTAAGTAAGTAAGTAGTCTTTATGCCTACAGTGAATCAAAAAAGTTTAGGCACAGAGCTATTCTCAAAATTTGTATCTAAATAACTTTTCCACCTAACGAAAAAAAAATATTATGGCATCATTGGAAAGTTTCAAGTTTTTTTTATTATTCACTGCAAAAATATTTCATTTTTCATTTCTGTTCTATGTATTATGTATACAATTTAACATAAAAAAAGTTTAGGCACATGTATAACAAATGTTGATTTATTTTTGGTTTGCATACATTTAATATTTTGTTAGGCCTCCTTTGGCTTGAATAACTGCCTGTAAGTGCCTTTGCATACTCCCAACTAGGTTTGATGTTTGTTCGGGTGTTATATTTTCCCATTCTTGGCAAAGGGCCTCCTTTAGTGAATCTTTTGATGATATGCGTTGGCTCCGAATTTTTTTCTCCAATAATTGCTAAATATGTTCAATAGCATTCATATCTGGCAACTGCGGAGGTGTTTTGAGCTATTGGCAATGGTAAATTTATGCCATTCATGCACAAGTTACGACGCATGTTTCGGGTGGTTATCATGCTGGAACAAAAATGGCTTCCCATTTATGCCCAACTTTTCAACACTAGGAAATATTCACATGAGCGCACTTATTCATTTTTTCATCTATAAAGACAAAATTTCCCACTCTAGAAGCCGCCATACACCCCCCCACCATGACATTACCATCGCCGTGTTTGACTGTTTTAATTACATTTTTTTCTTGGAGCTCATTGTTTGGCTTCCGCCAAACTTTTTGTGCACCATCTGATCCAAAAAGGTTGAACTTCGATTCACCTCGATCACTAAATATTATGATTCCCAGAATGATTCCGATTGATGTACATAAAGTTTTGCAAATTTCAGCCTCTTTTTCTTATTAATAGCCGAAATAAATGGTTTGCACCAAGGAACTCTTCTATGAAAACCAGCTCTATGTAAAGTATTGCGTATTGTTTGGGTATCGAAGTTTTAATTGAAACTTTGCTGCATTTCATTGCATAATTTTACAGCCGAAATCTTAGGATTTTGGGCCACTGCAGCTACTACAGTGCGCTCCTGGCGTGGTGTTAATATTTTTGGGCGCCCAGATCTGCTTTCACGCTCTAATTTTCCCGTATTTATGTAATGTGTATAGGGCCTCTGTTCTATATAACCAATTTTGCGATAAGATTTTTGCTGTACATAAAGGTTTATAAAACTTTTCGAACATCTAACGAAATTTCTGTACGACTGCTCATTTTGCTCATTCAATCACATCAAAATCAACACTAAGTCAAATCAATTGACAATGGCTGGCTGGATGGCTGCGCAATAATTATGTGCAGAAAATGGAATAGATCAAAGAGAACTTATAGATTACCGTTATATTTGCAAAAACAAGGTACACATACAGCTTGTGCCTAAACTTTTTTCATATGCATTTTTTTATTATTTCAATTAAAATTCATCTAATGATACTAACTGCATCAAAAAGTTGGCCAAATTAGTTGCTTTTAAATATTAAAGCAAAGTTCGGCTGAGTTCCTAAATGCATTTATGCAAAGCATCAGTGAGTTTTGCTTTGAATTGGTGTTTAGTAGATTCACCAAAATTGCGCAAATAGAGCGTGCTTAAAAATTATAATCTAGTTGCGCAGTTTTGGTGAATCAACTAAGCACCAATTCAATGGAAAAGTCACTGATGCTTTGCATAACTGCATTTAGGAACTCAGCCTTCTTCTCAGAAATATTGACTGTGCCTTAACTTTTTTGATTCACTGTATATAAAAATCGAATAGTGTCTGTATGTTACTTCATCACTTCTGAACCGTTCCAATGGTGTTGTTAAAATTTTTGGGGTGTATTTGGCTAGTCATGGCACGGACTTTAAATTTATATGTACAACATCGGTGGAAAAAA
Source organism: Coremacera marginata (assembly GCA_914767935.1). NCBI lineage: Eukaryota > Metazoa > Arthropoda > Insecta > Diptera > Sciomyzidae > Coremacera > Coremacera marginata. Next base: position 163,577,802 of record OU612044.1, read on the forward strand.
ATAGTGGATCCACTTACGCACATACGATTTCTCAATTAAAATCGCTACAAATCAGTTTTTTGTGGAAGTAAAAGTCACAGAACATTGAAAATTAGACTAGAGTTCCCACTTGGTGATGTCTTTATAATAGAAAACTTGGACGGGCATAGGAAAACGGGGTGTGGCTCCACCCATATAAGCGACATTTTTTGTATCGAATAGCTTTGGAAATAAAAATCACAGAACATTGAAACTCAGAATGAAGTTGCTATTGTATTTACTGATGTTCTAATATCGGGAAACTGAGACGGGCATTGCACAATTAGCGTGATGTCAGAGGGGCAAATAAAAGTTTTGAATATATTTAATTTTTTCCTATATAGTTGCCGGGTATAGCAAAGCACACCGGGTATAAGCTAGTAATATATGAGCGAGTTCACCAATTATCAGCCAAATGTGGAGGCAGAGCTGCCAGATGGCGGGAGTTTCCCCGATGTTCGGGATTTTTCGATTAAAACGGGAAAGCGGGGAAAATAATGATCAAAACGGGGAAAGTGTAAAGCTAGTAATAAGCATTTTCAACATTTCTTTTAACTATCTTGTCGAATGAAAATATATCCTCTTAATTTAACTTTATGTAAATTTGTTTCACTATTTAGAAGATGGAAAAGTATAAAAAACTTTATACTTTTTGGAACTAATCTGTTCTGAAAAAAATTAACATTATTTCCGTTGGGCATGTTTTTTACACGTTTTTCCTCAGTCAAAATGGAAATCTTGATATGGAATGCAGATCTCTAAGATATATCTTTATGATGATTTTGCTAAAGAGTTTTATACAAGATTGATTCTGACATTTACTTTAAAAAAAATGGTTCCGATTTATTTCTGTGCCTTCCAATAACGGTCTTATTCACTTGATTAAATAGACTTATTTGGTTAAAAAATGTAAAAAACAAGTCACCTCTAAACGAGGAAGTGAAAATAATAACATGTTTGATTTAATCTGTGTTGAATCGAGCTGTGATTTAAATTTTCATAAAATTATTTTGTAAATAGTCAATTCAAAAACATATTCAACATGTTATTGAGAGGGAAATGTTAGCCGTAGCAAAAGTCTTTCTCATTCTCAATCTTTTGGTAGTATTTCTTTGTGACCGATGAAAACTTTTGGGCTGCAATTGGTTGTTACCGAATTTTTAGAACATAGCTGTTAGTGACAAAAAAAAAAAAATTATTAAAGATTTATAAAAATTATTTCGAAGTTGATGTAAATACGGAATGTTTAAGTATCCGTATTAAATAAATGGGTATATATAATATAATATTATATTTATATCTTTGCACCGAAAGCTACAGTTGTTGGCCTGATTTAAAATTTTTTTTTTTTGAAAGCTTTAATTTATAAATTAAAAACGGGGAAAAAAGCGGGGAAAATAGTTATTTTGTATGTAAAAAAAGGGAATTTTCTTCATCGACACCTGGCAGCACTTGTGGAGGTCACCATCTGGGATCTTTTTGTAACTTTCCAAGTTTGAAGACATTACTGAAAAATAGGTAAAAAAAAATTTTTTCTTTACCGCTTTTATTTCAGCTACAATCCATTATAGTATTTCTCTAATAAAACGGTTAAGTGCTAATTTCTTTTATTTTTCATGGTTTGTTGTTGGACTAAAAAAAAAAGTAATAATGCTGTTGTATACAAAAAATCATGACCTTTTCGAAAAAAAGAATGTCTCATTAAAAATTTTTGAGAAAAGCTCTTAAAAGCAAGCAAAATAAAATCTAGTTTTTATGCCTTTGCACCCATTTTTAAAAATTTTTTTAATATTTTTATCGAAAAGCTGAGAAAATTTTATATAAATTGCGTTTATTTTCAAAATGAGTTCTCTGTAAACAGAGCCAGCATAAATAAAAGAATAACTAAAACAGGGCAAATTTTTATTAATTGATTTTGATTTGGAAAATTTGTTAAATCAAAACAATCGATCAGCAAGAACTAAAAAAACGACAATGACAGCGCATTTCGAAGCGTTTAATAATCGCTACTATGATCGTATTATCAATTTAGATATTTATAGAGTATAAAGTAACATTTTGATATTGGGATAGTTTGAAAATTTATCGAAATATCAATAATATAAAAATTTATTATTACATCGATTATTTTGAAATTTAATTATTTTCTGATGATGCTATAAAATGTTTGTTCTATCAGTAAATATCAATTAGTAAAGCTGCAAAATTTCTAATCAATCCTTAAACATGCATAAACTTACTTCGCAAGGAATGTGTGTGTGTGTGTGTGTGTGTGTGTGTGTGTGTGTGTGTGTGTGTCTGAAAATCTATATTTTTGATACAATTTGTTACCAAAACTTTGCAAAGCAAACATTTTCCAAACACTTCTTAGTCGACCAGGATGAAAGTATGAACACACACATACACACACAGCTGTATATGTATGTGTAATGACTGTTTGCTCTGTGCATGAGACCATTAAACGTTATCAACAAGAAAACAAACATTTAATTGTAATAGATTGAAATTTCAAAATAAATTTATATATCAACAGATTTTATCAACAAATTTTAAAATCAAACTAACCGAGAGTTAGCAAAGGAAATAAAATTTTATTAAACAAAATGCAATTAGAATTTTTATAAGAAATAGTAATGAAATATTTAAAAAAGCAATATAATAACATGATAATAGTGCTAGAAATTTCTCCGTACTCGTACTAGTTAGTTTTTTATTATCGAATCACTAAGAACTAAAAGCGACAATAACAACGTTAGTTAATTTAAATTAAAAAAAAATTAACGTTTTTGAAGTGATTATTATGAAGTAACTATCTCGTACACATATCGTTGATATGATCAATAATGCAACAACAACAACAACAACAAAAAATGGCGCTTATAATGATGAGACTTGAATTTCAGTTATATTTATTAACATATTGGTGTATTTATGTAGCAATTCGATTTATTTAACTTGTTGTATGCCGCAGCCAAGCCACTCACCGACACAGCCATTAACATCATCGGTAATTCATTTTAATTAGTCTTTTAATTGAATTAAATTTATGCACAATTTGTAAGTGAACAAAAACAAAAAAAAAAACAAATAAAAAGGAGTAAATAAATAAATTTGCATATTTTGTGACATTTTGCACATTTACAGTTTCGTTTGTGTATTTGTGTAGTAAACCATTAAATTGTAGTGATAAAATTTATGTTATTATATTTCATATTTGCAAGTGTTGAAAAACACATGCAGAAAAAAGAACAGCTATTAGGTCAAAGGTGGCCTTGATGGTGCGGAAACAACATTGTTTTACTGTGTTTCCCCCCACACTTTTTCGTAGTTCAACAGCTGCAACAATTTTTAAATAAAATTTATTTATACACGTGTACTTAGAATGTGCTGAAGAGAGATAGAGCTAGTGAAGAAGATATACAAACTGTCAAAGTTATATCATATTGTTTGTAAAAAAAACAAAAACAATTTTAAAAAAGTTTTTGACACATTAATATCAGTCATTAAAATTTATTTCAAAAGTATTAAAAAATATTTTTAACTTGATATTTTTGGTATGGTATGTTTAAATCGTTATGAAAGGTACGTTTGACAAACAGGGTGTCACATCAAGGGAATTTGTGAACGTGAATCTCTGTCAGTGATAAAATAATGTGAATCGTTTTGCAGACAGATGCAGAAAGGTTGAGGAAATGTGAGAGAAAAAATTTAAAAAAAAAAATGAAATGGCCTTTGAAAGGACTTTGATAGAACTTCTATTGATTAATTGTGTTGTGCATGTTATTAAATGTTTGTACACAAATTATCGAGAACTGGACTTTAAAGTTTCATGCCTCCGAACTCCAAACGACTTTTGTTCTCAGAAAGCTTTATATGGCATTTTTTTACTATCTGAGGTTGATATCAATTTTTCGGTTGTGGCGTTAATTTTTTAACTGCAATATAATATACATGGTACACCAATTTAAAAAATTTTTATAAAAAATCGCTAAAACTTATGAATGGATTTTTATAGTTAATAACTTGTTTGATACCCGTAGTGCTTAGTATTGTAAAAAAATTAAAAACAAGATTTCCAGCCCCATTTTCACAACTATTGAACTCTATTGCTTCCAAATCACTGAAAGAGGCCTGAAATTAGCTTTTTTGGTCCAAATACACATTCTGAAATAAACAACAAAAAAAAACCCATTGTCAGTTTTAATAAAATGTTCCTTTTGTTTTAGGCAAACGGCATACAAACCACAAAAAATGTGTTAATTTTTTTATTTATTGCTTCTTTTTATTTATTTAGTTTTTTTATTTATGTTTCATTTTTTATTTTTTTTTTATTTTTTTGTTTTATTTTCTAGTTTTATTTTCTAGTTTTATTTTTTATAATTTTCAATTTTTTTTATGTAGAATGTATTTTTTTACTTTTATATTTATACCCCAACGCGTACTGCGTAAGGGGTATATTAACTTTGTCATTCCGTTTGTAACGCCAATAAGTAGGCGTGGCAGATATAGAAAAGTATATATATTTTTGATCAGCATCACCTCCTGCGTCGATTTCCGTGTATCCGTCTGTATGTTCGTCTGTGGACACGATTACAGCCGCAATTTTAGAGCTATCGCAATGAAATTCAAAATATAAGCTTCTTTTTAAAAAATTTAGATCAAGTTCGAGAATGCCATCCACATCGGATGAAAACCACGCCCACCTCCTATACAAAGTGACTTTATTTTAAACGTTAAATTTCTTAGAAATCCACAAAAATTAAACAAATGCCTTCAAATTTTGTATATAAACTTTGATCTTTAATATAAATGCTGACTATGAAGTTTGGAAAAAATCGGATGAAAACCACGCCTACCTCCCATACAAATTGGCTTTATATTAACCGTAAATCCCTTAAAAAGCTGCTCAAATTAACTAAGGTCTTGAAATTTGCCACTTTCATATTTGATATTTAATGTAGACCATCACGATAATATTTGACAAAGTTGGATGAAAACCACGCCTGTCACTCATACAAATTGGCTTTTTTAAACGTAAAATCTCTTTAAAATCCACAAAAATTAAAGAAATGTCTTGAAATTTTGCACATGAGCTTTGATATATAATATTAACCATCTCTATATTTGGCAAAAATCGAATGAAAACCACGCCTGCCTCTCACACAAAGTGACTTCATCAAAATAGAAAAACTTTCATTTTCCAAATTCCACCCATATCGTTTATCCAACCCATACCAAATTTTGCACATATATTCTATATGATGCACATATACTCTATATATTGCACAAATTATGCAATGCGAAGTCTTTAGACTTGGAAAGTGGGAGTGGCATTTTACTTTTAATCGAACTTCTTCAACACCGTGTGTCTGAAATCAACCAAATTTTTCAAATATTGTCCTTGCTAATTTGAGCAGTCTTGAGTTTTTTTATTTTTGATGGCAGTTACAGTTACAAAAAAGTTCTTGTAATTGTAGGGAAAAAGTTACCAAAAGTTTTTTTAAAAGTTAACTGCTTAAAAAAATATTGGTCAGATTTTGCTTCTTATTTGTGCCTTAAATACGCATAATTATTTTTTTTTCTCAAAATTTTAGAAGTCAAAATATAATTATTATTTTTTGCTTATATGAGTTTTTTATTTTCTTTTAATTTTTATTTTAATGTTTATATTCTTTATTTTTTTAATGTTCTCAATTTTTATTTTTTAATTAATTGTAATTTTATTTTTTTAAGTTTTTGTGTTTATTTTTTTTCAATTCTTTCTTTTAATTTTTAGTATTTTTTATTTTTTTTTTAATTTTTTGTATTTTTTTTTTTTATTTTTTTTTTGTATTTTTTTTTTTATTTTTTTTGTATTTTTTTTTTTTAATTTTTTGTATTTTTTTTTTTTTTTTTTTTGTATTTTTTTTTATTTTTTGTATTTTTTTTTTAATTTTTTGTATTTTTTTTTAATTTTTTGTATTTTTTATTTATTTTAAATTTATTGTAATTTTACTTTTTTAAGTTTTAATATTTCTAATTTTTTAAATTTTTGTATTTTTCAAAAATTTTTAGTATTTTTTATTTTTTTAATTTTTGAATTATTTCATATTTTATTTATTTTAAAAAATTTTCTTTATTTCTTCTTCTTTATATTTTTATTTTTTTTTATTTTTTTCATTATTTTATTTGTTTTGTATTATGACTTTTTTTTAATTTTTTAAATTTTTTTTTTTTATTTTTGCAATTTCTATTTTTTTATTTTTTTCAACGTTAATTTTTTTTTGTTTTTATTTGTTATTTTTTTATTTTTTGTAATTTTTTTTTATTTATTATTTTTTGAAAATTTTGTCATTTTTAAGTTTTTTAATTTTATTTTCATTTTTTATTTTCTATTTTTTATATTTTTTATTTTTAAATTTTTTATTTTTTTAATGTATTTATTTTTTAATTTTTTTTTATTTTTACTTTTTATTTTTTTAATGTTTTTATTTTTTAAATATTTTTAGTTTTTGTTTGTTTCTCTTTTTCATTTGTTTTTATTTTTTCTGGTTTTTTTATATATTTTTTCTGGTTTTTTATTTATTTTTTCTGGTTTTAATATATTTTTTTTTTGTTTTTAATTTTTGTTTGTTGTTTGTTTTTAATTTTTGTTTGTTGTTTGTTTTTTATTTGTTTTCTTTTTTATTTGTTTTTGTTATATGTTTTTTATTTTTTTTTTATTTTTTTTTTATTTTTTTTTTATTTTTTTTTTATTTTTATAATTTTTTAATTGTTTTCTTTTTACTTGTTTTTTTTTATTAATTTTTAATTTAAGATAATAGAGAGACAAAAAACGTGACTTAATTAGTTATCCACATTGTATATGGTAATCAATAACAATCTTGCTAGTTCTTCTTCTTGTAAAGCTTAATTAAAGCATATTTTTTTAATTTTTTTTTCATTCGAAAGATTTTAATGAATTTAATCAATTTATTCAAAAAGCATTCCATTTATGTCTTAAGCTCGCTTTCTTAACGCAATCCGTTAAAATACTCGTATTCAGGCAGAATTCAGATGCTGTTTCGAGTATTTTTAATATAAATTCCAAGTGAAGTCAGCAACCGATTGCAATGCCACAACGCCATTTTTGTTCACACACAATAATTTATTCTGTTCTTTCTTTTTATCTAAAAAAAAAATACCTAAAAGTATGCCGCAAATTTGTGTAGCCTAGTTTAAATGCATTATAAAACGTTCAGAATAACATTGGACTAAAAAAAAAAACCTATAATAATTTCATGTCTCTCAAACGGAAACGGAAGTGAAATAAAATGAAAGCGGCGTTTAATTTTTTTTTTTTTTTTTACCTTACTCTCTCATTGCCTTGCTGCATTTTTCATGATTGTGCTGTGGCACTTTACTCTACTCTGCTTTGCTATATAGTTTGCTGTAGAAGAAGTTACTTGAGTAGCACTCAACAACAACAACGAAGACAACTAATATTACTGCCCGTTTAGTACCATCTACAACTCGAAACACCTACTACCACAAGAACTACCACTACAACTACTTCTCTAACTACTACTATTTTACTAACATTTCTAGTGCACTTCTAGCTCTCTTTGTATGTAACTATTTCCGTTTTCTTTGCATTCGATGGAAGCACCATCGTTTTATGCACTCCGTTGTTGTTGGTTTTTTTTTTAATTTTTTTTTTAATATTTGCTTTTCTCAAAAACTATGTTATGTTCAACTTGAAAAAAATTGCCACTAAAATATTCTGAAAAAGAAGTAGAAAAAAACAGCACAGTGTTGCGTAAAAATGTCACTGCCTTTAATGTTTCCTTCAGTTGATATTTTTCCATTCTATTTACTGTTGTTCCACCTCTAATGACTTGTACTCTTCACAAATTGGAAAATTCGATTTTATTTCTTAATTATTTTTTATTTTAAGTTTCTATACTGTTCTTTTAATTTTTCGTACGTACGTACAATGTACAATATAAGTATATAAAAATACATTAAAATCAGGGAACGGAAATGTTCGCCCAATCGTAGCTCCTTCCACGGCTCCTTCGCAAGCTAAAACTATTTTTCTTCAATTTCTTCAGCTCTAATGCACGTAAACCCGAGCCGGTTTTAATTTTCCACAGCTTAAGCTCGCGACACCAAACAATTTCTTAATTTTCTGCTGCTCGCGAACCCGAGCCTTTATTGTAGCTTCCGCTGTTTATTTTTTTAGTGCGCTCGAGCTTATTTTTAAACTTTTAAAGCAACCGCTCACTTGCTCGAGCATATTCATAAACACGAGCAGCAAAGTGCATATGAGCGATAGCGTTAAGAGCCAGGAGCCATATTAGAAGACTTTCGCGAGCAGACGAAAAAATAAATTTTGTTTGCAAACAGAGTAAATTCCATTTCAGGAATTGTTATTTTTAATTGAAACTCTCAATTCCTCAGGAATGACATTTTAAAAAAGTTGTCAATTCCATTACAGGAATTGTAATTGGTAATTGAATCGATTCCCCAGGAATGTAATTGGAAGAAAAAGGACAATTCCATACAGAATTGTAAATGCATTTTTTAATTCCTCAGGAATGGAATGGGATAAAAATGGTAATTTCCATTATGAAATTGTAATGGGTAATTGAACATCTTAATTCCTTAGGAATTGGTAGTTGAAATTTTCAATTCCATTACAGGATCCCATTACAATTGAAGGCTACTGCAATCCAATTACAATTGTAACTAAGGTTACGGTAATCCAATTACAATTGTAATTGAGGTTACTTTAATCCAATTACAATTGGAATTGAGGTTACTGCAATTCAATTACAGTTGTAATTGAGATTACTGTAATCCAATTACATTTAGAGTAACCTCCAATTACAATTCCTGTAATGGAATTGAAAATTTCAATTTTTGAGGAATTGACATTACAATTCCATAATGGAATCGACCATTTTTTCAATTCCATTCCTGAGGAATTGAAAAATTCAATTATCAATTACAATTCCGTAATGGAATTGGCCATTTTTTCCAATTCCATTCGTGAGGAATTGAAAAATTCAATTACCAATTACAATTCCTGAAATTCACGAATTCACGACTTTTTTCCAATTCCATTCCTGAGGAATTGAGATGACCAATTACCAATTCCTAATTCCAAGGAATTGGAATTGAAAAGTAATGAATACTTTTCGACCCAGCTCTGGGCGTTAAGTATGTATTGAAAAATACTTTCAATTTTAACCAGTCCAGATGTCTACAGTGCCATCAATTTTTATGGGGCGTTGATTTTAATGAGGACGAACTTGTGCCGACGAGTTTCAAAAACACTGCTTTGATAACAACGAGATTAGTCAATGGAAAAAACTCAAAATGGCGCTTTCCATTTTTTTGAAAAATCTCATAGTTTTTGAGTTAAAAGTTCTAAAAATTAAAAAAAAAGTTTAAAATTCGTATGAAATTTTGAGAATATCCGTGTTGAATTTTTTCCCCCAAACCTTACATATCTTAAAATTTATGACTCTAAAGCACTTTCCCATTCGAAGAAGGATATGTTATTGCCGCTTTCATATACAAATTTAAGATTTAACATTTTTTTCAATGGAAAAATCCTTTTCTTACAAAAAACTGTTTATAACTTTTGCACAGAAAGTGGTCGTCCTTAAACTGCGTTGACGATTTTCAGCTGTTTTTTTTTTACTTCCCCCCTCCCCTCCCTCCCTCCCTCTCCACTTTTTTGAAAAATCTCATAGTTTTTGAGTTAAAAGTTCTAAAAATTAAAAAAAAGTATAAAATTCGTATGAAATTTTTAGAATATCCGTGTTCAATTTTTTTCCCCCAAACCTTAAATATCTTAAAATTTATGACTCTAAAGCACTTTCCCATTCGAAGAAGGATATGTTATTGCCGGTTTCATATACAAATTTAAGATTTAACATTTTTTTCAATGGAAAAATCCTTTTCTTACAAAAAACTGTTTATAACTTTTGCACAGAAAGTGGTCGTCCTTAAACTGCGTTGACGATTTTCAGCTGTTTCTTTACTTCCCCCCCCCCCCTCCCTCCCTCCATCTCCACCATTGAATACAGCATATCTATAAAAGTTGCTTAAAGCTGCTCACTGTGTATGTTTGTCTTCTAAACAAAGTATTCCCTTCATCGAAATAAATTGTTAATAGCTTAAATGCTTAAATTTGTATTAAATTCAAAATTAAAGATAAAAATCTATGCATTAAAGTTGTAAATTTACTTTTATAATGCATTTATTTTTCTTAAAATTCAAATTGAATGCCTAAGATTATGCTACAAATAATGATTTTCTCTGTTTATTCAGCAACAACAACAAATAAATTCTTTCGTTTTAATTAAATTTTATTAAAATTGTCAAAATTCTCAACTGACTATTATCAGAAGACTTGGAAGCCTGCAGAAATAACGGCAAATTGACGTGGTTAGGAAAGATGGGGAGCCTTCCTTAAAGCACCCTATGCAAAGAATTTTCAATGAATTAAGTCTTTTTGCGCATTAAAGGAAATCTTAATTTTATTGCTTTAAATTTCGATTTTGTGGCAGCAAATAATATATTTATTAATACAAAATACAGATATGTGCAATGTTACTGCAAAAATTATTGCTAAATCCTTAAAGTATGCAACAAATTTGTATTTAATATGCTCTTGTCTTGAATGCTTGTGCATTTCAATGCGCATAGAAACAAATACATATAAATAGATATACACAATCACAAGCACAGCGCTGTTATCAGCAATACAACTAGGCAGGAAACAAATAACTCGAGTGCTGCTCAAGTTATAGCTAAGCAAGCAAATTGAAATTTCAATTCAATATTATTATTTTTTTGTTTTTATTTTTATTTTTATTTTTATTATTATTATTATCATTGTAAGCGTTAGAAGAGATGGGAAAAGGACACTCGATTAAATCGAGGATGTGATAATTCATGTTCTTAGAAATGAGCCAGAACCAACAACGACGACGAAGAATGTCTGAGCATGCAACTGAGTAAAAAAAAGCAAAATTATGAAATAACAAAAAAAAAAAAACAAACAGTTAGACAGAAAGACAGACAGACAGGCAGACAGCTGGATATACAGAACAGTGTAAACTGATAGACAGAAGTAGAGCCAACAAGCGATAAAATGCCAAAAGGCAGACCGAAGCAGCACTTCAAGTGGCACACTCTACAGATTCCACCAGCTCATGCTCATCATCATTGCTGACGATCGTCCTATAACTACCATTATTATGTGGATTATACTATTCTATATATATATAACGACACTATACCAGAATTGAGCATATTCTATACCACTTGCAGTGAGCTTTAGTTGTAGAAATCAGGATATCCTGTAAGAGGAGTGTCCATTGGCAGCAACATTAGCCGAAAGCAATGCGAAGGACAAACAATAAATTCAAGTGCTTGAATTTCTTAGGATTATAAAGTGCAAGTTTACTAAGCTGTAGTGTATCTGTATGTGTGTGTGTGTGCATGTGTGAGTATGAGTGTGAGTGACCAACCACTGACTATTTATATATGTTTTATACAGCTAAGTTTTAAGCTTTTTACTATACATTCAATATAAATATGCGAATTATTTTGTGCTGACCAACGACCACTCCAAAAAAATCAGCTGCTGCTGCTGCTGCTGTTTTGTTGCTTAGACTTACGTGCATGAGACACTGAGCCACAACGCCATACAGTGTTGTGGCCAACATAGTGGGTGCCTTCCATTCACACAAATGTACGTTTGTGTGGCGCATGCATGCAGTTTTTTATCAATATTATTTTACAGTGCAATTGAACGGAATATTATGACTGCACCAGAGCTTGTTTTTTTTTCTTCTTATAAATGTCGCATGTTTTAGAAAACTATTCGACTACATATTTTATAGATTTCAGAACATTACGACATAATCCGAAAATAGCTTTCTTGACATTCTTAATGCGACTGCTGCCAAAAGTTTGAAAACTTAAAATAATAACAGTTTTGTAAAGTAAAAATCAATGAACTCTATGAAAGACTTTTGTAAATCAATAAAAACACAATGTGTATTGCATGCTTTTAGTATTATAAATGTATATATTGCTTTTAGGATTAGCATATATTGCATATACATGATTATAGTGTGTATACCAGCGACTGGAGGAATATTAACCCCTTCTCGGCCCCTGTGCCAATTTGGGAACACTTAATTATTAACGCTGTATTAAAAAACTGTTAACACTAGTTTATTCATTCTTGCATTATTTAATAGTGGGAAGTGTTGAGAGTATACATAATATCGAATGATTTAATTAAATTTAATTTTGTTGCTGTAATAATCATTTAAACTTCATCATGAATACACCTGTGGAGGTAAATTTCGGAACAATAATTAGTTTTGTGCGTAATGTTTATAGTCGTTATTTCTATCTATAATATCAAATTCAATACATAACGAAATATTTTAATGCATTTCGGTTTGATACGCTAAATATATAAGATCTTAAAATGCATAAAATAGTACTGTTCCAATTTGGGTACACCCCTATAATGTATTGAAAAACTTTTTTTTAAATTTTTTTTTACTTTTCTTTTTTGTCGTATTGCTAATAATAAATAAAGAAATTTTCAACTTTTTTCTAGTAGTTTTTGTTTGGCTTGAAATGGGTTAATAAACGAGCCAAAGATTATTTAAGCAAAAAGTTAAACAAGCAAAATTTAAAAAACAAAAATTAACATCAAAAAATTATTATAAAAAAAAAAAAATCAAACAAAAATAAATAAAAATATAAATAAATAAAAAAAATAAAAATAAAAATATATAAAAATTAACTTTTAATTTACAAGATTATAAATTAAAAAAATTAAAAATAGCAAAACAACTAAAATAAATAATCAAACTTAAAAAACCACTAAAAAATTAAAATAAATAAAGAAAAGAAACAAAATTTGTATACTTAAAAACAATGGTAAAAAAAACAAATGACGCAGGAAAAAAATAAAAAATAAACGAATTAAAGAAAATCTCAAAATTTTAAAAACGAGAAATTAAAACAAAAATCAAAAAAATTAAATAAAAATAAGAAAATTCACAAAGAACACAAAATATTAATTTTAAAAAATTCACTCGAGGCTCTACTAATACCCGATTCCAAAGTTCTTGCAAAGTCAATTACTATGGTCGGAACTATAAGGAACGAGATAACAGCATCAGCATTGTCAATTTTTAGACTATTGATTGGCAAGTTTCGTCACAACCAGGCTCTTATTTTTTTAAAAATTTTGGATATGAAGTATTGAATTATTAATAACGATTCAGACTCGTACGCAAGTAAAACAAAAATTAAATCAAAATATTGAATATAAAAGGCGGGATGGAAACGGTTAAAGATGAAACTAAATAAAAGCAGAGGATTATGATGATATTATAGAATGAAACCATTGAATGAAAATAAAAACTACTGTAGCGTATGCTAAGGTACTGTCGCTTAGATTTAAGAGATCATTAACGTTGTGCATCGTCGATGACTTCACTCGAAATTCTGAAATTCTGAAGCGTTGACGTTTTTGTACTGGAACATAAACAAAAGTAATACTCTACGATAGCATAAAATGAGCACAAACATCATCATTCCGTAGCGTGTGTTATACTAAAATAACCATATGTGTAGCATTTGTTGAGAGACAAATAAAGTAAAGAGCTAAAGCTTTTATGGTTAAGAAAATGATAAATTTCTCGATCATTTATCTTTTTAACTATCGATAAATTATTGAAAACGATAGCTTATCGATTTCATGGATTTAAATATCTATAACGACAATTTCTCGATAATTTAATTGTTTTGACTATCGGAAACGATTATTTTGCGATAAGAAAAATTCCCCTAAATCCACTAAAATATCGCAACGCTTATTTTCGTTCACTGCATGAAACTATGGAGATGGATATGAAGGTGGAGATGGAGATGTAGGTAGAGATGGAGATGGAGAAGAAGGTGAAGAAGAAGATGAAGATGTAGATGAAGATGAAGATGAAGATGAAGATGAAGATGAAGATGAAGATGGAGATGAAGATGACGATGACGATTAAGATGAAGATGAAGATGAAGATGAAGATGACGATGACGATGAAGATGAAGATAAAGATAAAGATGAAGATGAAGATGAAGATGAAGATGAAGATGAAGATGAAGATGAAGATGAAGATGAAGATGAAGATGAAGATGAAGATGAAGATGAAGATGAAGATGAAGATGAAGATGAAGATGAAGATGAAGATGAAGATGAAGATGAAGATGAAGATGAAGATGAAGATGAAGATGAAGATGAAGATGAAGATGAAGATGAAGATGAAGATGAAGATGAAGATGAAGATGAAGATGAAGATGAAGATGAAGATGAAGATGAAGATGAAGATGAAGATGAAGATGAAGATGAAGATGAAGATGAAGATGAAGATGAAGATGAAGATGAAGATGAAGATGAAGATGAAGATGAAGATGAAGATGAAGATGAAGATGAAGATGAAGATGAAGATGAAGATGAAGATGAAGATGAAGATGAAGATGAAGATGAAGATGAAGATGAAGATGAAGATGAAGATGAAGATGAAGATGAAGATGAAGATGAAGATGAAGATGAAGATGAAGATGAAGATGAAGATGAAGATGAAGATGAAGATGAAGATGAAGATGAAGATGAAGATGAAGATGAAGATGAAGATGAAGATGAAGATGAAGATGAAGATGAAGATGAAGATGAAGATGAAGATGAAGATGAAGATGAAGATGAAGATGAAGATGAAGATGAAGATGAAGATGAAGATGAAGATGAAGATGAAGATGAAGATGAAGATGAAGATGAAGATGAAGATGAAGATGAAGATGAAGATGAAGATGAAGATGAAGATGAAGATGAAGATGAAGATGAAGATGAAGATGAAGATGAAGATGAAGATGAAGATGAAGATGAAGATGAAGATGAAGATGAAGATGAAGATGAAGATGAAGATGAAGATGAAGATGAAGATGAAGATGAAGATGAAGATGAAGATGAAGATGAAGATGAAGATGAAGATGAAGATGAAGATGAAGATGAAGATGAAGATGAAGATGAAGATGAAGATGAAGATGAAGATGAAGATGAAGATGAAGATGAAGATGAAGATGAAGATGAAGATGAAGATGAAGATGAAGATGAAGATGAAGATGAAGATGAAGATGAAGATGAAGATGAAGATGAAGATGAAGATGAAGATGAAGATGAAGATGAAGATGAAGATGAAGATGAAGATGAAGATGAAGATGAAGATGAAGATGAAGATGAAGATGAAGATGAAGATGAAGATGAAGATGAAGATGAAGATGAAGATGAAGATGAAGATGAAGATGAAGATGAAGATGAAGATGAAGATGAAGATGAAGATGAAGATGAAGATGAAGATGAAGATGAAGATGAAGATGAAGATGAAGATGAAGATGAAGATGAAGATGAAGATGAAGATGAAGATGAAGATGAAGATGAAGATGAAGATGAAGATGAAGATGAAGATGAAGATGAAGATGAAGATGAAGATGAAGATGAAGATGAAGATGAAGATGAAGATGAAGATGAAGATGAAGATGAAGATGAAGATGAAGATGAAGATGAAGATGAAGATGAAGATGAAGATGAAGATGAAGATGAAGATGAAGATGAAGATGAAGATGAAGATGAAGATGAAGATGAAGATGAAGATGAAGATGAAGATGAAGATGAAGATGAAGATGAAGATGAAGATGAAGATGAAGATGAAGATGAAGATGAAGATGAAGATGAAGATGAAGATGAAGATGAAGATGAAGATGAAGATGAAGATGAAGATGAAGATGAAGATGAAGATGAAGATGAAGATGAAGATGAAGATGAAGATGAAGATGAAGATGAAGATGAAGATGAAGATGAAGATGAAGATGAAGATGAAGATGAAGATGAAGATGAAGATGAAGATGAAGATGAAGATGAAGATGAAGATGAAGATGAAGATGAAGATGAAGATGAAGATGAAGATGAAGATGAAGATGAAGATGAAGATGAAGATGAAGATGAAGATGAAGATGAAGATGAAGATGAAGATGAAGATGAAGATGAAGATGAAGATGAAGATGAAGATGAAGATGAAGATGAAGATGAAGATGAAGATGAAGATGAAGATGAAGATGAAGATGAAGATGAAGATGAAGATGAAGATGAAGATGAAGATGAAGATGAAAGTGGAGATGGAGATGGAGATGGAGATGAAGATGGAAATGGAAATGGAGATGGAAATGGAGATGGAGATGGATATGAAAATAGAGACGGAGAGATGAAGATGAAAATGGAGAAGAATGTGTAAATTTAAATGGCTATTGAGATGGAAATTCAGATCTTGATGGAGATGGACGCTTTTACTTTTGAACTAAAAGCCACTCTAAAATTTCAAGTTTTACTGCCACTCTTCAAAAAAAAGAACTTCATTGAACAACGGCGTCCATTAAGATAAGATATGTTCCATGCTCTTCGAAAGAAGTCGTTGTGATTGAGCCATGGGGCGTGTCATTATACTTGGAACTCTATATATCTATACATCAGTGGCATAAATTCAAAAATTTGCCGAGACAAAAGAAAAATATAATTATTTTAGATCAAAAAGAAATTATTTTCTTAATTATTCCTTAAAAACAGTAAATTTTACCATTTTGATGCCCAAGTTCCAATACTTCAAATTGGTAAGTTTAAAATCGATTAAAACTATTATTTGAGGCAGATAAGAATCAGAAAACACTAAAATTGCCTATTTTTCTAAATATTTTAATATCTCGAGTTGGAATATCTCGATTCGTGTGAAATTACATTTATCCCCTAGAGCAGTGCTCTACAAAATTTATTTCAATAGCCAAAAAAAAAAAAATCATTGATAAGTATTGATATAACCAATTTGGTAATATTCAATCAGTGGTTTTATTCAATCTAAACTAAATTATGCAAATTTAAAACTAGTCATGATTATCTAATAAATTTCAAAATTGATCAAGTCCACTTTTATTTGACTAAAACTAGCTAAGACAACTTAGTTTCGTTTCAAAAACGAGTTTCAAAACTGTCCAAGTTCAATAATATTTTTACAAAAAATCCGTTATTGTCCAAGGAATTTTGCAACAATTTATTTTGGCAATTTACAAAGATCTTGTTCCCGTGTATCAGTTTATCGTGTTTTTTTTTTTTATCCAAAATAGTGAAAAGTGTTCTTGGCCAATTTTAAATCTAAGCCTATTGATGGTAGGATAATAAAAGTCTGTAATTAAATTTATAAATTTTTGCTTTTATTTTTAGGGTATAGTTAGAATATGTCCTAACTTCTTCATATATTACAATTTACGAACTCGAGAATTGAAAAAAAAATACATATCGCTTATTTTGGGAAAGATTGAAGATAACTCAGCCGAACTTGTTTGTTGAATTGAATTTTATTAAGTATCTCAGCATTTTTTTTTCTTAGGTTAACTTTTTTAAATATATGCTCTATTCTACTCTACTGTAATAAGTATTTTAAAATGCCTTTTGTGAGCTCAATAGAAAGTCAATAAGGTCGGTCGACTTAAAACGACCTAATCGGCTTATATAATTGTTGCCCCAATGTGTGAAAACTCAAAAACCATTTTTATCTCTGTCAACATAATTTATTAATTAAGGCTCATAAATAACTTTATTTGATCTGCTGCATATTCAGGTTGTGTTGGTCAAAACTGTCAGTTCAGATTTTTGCTCATGTTTTTACTCGCGCATAATTGACACAAATAAAAACAAAAATTTTAAAAAACCGCGCAGAAACTATGAGAGCAAAAAGTAAAAAAACTCATAGTGTCAGCATAATTATGATTAATAATTAAAAATCCTGTTTGAATTATCACAGCGCTCAAAAGTATGCAACACAATTTATTTGCACCATACCCTATGCTCGACCGACTGCAAGTGGAAAAATCATTTTGTTTTTTTTTTAATTTTTAATTTTTTTTTTTTTTATTTTTGTTTTAGCAACTTGTGTACTTTTAGTATTTTTTGTTTTGTACAGGTGTTGAACAGAATTTGTTGATGGTCCAGCCTCTGCTTATGTCGTTTATGTGTGTTTATGCTGATGGTGCTGGTTTTATTTCTATTTAGTTTTTTTTCAGTTCTGAAACATGTGGTTTTTATTGTATCTGCTGTTGTTTGTGGGTCGAGTGTTGTCCAATTTGTTAAATTGTAATAAAAATTCTGGCACACACACAGTCACAGACATGGAAATGCATCATGCACAATCAGTGTGGCTTCAGGAACACAAAAACACACACACTCACACATACCCATTGTACCAATTACACCGACATCATCACTCAGCTAGCCTCAAATAACAGCAGAGGCTACCGAGTGCAACAAAATTTTGAACAAAAAAATAGAAGAAAAAAATTCTTAAAAACAGTTTTAATTAAACAACACCAACAACATGAAACGCAATTATTTTTCAAATGAATTCACATGACGTTTGTGTAGGATTTTTTTTTTCGAGTCCTTATTTTTTCTTTAATTTCTGCTGCTGTTTTTTTGAGTAAAGGAAGTGTTGGCAACCATATGCATCACCTATATTCATATAGGTGAACCCATGACTGCATCCAAACCATCAAAAGTATGCGCTGAGCTTCATGCATGCTATCACACACAGCTCTTTTTGTTGTTTTTATTTAAAATTTGAACTATTTTTTCGCGTACTTGTCATTTACTTTGCTTTCAAAATTATATGGCACCATTTTTTCTAATTGCTCTCAAGCATAGAGTGACCAGATACTTAAAAAACATTACCCTAAATCTGTTTATTTAATGAGTTAGCTCAGGTTTGTTGTTGCATATACTGAAGTCATTAAACATTTGCCAGTACCTTAAAGTAGCTCGGCATAAGTGATATTTTACATACTTTTCCATAGAAATCTGTCCCCGGTGAGTTAAAATATTTGTATTTGACTAACTTGTTAGTTATTTTTTTTTTTTCTAAGTTGCCAACGTAAGTAAGATGTAAAAAGCAAAGTTGTAAAAAAAATGGAAAACTTTTCAATTTATATGTGCTCAGTTCAAATTAAATTGGTCTGCTGAAACAGCAGCAGTCATCGGTCACCCATAAACTATGACGTTTGTGGCAGGCAGCATGGCAAAAAAGTTTTTTGTCTGTTCACCAAAGTTGCCAAATTGGCAAAAAAAAAAAAAGAGCTAAAATAATAACAAAAATATATCTAAGTGCATAAATATTAAAACTAAAATTTCGTGCAATTGATGCGTTCCGTTTCGTGCTCTCAAGATGCTGCAGTGCTGCAAGTTGTGACATTTTTATATGGATGTACTTTTTTTACTCTATAAAAACCATAGAATCTGTTTTGATACTCATTTGGCGTAGATTTAAAGCATGAAGAAAGTATAAGAAATGCATTTAAACAAAAGTTAGAGTTGAAGAGTTCTCATTCGTAGTTAAAACGATGAATAGATAAACACTGACTATTATCTGTCTATGTTTTGAAAAAGACAACAACTTTTATACATTTGTAATGGTTGGATTGCTTAATTTTTGAAAAAATCGCTTTTCAGAAATTTTCCCGTGAACGCATATAATAATGTTTAAGAACTTCTGGCCTACTTTTTAGAAAAGCATTATTGTAACCATTATTGTTACCATAGCAATAACCATAACCATAGACATAGCCATAACCATAACCACAATCGGAACCATAACCATAACCATAACCACAACTCTAACCATAACCATAGCCACAATCGCAACCATAACCATAACTATAACCATAACCATAACCACAACCATAACCATAAGCATAACTATAACCAAAACCATAACCACAACCATAACCATAACCACAACCATAACCATAACCATAACAATAACCATAACCATAACCATAACCATAACCATAACGATAACAACCATAACCATAACCATAACCATAACCATAACCATAACCATAACCATAACCATAACCATAACCATAACCATAACCATAACCATAACCATAACCATAACCATAACCATAACCATAACCATAACCATAACCATAACCATAACCATAACCATAACCATAACCATAACCATAACCATAACCATAACCATAACCATAACCATAACCATAACCATAACCATAACCATAACCATAACTATAACAATGAACATCAGTAGACAAGTACAATTTTCAAAAAAATAAAAAGTTGGCAGTACTAAAAAAATTATACTTATTAGAAAACAATGATATTATCTACTGCATAACTAATTATAATGTCATTATTTATTATTATTTTCTAATAAGTATAATTTTTTTAGTACTGCCAAATTTATAATTTTTAAAGATGTGTTTATGTTTTTGGTGTCATTGAAAAGAAAATTTAATAAATTAAAAAACTGATTTAATTTATTACGCAAAACTCTGAGAAATTTGCACTCAAAGTTGAAATTTGGTAGTTTCAACCGATTGATTTCATCTTCACACGATCACAGCGCGGTAACGGTTAAGTTGGTGGGGTTTGTTGAAAAATGAGCTATCAAATTAAGTTTTATGTAAGTTATCCATCCACTTGCAGAGACGAAATTGGAGATCTGAATACGGATACACAGTGTGTGCTTAGATTGTGGAGACAGCACTTCTCCAATTTACTTACTGGCGACGATTCCACCAATGCCGCCCATCGAGAGCGCAGTGCAGTGCCACCAATCGACGATGACGGAGTGGAAGTATCACCACCTAGCCATGAAGAGGTTCGAGTTGCTACTCAAAAACAATAAAGCAGCTGGTGCTGACGGCCTGTCAGCTGAATTGTTTAAAACCGGCGGCGATGAATTGATAAGGCGCATGCATCAGCTCATCAGCAAAATATGGCTAGCAGAAAGCATGCCCGACGATTGGAACCTCAGTGTACTGTGCCCTATACTTAAGAAAGGAGACCCTACAATCTGCGCTAGTTATAGAGGTATCAGTCTTATTTCCATCGCATATAAGGTTCTCTCAAGCGTACTGTGCGAAAGATTAAAGCCGATTACAAAAACACTGAGTGGACCTTATCAGTGTGGCTTTCGACCTGGTAAGTCCACCATAGACCAGATTTTCACGCTACGACAAATCCTGGAGAAAACCCACGAAAATCAAATTGACACACACCATCTCTTTGTCGATTTTAAAGCCGCGTTCGATAGCCCGAGAAGGGATTGCCTATACGCAACAATGTCTGAGTTCGGTATACCTGCAAAGTTGATTAGACTTTGCAGAATGACGTTGAGCAACACACGCAGCTCCGTCAAGGTAGGAAATGACCTCTCCGAAACCTTCAATACCGAAAGAGGTTTCAGGCAAGGCGATCCACTGTCTTGCGATCTCTTCAACATCATCATGGAGGGGATCGTACGAAAGGCCGGTGTGCATCGTAATGGCACCATTTTCTATAAAGGTGTCCAGCTCCTTGCGTACGCTGATGATATTGATATTGTCGGCAGAACCAAGAGAGATGTTACCGCTGCTTTCGCCGCTATCGAAAAAGAATCAGCCAAAGTGGGTTTGACGATAAATGAGGGTAAAACAAAGTATATGCTGTCTACAAACAAGGGAGTGCGGTGTCTAGACTCCCACATTTCATCCGGCAGCTATAACTTTGAAGTAGTCAAGGAGTTTGTATACCTTGGCACCGCCATTAATTCCACCAACGAAATCAGCCTAGAGGTAAAGCGAAGAACAATAATTGCTAATAGGTGCTACTACGGACTCAGTAAGCAACTAAGTTCCAGAGCCCTCTCTCGATCGACAAAACTAACACTCTACAAGACGCTCGTTCTACCTGTGCTGCTTTATGGCGCTGAGGCATGGGTAGTTTCGCAAACTGACGCAGCCGCTCTGGGGGTGTTCGAGAGAAAAGTTCTTCGCAAAATCTTCGGTCCTGTTCTAGTCGGCGATGACTATCGCATCCGAATGAACCACGAGCTGTATGAGCTCTACGGAGACATTGACGTAGTTCGGCGTATAACTGTGCAGCGTCTACGCTGGCTGGGTCATGTTCATCGTATGGACGACGAAGCTCCAGCGAAAAAGGTGCTCGAGGCGAGGGTCGCTGGTCAACGACGACGAGGGAGACCATGCCTCCGATGGATGGACCAGGCAGAGGAAGCCCTAACCGCACTTGGTGTATCCGATTGGAGAAGGCGCGCACAAAGCAGAGGCGCCTGGCGAGAGCTGATGAGGTCGGTCGAAATCCGGACACGGGTTGTCACGGCCATCTAAGTAAGTAAGTAAGTAAGTTAGTTTTTCTGCTAGAAACAGTAACGTGTATCAAAGTCGTGAAATATTAATTAAGCCTGTAGTTCCTAAGAATGTGAAAATAGACCCCCCCCCCCCCCCCCCTTCCCATACGATTTTCTGCTCAACTCGACATAACCTTTCAGCTCCGTAAATAGTTGCACTCAATTACGGGACACCCTGTATATGAAAACATTTTTTTTTTTTAAATATATTCTTAAAAAAAAAAGATTTTTTTAGTTCGCTGTTATTTATGCGTATTTTAAGTTAATCCTGGCTTTTTTTTAAGTTTAATATGAAAAAAGTGGGTCAAAAAATAATAAAAATAAAATAAATTTCGAACTTTAATACAGTCAAATCTTAAAAAAAACACTAAATAACAAAATAAAAAAAAAATTTATTTGTGTCGAGTCGGGTTCGAACCAACGTCCGCGAATGCTTGATTTCATTATGACGCAAATTAAGCCACACATGTTTAACTGCAATAGCCGAATGGATGAGGTGCTGGACTAGCATTCAGACTTGGTTTTGATTCTTGACATGGTAGGTTGTTCCGTCAGTATAATAATTTATAACTTCTTTTTGCTTAGTAAAAACTTCGAAAATTAATCGTTTGTTTATTTATATAAAATAGAAGTTAAATTTGATTTTTTACTATAGTTCAACTAACATAGGAAATGGCACGTATTGGCAAATATCTCATATTTTCGCCATTACGAAAACGATGCGATTGTTCCAAAAATCTCGTTTCGAAAACGAAGCGATTATTTTAATAAACCCGTTTCGGAAACGTTTCGATTATTTTAAAAATCTGGTTTCAAAAACTAAGTGTGAATTTCTTCCGCTCGCGGATTCGAAAACGAAACGAAAACGAATTTCGTTTTCGAACTAAATACATGAGATCTCGGTTTCACCTCGAATTTGAAACGAATCCGTTTGGTTTATTGGGTTATCTTGTCTTTTTCTTTTGCTTTATTTCTGAGATAATTATTGGTTTATGCCTAAAATAACAGATTTTAAAAAGGTTCGATGGGTTATAGTGTAAGGTTGTTTTTTGAATTTATAGTTATAATACTTGATTATAAATTAAATTAATGTTGAATCGATGCTTTGATATAAAGTTAAAATCCTTTAAGGGCTGCAATTAATTCGAAATCCAAGACGTACGAAACCTTCCGGCTATAAGAGCCAATATAATTAAGAGCCTGATAAGACGAGTTCAAAACTAATAAAAGTATTACATTCAGTTAAAGCTAATTTTTTCGAACAAGATTCGGTACCATAATAAAATTATTTTAAGGCAAAGATTTGTTTAAAATTAAATTATTTTCCATCTTAAATTTATAAAATTTGTGTCCACAAATGTGTATATATATGTTTGTATATTAAATCCCATAAAATTTTGCTAAGCCTCAAATAAAAAATTTACAAAAAGACCACATGTGGCAACTTGGGCATCAATGGATTTGTACAGTGATTAATTAACAATAATGACTAACAACAAAATTTATATATTTTTGCACAGATTTGTTTGGCTTTTTTGTACAACAATTTGTGCAACAGAGCTAATAGACTTGCGGTAAACTGTTCAATAAATATGCATTTCATTTAATTTGCTACATTATTAAAGTATGTTGAAATATAAACACACAGAAAATAGAATAGAGAGCAAAAATGCATAGTTAAATTTATTTAAAAATTATGAAAAACTCACCTCAATCTTCTGCAGTACTTTATCGAGGCCGGTTATTGTAAATTCTTGCTCCTTCAAATCATTCATAAACAATGAGTCAGGCGTGACCTTAACGCCAGGCACAAATTTTAAAGAAACCGAATCTGACAAGCCATTTGGCAATTGAGCCTGTAGAATGGTGCCAAGAAGAGGGTTGACAAAAATATGCATTAAATTAAAAATCAAGTTTAAGCCAATCCCCAACCCAACTCACTTCCAGCTCCAATTGCACCTCATTATTTTTGACAATGCCAAGAACGTCATTGAAACTTGTGGTTAAATCGATTTGGCAGGCATAACGTCCGGTGTCAACTTCGAAAATAGGCGTGACCTTGTAATGTTCCAGCAGCTGCAAGCCCAACGGCTGCTTAGATGTTAGACGGCAAGTAAATAATTTAACCACCAAATCTTCAAGTTGATTGGAGCACTTGGAGACATTGAGAGCAATCTGAAAAAATTGGTATAAATGTAAGATTTTCTATATAAATAAGCTCAACATTGCTCTCAAGAACAACTTACCAAATTTGTAAATTTATCCACTTGCATATGATTGCGCACAACTAAATGTCCTCGATATGAAGTGCCACTAAATATATCGAAGGATTTCAACAATTGAATCTGTAAAGTTGAAGCAGAGAAGCAGTTCATATTAATCCAAGAAATTCAATGCAATCATGCATATTTAAATAAAGAAAGAAAAAAATGCAGAAAACTTTTGTGCATATTTTGGATGCTCAAAAATGTTTGCAACTTTTTGACTAATACCTACCACATCAGCATCGCGCACTTCAACATCATATTTGAGAAAACTGCCGCTCGCCTTATCGCCATTGGTAACAACGACTTTTTCACCCAATTTAAAACGATTGCCCAGAATTTTTGCAACTCCTGGAAGTGAAGAAAAATGCACACACAAAAAAAGTTAGTCAAAATACGTAAAACATGTTGTGGAGCACAGAACGTTAAAAGGAGGAAAAGTAGTAAAGTTCTTGAGTATTGCGAAATATTTTGAATGCAACGACTGAGCAAGCTATGGATGGATTCAATGTGTTTAATTTGCAAGTATAAAAATTGATTGCATTGCAATTTTTTCTTGCTGCGTGGGTGGGTGGGTGGTGGTGGTGTTGAGTTTCCGAGTTCTCCGGGTGAGTAAGTTTGTTCGTTACACTGGCTTTATTGCCAGGCGGATACTCAACTAATTAGCTTTGGAATTTATTATTCGAAACTTTGGTCCAGCATTTATAAAGGCGAAAAAATAAAGAAATGAACTTTTGTGGAGCAGCCAGCAATCAGAAAGTATGCATTTATCAGCGGATTTTCTTTTTCAAGTACTTAAAAGAATTTGGAAGATGCATAAATTTACGCAATTAATGAAAGACATTAAAATTTATTGATTAGCAGTTTTGTTTTTTATTTATACCATTTATTAGGTGAATTGCAATCAGAAAAAAATAAGTCTATATGAATTTTAAATGAAGATGCGTGTATGAGTACGAGTATGAGTATGAGTATGAGTATGAGTATGAGTATGAGTATGAGTATGAGTATGAGTATGAGTATGAGTATAAGTATGAGTATGAATATGGGTATGAGTATGAGTATGAGTATGAGTATGAGTATGAGTATGAGCATGAGTATGAGTATGAGTATAAGTATGAGTATGAGTATGGATATGAGTAAGAGTAAAAGCAAGAGTAAAAGTAAGAGTAAAATTAAGAGTAAAAGTTAAAGTAAATGTAAGAGTAAAAATGAGAGTAAATGTAAGAGTAAATGTAAGAGTTAAAGAGGATCTACACGATACAATGGACTCGGACTCGGAGAAGAATGAAGTAGACAGCAGAGAAAATGCCGACTAGTTATCAAAATCAGCTGTTCATCTCGAGTTTCTTTGTGTTTACGTTTCGCAGTTGATTTTAGGTTAGAATTGCTACAAGTTTTCTTGCAAATTTCAGACTTCTTCCACATTTTATAGTTTTTATTACATTATTTTTATAATATTTTCACTGAAATCATGACAAATTTAACACACGCGACAGCACAGTTTACTACTTGGAAACATTATATATTTACTTCTTTTGCAATTTCTATGAAATTCGTCGATTTGACAATTAGCCGGAATTCTCATCTTGCACTATTCGTTGACGCGCGAGAGCACTAAGCGACTCGGCCATACCTTATAATTCTGCCATGGGCTGTACCAACCGCTGGTAAACAATGCGACGATTGTATTGTGTGGATGCTATCTTGCAACAGTTGGGCCGATATCGCACGGTCGAATGAAAAATATATATAACCTGTCGTTGTAAGCGACGGTAGTCCTTAGATTGTATCGTGTGTAGTCGTTCGTTCAGCCGTTATACGAGTAGCAATTTCATTTAGTTTTTGGTTTTGCCGCGTTAACATTAAATGGTTTAAGTACAACAATCGGAATTTTGTATGGATTTTGTTGAAAAATATAAATCGTTTGCAATCGTAAAAGTAAGAGTAAGAGTAAGAGTAAGAGTAAGGGTAAGGGTAAGGGTAAGGGTAAGAGTAAGAGTAAGAGTAAGAGTAAGAGTAAGGGTAAGAGTAAGAGTAAGAGTAAGAGTAAGAGTAAGAGTAAGAGTAAGAGTAAGAGTAAGAGTAAGAGTAAGAGTAAGAGTAAGAGTAAGAGTAAGAGTAAGAGTAAGAGTAAGAGTAAGAGTAAGAGTAAGAGTAAGATTAAGAGTAAGAGTAAGAGTAAGAGTAAGATTAAGAGTAAGAGTAAGAGTAAGAGTAAGAGTAAGAGTAAGAGTAAGAGTAAGAGTAAGAGTAAGAGTAAGAGTAAGAGTAAGAGTAAGAGTAAGAGTAAGAGTAAGAGTAAGAGTAAGAGTAAGAGTAAGAGTAAGAGTAAGAGTAAGAGTAAGAGTAAGAGTAAGAGTAAGAGTAAGAGTAAGAGTAAGAGTAAGAGTAAGAGTAAGAGTAAGAGTAAGAGTAAGAGTAAGACTAAGAGTAAGACTAAGACTAAGAGTAAGAGTAAAATAAGAGTAAGAGTAAAATAAGAGTAAGAGTAAAAGTACGAGTAACAGTACGAGTAAGAGTACGAGTAAAAGGAAGAGCAAGAGTAAAAGAAATAGCAAGAGTAAAAGGAAGAGCAAGAGTAAAAGGAAGAGCAAGAGTAAAAGGAAGAGCAAGAGCAAGAGTAAGAGTATAATTATGACTATGAGTCATTCTTTCTGAATAAGAGTAAGAACATTCTTAGAGTATGAGTAAAAGGTAAGAAAGAGTAGGAGTTAAAGGTTAGAATAAGAGTAGGAATATAATTATGAGTATGAGTCATTCTTTCTGATCTCTCTTTTCAAATTAAGCTAGGATAAGAATACTTAAAGCGACTCCAGTAAAAGGTAGGAATTCGGAAAATATTTTGTAACCACTGATTGACTGCGAATGAAAGATTGTTTGAAAAAGGTACATAATCGGAGTTGTTGTGGAAAACAAGTGTTCGTAGAATCAGAATTGTAACTTACACAAATATTTCGCATAGATGTCATGGATTCTGATTTAGCTGTTTGATGTTCGAATCATTTTCGATGACTCTTTTAGGTGTCACAGAAACCAATATTATCTGATGACACCTAAGTGGAATATATGTCGGTTTCAATACCGATTCCAAGAGCACTTGGTTTCCCCAACATTCCGATTGAAAATGAGATCCAAGTCTACAAGTATGTAATTCTTATCAGTATAAAAAAAAATTAAAAGGCAAAGGGATTTTCATTTCGTTCAGGACTAAGGAACTCCAGTTAAAGTACCATTTTTGCGAATAATATTTGGCAGCCAAGAGATTACTTTACTAAAATCGATTGGAAATCAAATTTGACTTTTTTTTATAATGCATATCTCACAGAAAATGTTATGACATTTTTTTTATTAAAAAGCACGTGAATGTGTGAAACAACAAGAAAAGTACCCATAGTGGTACCTCAAAAACAGAACGTGGTGATAGCCATAATAGTAAATTATAAGCCTACAAATATGTAGCCCAAATAAATGTTCTTATGTCTGTATAATTTTGCTTTCTTTGTTTATTAACAAAACACTAAAATCGTCCTCACGAAGCATAGAGTGAAATAAGTCCCAGTTAAGAAAATTTGGTATAGAAATTCTAAATTGGTGTCCAAAGGACTTCATTATTTGTTGATTTTATATTTAAAACCGCCTTTAAACATCCATCAAGATGAATTCAGATTAATTTTTATCAGAATCAGATCTATTTATTCCTTACCTTTTTTACTGTCATGTGTGAAATCATTATTCTGCTTAGTGTATATGAGAATTTTATTTTTTACAGTATTTCTACTACGATATTCTCATCTATAATGGTCTGAATCCGTGGTAAAAAAATTAAACCCATGATATTGACCTATAACTTTCCTGTTTTCATGGTTTGGGTATATATAGCGGTTTGTTTCTGCATTCGGAAGTCTGGTAACACAAAAACGAGAGCTTTTGGCACCAAACAAGATTTTTTTTTTTAACTCTCACTCGACTCATCGAGCTCAAATGGTTTTTCAAAGATACAAGAAAATTCTCTGTAGTTAATGGAAACAGAACTTAAACGTTTATTTCTTTAACACAATGTAGCTGTGTGAAATCCAAAACCTGTAAACAGTCCTCTATTACATTTCTTCAGACATGGCCGCTAAAACACTGATACATGTTCCTTACACAGTAAGCGGACATCGAAGTAAGTTCTATGTATACTGCAGACATGAAAGGACAGGACGCTAGAAATTTGGCGAAACTCCTTTATATACCGAAAACACAACTCATTTGCAAATGGACCATGACGTTAGTCAATATTTCTTAAGCACGATGAAGCTGCGAGACTTTTAACGCCTCTAAATAATTCTCAATTACATTTTTTTTTTCTATTACAACTGTTACAATTGAAACTACATCATTTTCACAAATTTACTTCACTTTATAATTTCTTGTTAGAAAACACAAAGTAGCTACACAGACGCTTAAAGAAAAAATGTTGCGTTAACAATGAAAACACAAAATAGTTTGTATCAAACCCCGTTTACAGTTCCGCATTACAATCGGATGCATGAAAAATTTGTATCAGCAGAAGCATGCTTTAAAGTTAAGAGAGGGACTATTCCCAATCATATTCTCACAAATTTTAATTCAAATAAGACTATAATGTCTTAAAAATAAACAACAAATATTTAGGTCGTAATATTACCCCTAAGTAAAAATTTCATTTCAAATACGGTTACCATTTTTGCTTTTCTATTTTTGCATATTAGAAATATATATTTTTTCCCCAAATATTGAGGGCAAAAAAGTTTGTCGGAAATGCAGTAAAAAAATGTTGGCTGAAAAGTTGGTAATGATGTTTACTTTCCAAGTATAAATATAATAAAAATATAAAAAATATTTAAACGCAATAAAGAGCAGAAAATTTTAAGCAGGACACAGAATCTGTACTCACGGGTTATTGTTCGACAACAGTAGTTAACGAAGCTCATATCTCAGAAAATAAAGGAAAATCAAAGCAGTCGCCAAACTTAAAATGCTAGGAAATAAACTTGAATAACGTCGATATTTTATATTAAGCAATAAAGTGTGCACCAATAATTCGCAAATGCGTACGAAGGATTTTGCATCCGAATATAGTAAAACAACAAAACTAAAATAAGGAAGGACAAAAAAAAAAATAAATGAAGTCAACACAAATAAATTTCGAGTATTTTTTAGATATTTTTCAGTTTCCTTTAGATGATTGGCTGCAATAAAAATATGAATAAAATTTATTTATCAATTGTATATTGCTATAAAAATGAGTTTTCTCTTTCACATCATCTGTAACACATTTAGTCGAAAAAGAGTTAAAAGCTAGTTACATTAAACAATTCACTGCACATGGAATTAAAAGAAATGCAATGATTTGTTCTCAACGAATTTCACATCTTCAAAAACGAAAGAATTTGATAAATTTTTAATTCATTACTTTTGGGACACGCCGTAGAGATTAAAAATGTACGAGCAGCAAAAAATTTTGCAACGACAAGTTTCCACCTTACTTGATTTTATTTTACTTTTGTTATATTTTAGAGATTCTGTCCCTAAGGGAGCCAAGAATATTGAATGAAAATTTATTGAACATTCTTGACAGTTCACCGAGTTCATTTTGTGTGAGTGTGGGGTATGGTTTTAGCGTGTAAGTGTGTAACAATGTTTTGACATTGTCATTGAATTATTAAATATTTACAGTATCGCAGAATAAACAAATTCGTTAGAGTTTTATGGGGAACAACCAACGATATTTTACAATATAAATATTTAATAAGTTGAATAGATTGAAATTAAGTTAGTGGGGGAATACAATAAGGATAAAAGAAAATTGCGAATTGAAAATTTAAAGTTTTAATAAGTACAAAGAGGGGAAAAAACACTTTGTTATTTGCAAAAATATAGTTTTTATTTAGGGCTTTTTTTCAAGAATCAAATCAATCGTAATTTTAGAAAAACCGACTATTATTTAAGCTTCAAACTATTTTTTGTGTCATGAGTGGTCTAAAAATGGGAATGGTAACCACGAACTCATTTTTTGCTGCTCTATATTTCATCGATAATGTATACAAAACAAAAACGTCAGAGTAGCTTCTACAAAATATATTTAAAACCGAGGCTCATGAGAAATCGTAATTATAAGGCAGCGCACAGTGGGACAAGGTAGCCTGATTTTGTCGCCTTATTCACACAGGTCTGTAAATTGTTCGAGTGCATTTTTTTTAAGGAAATTATACTAGAGTAAGAAAAAATTTTTCTCGCGATATTTTAATGGAAAAAATATTTTTTCATAAATGACACTGTAACAAATGATGGCTGCAACAATTTTTTAGAAACTCTATATCTCAAGAACAAAATGTAATAGAAAACTTAAATTTGGCTTGGAAATAGGTTTTGTAGAGTTTAAAAATATCTTTTGATTTCTAAGACAATTATATGAAGTGCGTTTGTATGAAGGATTCAGGATTAAATGTGATTCGGCTGATGTAGATGAGAACTCATATTTGTAACAATACAAAGCAATTTTATAGAAATTACTTTACAAATTGCATCTATTGAGTAATTGTGTAACAATTTTGGATGAAAAAAAAAAAAACGAAATCGTCTTTCAGCCCTTGAAAGGAGTTTGACCTAGCTTCTTATGATCAATTGTGTTGTGGGCGTTGTGAAATGTTTGAACACAAATGATCGAGAACTAACCTACCAGCTTTATGCCGACTCCGAACGGCTTATGTTCTCAAGAAGCTTTTCATGGCAGTTTTTACTCTCTGAGGTTTGCCATTGTCTGCAGAGAGGTGACGGCCGAACAAAAGAATTAATTCAATCTACGTCACGGCCTATTGTTCTCATCATTTTGGATGATGAGAACAATAATTTACTCTTTGCATTTTGTGGCAATAAAAACCAAGTACAAGCTTAGGATACTTCTTAGATACATTATTATCATTATACATACGTATATACATCATTCTCGTCATTGGCCTTTTATAAATGGAAAATTAAGGGAGTCAATCTATTGTAAATCAACTTAAAATTTTTCGTAGATTTATGCCTCAGAAATATTGTAGGATATTTTAGAATGGAACTACTTTTGGAGTTACAGCTAATTTTGTAAGAGTACAAGGCAGGTGATCAGATCAGCAGATAGCTGATTAGGGGGCTGATCTTAATCGTGATCTGATCCTAAATTTATTTTTTCGATCTTTTATAAATATTTGTTTTAAAAATATTGTCATCAAAGGATATTTAAAAAATCCAAAACATTTTCGGTGTTTTAGCTTCTTTTGTAAGAGAGGACAACCAACACAAGTGAATTGCTGATTACGAAAGTTAGCACAATAATTGTATCAGGTTGGCAACTAATAACTTTATTCTGTAATGTATTGCCCATTTTGAGCAATGACCTTTTTCCATCTTTCAGGCAGCCTCATAATTCCACGTTCATAAAACTTCTGGTTTTTATCAGCAAAAAACTGAACCAGGTACGATTTGACATCATCATTATTATTGAAATTTTTACCATTCAAGGAGTTTTGCAAAGATCGAAATAAAAAGTAATCAGATGGTGCAAGGTCAGGTCAGTGTATGGTCGATGTGGCAAAACATCCCAACCAAGCTCCAATAATTTTTGCCGAGTGACCAAAGATGTGTGTGGCCTTGCATTGTCATGGTGGAATCCTTTGTAATCCCACCAAACTGATAACATAACTTTCTTTTGATGAATATCAGCTTTTGATGTTGTTTGAACTGGTTCACCTGGCTTGCTCCACGATCCTCTCCGATTGACATTGTTGTAAACAACCCATTTTTCACCACCAGTTATCAATCGTTTTAAAAATGGATCATTTTCATTACGTTTCTTTAACAAATCGCAGATGTTAATGCGTTGTGTTAAATGATTTTCTTTCAGTTCATGAGGAACCCATATATAGAGTTTTCGTACATAGCAAAGTTGTTTTAAGCGATTTTTAATGCATGAACGTGATACATGAAGCTTCTCTGCAATCTCACGTGTTGTACTGTGACGATCCGAATCGATTATTGCTTTGATTTGGTCGTCATCAACTTCAACTGGACGACCAGAGCGATTTCCATCTTTGAGTGAAAAATCACCAGAACGAAATTTGGCAAACCAATTTTGACACTGCCGTTCTTTTAAAGCCTGATCACCATAAACAGCATAACTTTTTGTGAGCTTGCGATGCGTTTTTTCCTTTCCGAAAAAAAAAGGAAAATATGACGAAAATGTTCGTTTTAATTTTGCCATTTTTCAACAGACGCCAAACAAAAACTACACAACCGATCAAAAACATTTTTTTACTGATTGACAGTTGAAGTACCAACTATCAAATAACAAAATGTGTTCGACATTTCGATTACGTCAGCAAACCTAAAAATTCAACTAAAGCCATCTATGAGTGAAATCCGCGATTACTTAGTTGCCAACCCAATATTTATTATATATTAAAAATATATTTTGTTGGCTAAAATTTTAATTCTCAATCAAAAAATTAATATATACAAGGTCTTTACTACAGGAGAAATAATGAATTCATATTTTTCCGAAATATTTTTTTTACAACATAAAAATGAACAAAAGAACAAATTCATCACTAAATATATCAAGTAAGAAATTCTACTTTCGCACTTACGAAATTATCGAAACTGTGGCGGCAGTCTTTATATTCGCGTTAGTAAATTGATTGTTAATAAATTAACAAGAAATTCCACTCGATACATTTTTTACAAAAATTGGATATAAGTCCCCTTAAGTAACAAAATCTTGCTATTCTGTCCCACGGTGCGACAGAGCGTGCGAATGAGGCAATACAACTCGACAATCATTCAAAGTTAATGCATTAAGAGTTGAAACTTTAATTCATCATTCCGACGAAAATCAATTTAGAAGACATTAAACCATTTTTTTCAGAGCTATTTTCGCTTAAATCTTTGCTACCTTAAAATAATACGTAACAATAATCATGACAAGTGAAAAGAATAAGTGAAAAAATATGTTAACACCCAAGTCGTTGGAAACAAAATTCGAACGTGTTAAACTATTAATATATATTATGAAATGAACCTACAGCATATTGAGCAAAAAACCAGCCTGAGTATCGCGTATTTTTTCGTCCCCTTCTATGAAATATAGCCTCCAATCACTCGATAATTTTTCGGTTTTTTTTTCTATTTATGATGAAAACAACAAATTTTTGTGGACAATTTTTAAGTAATACCTATGTTAAAGGTAAGGGATGAAAAGTAAAACTGCAGAGCAGTTTAAAGGGGGGGGAAAAACACAAAAAATGCCATTGGAGGCTAAAAATGATTTATTGTTTCAGCTAAAAAGAAGGCACCTTGTCGCATAGAGTGATATTGAATGGTTTTTTTTTATATTATTTATAAATTTTAACAATTTTATAACGTGACAACAATCGGCACTTTCTCTAGTGCTTTTCACTTGAGTGAAAAAATTATGTCAAAATAATTTTTCTCAAAAAACAAAAACAGAATTATTAATAAGATTTCTAAAAGCTTCAAGTATAAATATGATGAGAATTATAAATTCTTAAGATTGATGGCGACAATATTTATATATTTCTTTTTTTTTACTTAAAGTTTGTTGCTTGTAAAGAAAGTTACTTACGCAGCGTATTTAAAAATTTGTCATCTAAATCATTTGTTGACATAGAAATTTTTTTGGATTTTTTCTCACTTTACTTTCAAAACTCATAAAATAAAGCACATAATTTTGTTTACACGTAAAGTAAAGAGTACGAGTGTTTTATGACGACAGCAATAACACATATGTTGCCATCTTTTAAACAGCATACTGTGAGTTCTACTCCCAGTGCAATTATAACCAAGTTATAAGCGATAAAATCAAAGTGTCGTTTGTTGTGTTCTTCCCTGTTAAGTTCAGCATTATTGACTGCTCGGTATGAAGTCGCAGACATCGTTGTCGTAACTTTTACTACTTGCAATCGCGGTTGTTTTAAAAATTTTGAAGCTTTCAAAATATAAGAAGTTGTTCATATTTTTATGTGCTCCATTTTCTTTTCTTTTTTTTTAAAAGTGTTAAATGAAGAAATTTAATCTGTGAACTCTTACAAAAATAATGGTTTTAACTGTAAGTCACTTTATACACACTACTTTATATCAAAAAGTAAAAAAAATGCAAAAGCAACAAAAAGCCAGATGAGAATATTTAAAAAAAAATTATTCGTAAAAGCCGGCAAATATTAGGTATTTGTCATAAAATAGAATTTTGAAAAAAATTAAAGTCTCCATCATATTTACTGTAATTCAGTACCTAATTAAAACAAGTTTTTAAAAACCACCTCTTCAGAGATGAACCACTGAAAAAATATAAGTTCTGGAAATTAAATCCTTTTTTTAAGGGGTTGGTTTATAGATAGGGGAATAAGTGATAAGGCAAGAATTGTTTATCTTTATACGCTTAACAACTCAAAAATACTTTTATTTTCATCAGTTCATGTAGATCCATTTTTTCAACTTTGTGCACCGATTGTGCGAGAACTAGATATGATGGAGAAAAAGTTACTACAGAAGAGTAATCAGAGCCCCCTTGATATCATCAAACCGTTGGAAACATTGAGAAAATATGGGTGAAATTCGATAACGGACCATAACAATTCCCACATAGTAATGAAGGCTACCGTTATTTTTTAAATTTGGAACAAGTGTGATTAGTTTCAGAACTTATTCCAACAAAAGATATGACTGAGGTAAGACAACGGATTGTAGCACCTCCCATACAATTCCAAAATCTCAAATGCGATATATTGGTGCTTATGAAGGCCAGAGTTTTAAATATAGATGCAAGCGTGACTAATATCAAAACTACTCCGCATAAAAAATATAACTGAAGTTGGACAAAGGACACCTCCCATACAACTTCAAAAACTCAAAAGCGACATTTAACACTCAAAGAAGCTAGAAAATTGAAAATAAGATAGACATGAAAACTATTGAACAAAATAAATATAATCTAGATTGGACAAAGGGGCATGACACGTTTTACACAACGTCGAGTATGTATGTCAGCTAGTTTTATTTAAAAAAAAAACAACGTAAAAACATGTAAATATGTATGTATATATCAAATTAAAAATTATAAAGGAAAAATTACAAATTAATAATCATAAATTAAAAACTAAAAAATAAAAATTACATATTAAAAATTATAAAGTAAAAATTACTAATTAAAAATTAAAAAACTATCCAATAAATAAGGTAACGCGGGGTGATTTGTTAACGAATCGCTTATAAATCGTTTTTTAATTGTTTTCGAATAGTTTCGTTCCGACTTCGGAGGTTTTTTTGATGCTTAAAGAAAGCACCGATTAAAATCATGATTTCGTTTTTAAATTCCATTTGAGATGTTTTTAGTCCCATTGAAACAAAAAACAAAATTTATAAAATTTATTTTTACAAATTGTACGCAGTACAATACGCGTACTGCGTAAGGGGTATATTAACTTTGTCATTCCGTTTGTAACGCCAAGAAGGAGGCATGGCAGGCATAGAAAAATATATATATTTTTGATCAGCATCACCTCCTGAGTCGATTTCCGTGTATCCGTGTGTCTGTCCGTTTGTCGACATGATTACAGCCGTAATTTTAAAGCTATCGCGATGAAATTCAAAATATAAGTTTATTTTTAAAAAGGAAGATCAAGTTCGAAAATGGGCCAAATCGGATGAAAACCACGCCTACCTCCCATACAAAGTGACTTTATTTAAATTGTTAAATGTTTTGAAATCCACAAAAATTAAAGAAATGCCTTCAAATTTGGCACGTAAGCTTTGATCTTCAATCTTAATCCTGACTATGAAATTTTGAAAAATCGGATGAAAACCACGCCTACCTCCCATACAAAGTGTCTTTATTTTAACCGTAAAATCTCTTCAAAATCCACAAACATTAATGAAATGCCTTGAAATTTGACACGTATGCTTTGGTATTCAATATAAATCTTCACTATGAAATTTGGAAAAATCGGATAAAAACGACGCCTACCTCCCATACAAAATGACTTTATTTTAACAGTAAAATGTCTTCAAAATCCACAAAAATTAATTAAATGGCTTGAAATTTTGCATGTAAGGTTTAATCTTCAATATAAATCATAGCAATGAAATTTGGAAAATCTGATGAAAACCACGCCTACCTCCCATACAAAGTGACTTTATTTTAACGGTACCATCTCTTCAAAATCCACTTACACTAATGAAATGCCTTGAAATTTAGCATATAAGCTTTGGTCTTCAATATAAATCCAGCAGATAAAAACCACGCCTACCTCCCATACAAAGCAGCTTTATACTAACCGTAAAATCCCTTAAAAATCTGCTCAAATTGCAGAAATATCTTGGAATTTTGCACATAGGCTTTTATATATATGATATAGACTATCACTATGATATTTGGCCAAATCGGATGAAAGCCACGCCTACCTCCCATACAAAGTGGCTTTATTGAAAACGTAAAATCGCTTAAAAATCTGCAAAAATTACAAAAATATCTCGAAATTTTGCATACAAACTTTGATATTTAACATAAGCCACTTTTTGATATTTGGCAAAGTCGGCTGAAAACCACGCCTACCTTCAATACAAAGTAACGTCATCAAAATTGAAAAACTTTCGTAAATATATGAAACTGCATGACATCGTGTCTGTATGTACCCAAGTTCCGCCCACGTCGTTTATCCAACCCATACATATATTCTTCGGTAAAATGTGGAGTCTTTATACTAGAAAAGTGGGTGCGGCATTTTACTTTGTTTACAAATTACTCTATGTGGCAGCTAAGAGTAAAATTAAATTAAGCGTATGACCCAATATTTTTGCAGAATATACATAAAAATTTTACAGACGTCTAAAGACTTCGAATATACTTTAATTCGGCCGCGGGGAGTATTTTAGCTTCGGTACCCTGCCGAAGCTTCATTCCTTATTAGTTTTTTTAATTTCATGTGAAAAAAGACTATTATTTAGAGTCTGTTTATATATAAATAATTTCCATCAATGATTTTGTCAAGATTTTCATATGAATAAATTCAATGTTAACGAATTGATTTTTTTAAGTCTGGGTGACTCGTTAACGAATTATTTTTTTTTAGTTTTAGCGACTTGTTCACTAATTGCATTTGATAGTTTGACTCTTTAACGAATTCCTTTTTTCAGTTTAGACGATTCGTAAGCGAAGGAGGAATTTCTACCGCTCGCGATAGTATTAGTGAATCGCTTCTAATAATTGCTAATAAGTTAAATGCACGAGAATCCGATTTATAAACGATAACATTAGTGAATTATTTTGTTTGTTAGGTAAGAACAAAAAATTACAAATTAAAAATAAAAATATTACAAATTAAAAATTTAAATTTAAAAATTAGAAATTCAAAATTTAAAATTAAAACATAAGTTTAAAATTAAACATTAAAAATGAATTATTATGTACAGTGTTGGTCATAAAAATTGCAAAAAAACATAGGTATCAGTTAAAAGACAAATCAGAGCTTGTCTTAAACTACTATATATATTTTCACTAAAAGTGATACTGTCGTAGATTAGCCATGGCTTACGCAGCAAAAAATTCTGCGCTGATACACCAACTCAAGCCCAGAGCGCAATGTCAGTGTAATGCGGTAACGAAATTGCGCCATGATGTAGTTTCAATGCAATGATTTTTGTATCAAAATAGCATCATTCAGAGTAGTGAAATCTTATTGGAATCGCGTTTCGAGTTTTGACGTAAATTTGTTGTATTTTATTTAGAAAACAAAGTAGGAAGCACTTATTAGATCACCCCTTACAAAAAACTAAATTAAAGTCCAGTATTTATATTTTATCCAATATTTTATCTTAAAAAGGTTACTATAATTAAGGAATATTGCAATTCCAATTTTTTTTCTTTTTAAATATATTATATAAAAAACCCCAAAAAAGCGGACTTTCGAGCAGAACCGGGCCGGTTTCGACAGTTTTTTAACTTTTTTTGAACTTTTAATAGCTGAAATTGTGTCATTTGCAACCATCGTTTACGATTCGGGGGGGCACGCAGGATGCCAAATATTTAAACATTTTAAATACAAATCTGACGCAGTCTAATACAATATACACTAAAGGAAATAACAAATATTAAAATGATCCACGTAAATGATCCACATAAATTGTATTTAAATATTTATGTCGAAAAATCAAATATTTCTTTGCAACACTTTTTTTTTGTGCGTATTTAAATTTTTTTAAACAAAATTTGATTTAGTTTTTAGCAATTCTTAAAAAAAAAACTTAATTTTCAAGAATTACATTTGAGCTTTATGCCAAGTAATTTCATGAAGCAACAGGTTGCCACAACAACAATGTTCTTTACAGAACAACCACCAGCAGACTAGACAGCTGTTTCGTTGGTCGCTACACCAACTCATCAGTAATCATCTGTGGGTTATGCAGTCCATTAACTTTGAAAATCTTATGAGCACACCTTCTGCTAAAACCAAAGCGGAATTGCAGTTGTGTGCTTTCCAATTTAAAAAGCAATGTTTTCTACTTCTTAGCACAAAGCAAAGGTTCAAAAAATTGACTACATTAATTCTGCAAAGACTTGTTGTTGCGCTCTTTGTTTACTTCTTTTCACGATTCCATTCTTTGGCACCAACAATTCGTTGATATTAAACCATAGAAGGCGTGAGAAGTTTTTTTGAAAAAAAGATGACTCATCTTATTTTCTGAGGTCGGGCTCGTACCAGTTTTTACATGAAAAATAAATTGTGGCATTTTTAATTTATATTTAGTTTTAAGCAATTCTTAAAAAAATTTGATTTGATTTTATCAAACGTGCTGTTATTTATTATTAAGAAAAAAATTTTTTAATTGATTTGTGGCAGACTGGTTGATGTGTTTGCCTTGTAATCGAAATGTCCGTGTTCAAACCTGGCTGGCGGCAATTGTTTTTCGTTTTTGTTTTGTTTTAAAAATTGGCTTATAAGTTATTGTTATTATAAAGCAAATTTTATACCTAAATTGTGGCGGCCGTTGCATACTGGTTGGGATGCTTGCTTTGTAAGCGAGATGCCCGGGTTCAAGCCCGTGGCTGGGTTATTTTTTTTTTTTTTGTTTTGTTTTAAAAATTTTAAATATTTACGTATTTGATTTATGCAAATGCGTTAATGGTTCAAAAACTACCTTGTTTTTCGATGAATTAAAAACGTTTTTGGATAAATTTAATATTTTTTCCCTCAGTGTATATATTTATAACAAATTTTTATTTTATTTGAAATACACTTTGCGGCGCTCATACACCAAAACTATAGATTTTACGAAAAAAAGATTATAACAAGAATTGTAGGGAGTTTCTCTAGTTTCATTTGGTACATATGTGTTTTTATCGTGAAAAGAGTCGGAAAGGAGATATTGGCAAAAAACTGCTTTTAGGCGCCATTTTACCAATATGGCGGCGCGAGCGGCAACAATACGAGGTGGCAAAGTTGAAATTCGGAAAGAGCACATCGAAATATGCAAAAGTACCCATTTTCAAAACTCCCGAAAACTTTCCAGGTAAAACTACTAAATGACTGTACTACAACAATTTTTTAAATTTCGTTTTTGAGAAATTATATAGAACTAAAAAGAACGAAAAGAATTATATAGAACTAAAACTTTTGCATGGATAGCAGTTCTGATTACAGAGTTTAATGAAAGAGACCTGAAAGATCCCTATATTATGAATCTAGGCAACTTTCGTTAAATGTAATTAAGACAAACCCTTGATGTTTTTAGTTATATGCAACTTTTATATAAACAATGTTTTTTATAAACAAAGATTGGAATGTCATACCTAAGGCATAAAAACATAAAATTAAGCACACAAAAAAAATTATTGTAAAAATTTAGTTTACACAACACTACGGTCCATTTAGCAGTTTATGACTTTTAACCTGAAGCTGAATAATCAATTTAATAATCACTCATACACCAATTACAAAGGTTGCATTTAGCAATTGAATACTTTTAAAGTAGGCCGCGTTAAATTGTGATGAAATTGTTTGAGAAAAAAATAACGATTATTGGCGATTATATTTAATTGAATGCATTTAGAACAAACTATAAAACCTTTCAAGTCCAAAAAAAGCAAAAAAAAATATTTACACTAATACTATTTATAGACATGGATGGCATAAGCACAAAAACACACGGATACGACACTGTGTATCAAAAGCTTAAATGTATTGAATGCAAAGCATTTAATGCCGACACAGATTTTGTGCAGAAAAAGCAAAAAATTTAAATGATTTTAGATGAGCAAAACGAAATGCAACAGACATTTTAGCGACATGCGATTAAATAATATAGGGTGTCGCAACCAGAAGCTGCAGGAAACAACATATTCAATGTTTCCGTCAAAATTTAGTAAATAAAATTGCAACACATTTGTAAACCCTTTGCAGAGCCGTGTAAGAGAAATGTAATAAATTTAATTAGTTTCTAGTCTACGAAGAAACGAAAAAGGGCAAATCAGTATTCGTAAAAAAGCATACATTTCATTGAAGTTCTGCAAAAAAGCATAAATTAAGATGAATAAATACCAAATATTTTAATAAGGTAAATACTAAAAATCATTCACCATTTTTGAATAAGCTAAAAATTTTCTCGTTTTATGAAAATAAACTAACTCAATTGGCTCGATAATGTAAATTCGCTCGATTGGATCAATTTGCTTGAGTGGATCAATTGGCTCGATTGGGTCAAGTGGCTCGATTGGGTAAATTCGCTCGATTGCGTCAATTGGCTCGATTAGATCAATTGGCTCGATTAGGTCAATTGGCTAGATTGGGTCAATTAGCTCGATTGGGCCAATTGGGTCAGTTGGCTTGATTGGGTCAATTGGTTCAATTGTATCAATTGGCTCAATTAGATCAATTGGCTCGATTGGGTCAATTGGCTCGATTGGGTCAATTGGCTCGATTGGGTCAATTGGCTCGATTGGGTCAATTGGCTCGATTGGGTCAATTGGCTCGATTGGGTCAGTTGGCTCGATTGGGTCAATTGACTTTATTGGGTCAATTGGATCGATTGGGTCAATTGGCTCGATTGGGTCGATTTGGTCATTTGACTCGATTAGATCAATTAGCTCGATTGGTTCAGTTGGGTCAATTGGCTCGATTGGGTCAATTGGCTAGATTGGTTCAATTGGCTTGATTGGGTCAATTGGCTCGATTGGGTCAAGTGGCTCGATTGGGTAAATTCGCTCGATTGCGTCAATTGGCTCGTTAGATCAATTAAATCGTTTAGGTAAATTGGCTCAATTGGGTCAATGGGCTCGATTGGGTCAATTGGCTCGGTTGGGTTAATTGTCTCGATTGGGTCAATTAGCTCGATTATGTCAATTGGCTCGATTGGGTCAATTGGCTGGATTGGTTCAATTGGCTCAATTGGCTCGATTGGGTCAATTGGCTCGGTTGAGTTAATTGTCTCGATTGGGTCAATTATCTCGATTAGGTCAATTGCTTCGATAGGGTCAATGCCTCAATTGTATCAAATAACTGGATATTGGCTCGACTGTTCGATTGCGTTGATTGGGGCAATTGACTTATAGGATTAGGATTGAATCAATTGGATCGATTTGGTCAATTGGGTCGATTGGGTCAGTTAGCTCGATTGGGAAATTGGCTCGATTAATCGGTTGGCTTGATTGGGTCATTGGGTTGGCTTGATTGGGTCAGTTGGAGCGATTAGGTCAATTGGCTAAATGTTTGCTGTTTTAATTAAACTTTTTTTCTATCTAAACATTTAATAAAAATTACAACCTTTAACTATTTTCGTGATGAGAATGTGCGTCGGGTTCTGTTATCTTGATCATTCAAATAAAATGTTTTTCCTCAAATTTAGCAAGTCTCTAAACACCCTGTACAGCATATTTTTTTTAGTATTAGTCGAATTTATTTTAATTTTTC
The DNA here is from genome assembly GCA_914767935.1 of Coremacera marginata. Lineage (NCBI taxonomy): Eukaryota > Metazoa > Arthropoda > Insecta > Diptera > Sciomyzidae > Coremacera > Coremacera marginata. The sequence goes on from OU612044.1 coordinate 163,620,372, forward strand.
AGCAAATTTGTTGAAATGTTGAAACGTTGTTGTAAAATAAACACAGCAACGAGAAACAAAAACCTGATAGTGTAAATAATTTGCAGGTCATGCCACAAACAGCAACACATACAACAATGGCACGAAACATAGAATCAACAATTTGATTGTCAGGATTTTATTATCGTCGTGACGACGATAAAATAATAACAATAAACCTAATGAATGCAATTTGTAGTTAAATACGATATGTAGATAAAAATGTATCTAAATATGTATGTGTAGAAAAAAGCATTTAATTTAATATAAATTTTTAGCAAATGCTAATTTCAGCAATAGAAGTTGGATGGCTAAAAAAAACTTACGATTGAAATGGCAAAATAATCATAAGACGAACTACAAAAAAAAAAAAAATTACTAAGAATAGAATTGTAAAAGTTGCATTAAAAATAGAATATATACTTACATAAAAAAAAAATATTTGAAATAAGGTAGATAGTAGAAAATATAAACTTACCGCTGTGGCTGTCAATCGATACGAGTTGCTCATCGGAGCTGGTCCAAATCGATGACAAAGTTAGCGGAGAATCGAAGCAGATAATGTCACCAACAGAGAAAATAGTCTGGAGGTAAATATTTGAGGCAGCAGCCGGGAGCAGTCGGAGGCGAGCATCCGTTGGAGCCGGAAACGAAAATTGCATTTGTATGCAACGTAATGATAACACAAAGGAAACCAAGCGACGTAGAAACGTTAGGGTAAAAAAATAAAATCCGGCAGCAGTACGACGTTACAATCGATGATAGTCACAATGACGATGATGACGTTGGCAACAATGTTCGCATTAAATTTCATAAAAAAAACCCCCAAATAGGAACATGTAAAAAGTAGAGAAAAAAATATACATATTAGAAAAAAATTATAAGAGTAAAAAAATACATAGATAAATATAAGAATAAATTTTTGCTTTTGTAGCTGGTTGTAGGTAATGGTGCGCATTTTGTATGGGTGCACTCGTTGCATACATCTTCAATTTGGCTTTATCGAAAAACGAGCGGATTTTCATGCTGAGAAATACGGCAATAATGATGATATTTGAACTGCTTGCTAATTCTTTTAAGCATTTGCTAATATAGCACGGAATCTTTTTTTCGCCCGCAAAAGTTAAAGAATCTTTAACTTTAAGGTTTTTATATACGTATATTAAACAACAATAAAATTGATGAGTAAGTTGCTAGCTCTGAGAAAATTTAACAGTATAATGATTGCTAGTTTTTTTAAGCATTTGCTTAGAACAAAATTATATCCAACTTAAGCTTAAAATGCTTCAAACTAAAAACTAGCAAATGCTAATATTTAACTTATGTCCACACAACAATAAACTTTATGCAAACTTTGAGTATTTGAAACAATTAGGTTGTCTACACTTAAGTCTCTACTAATGGTCAGTTACTTGTCAGCTCAGAGTATATTTAACCGAATAATGACAACATTTTTAGGGTAGAGAGAAAACATAAAATATTCATTATTTAAGCATAAGTTATGAGAAGTAGTAACGAGAGTCAAGGCTACATTTGTGCAGTTTCTAGGAACTCTGTTCCAACTTTGAGCAACTAATTTTAAAATTCCTAAAGCCACAAAATAAACTTCATGACTCTTTCACATAAAGTTCTTCACTACCTAGCTAGCCACAAAAAAAAAAAAAAACAGAAAAAATATTTGGAACTTTATATCTGCTATTGTAGGGCTTAACATTGCATTTATTTTTTCGCATTCTTGTATATTTTTCTGAGGTTTATTTTAAAAAGTTTGAAAACAAAACTTAACCACACACATATAAGCCGTAAATACCACAAGAAAGCAGAGTGCACAAAAAAAAAAAGTTCTGCAACATGGAGTGCAACGCATGGACGCAGCTGTTGAAAGTAGCTATACATTGTATATAAGAGGACCAAGAGCAGAAACAAAAAAGAAATATAATAAAAAAAAAACAATTGTGAGGGAAAAACTTCAATGACATAACCAACATTATGTCAAACAAACATCACATAAAATGGTGGAGAGAATTAATGCAAAAAAATGGCACCAAAAACATGATCGTCACTTTGAAAAGTTCTTTTGGCGAATGCTTTGAAAGGATTTAAACTCTTTTTTTAAATATGAGCTGCAAAATTACGTATGTATTATACCATTTCAAAAAAGTAAACCAAAAAAGTTTTAAATTATTATGCAGCGGCACAAATGTTGATAGTTAATCTCGTTTAACCTAAAGCCGCTTTATGCGGTTGTAAATTTTTTTTTTAATTATGACTAAGTCTTGGCTGCAATGTGGTGACACTGGTACGACTTTACAGAACTTTATCTTTGTGAGAAGTTATTTATGTGTGTATATTCATTTATTTAGATAAGCTTAATACAAGCAGTTTATACTTAGGGACAAAAATAAACTAATCATCATCTAACGATAAACATAAATTGAAGTTGTTGGAACTGGGAAGGCTGCCTAAATCGAAACGAAGAATTTTTCGTTGTACGACTTCGATAAGCATCGCATGGGAGGCATAGAGAGATGACAAAACCTGGCTAGCATATTCAAGTATGGACCTCCCAGGTAACAATTTCACCTAAATAAGCTTTGAGTCGAGCTTTGTATAAGGAATTTATATAAGGAGAATTTAAACTTCCTTGAACAATCCTTGAAACAAGTTTTATAAAAAGTCTATGCAAGGAAAAAAGGCGTATGAAATTATTTCCTTTATACAAGAACTTAAATAAAGTTTGATATAAGGTTTTTATTCAAGGCTTATTCAGGAACTCAGAAACTGAAAACTTTTTATTCCGTCTACGTGAAAACTTGTACATTTTAAAAATCTTTGTATATTTACCATGGTCCAACCAGCGCGGATTGAACTCGGATCCTTTGTATCGACAGTCGCACGCTCTATTCACTCGTCTATTCAGAAGTTTTCTCACGCGACGTTGAAACTTAATTACAATTTTCTTTGAATTCCCTTAGTAAAATTTTATAAAGGTCTCGATTACATTCATTTCATGTGTGCACTTAATTTGAAACCAATAAATTGCGTCGGTAGCGTAGCGGCTTAAGGGGACAGTTTATCAACACAAAGATCCACGATTCAATCCCGTGATCAAAAAATGTTTATTGAATGAGTTTTTTTTAGTTTTATTTTTTTATGATAGTGAAAGTTTTCTTATTTAATTCAGGAATTTCTAATGTAATTGTTTTCACAAACTGAAACTTTGTTTATCTAAAAAAAATCTAAGCTTGAGTAAAAATCTTCCTGAATACTTCCTAAAATGTATCATTGAATAAAGCTTTATATAAAAAATTATACAAGAAATTTAAATTTTCAAGGCTTTTACAAGACTCTTTCAATACAACCATGAATAATTACTTGTACTCTACAAGGCCTTTTCAAGTTGAGCATGATTAACCTCAAATATTTAGGTGAAATTGTTATGTGGGCTTACAAGAGCTAGGTAGAGGCATTTTTTAACAAATGAGTGGGAGAACTCCATTGATCAATTTTTCACAAAACCAAGCGCAGAGTTGGCTCTGTCAATGATTTTATCGATATAGGACCGAAAATTAAGTTTCTTATCGTATACACAATAAATTAAAAATCTTAGTTTTCAAACTGAAATCTTCATGTCATCATAGTTTAATATCAGCAAACTACTGAAACTAAGACCGACTTTGAAAATAGAAGAACAACAACTAACCTCAATATGCCCTTGAGTAGTAAAAAAGCTTTGATATATCTTCGAAAATATAGCTTTCTTACTTTCCACCAAATAAGTACGCATCCAAAATAAAAAGAACTTTAAGCTGTTTCATATTATTTGTACTACATGCATGTATTTCGAAGTAATTACTTATAACATTGACGAAACAAATATATATATAAACAGCTTAGTAGAGCCATCACGCCATCACGCAAGGCTACTGATGAGTTGGTGTAGCGGCCAACGAAACAGTCTGTCTAGTCTGCTATGTGATTACTACTCTAAACAAGGGTGTTTTCTTCAGAAAGCAAAATAGACTCTGGGTCTAATCCAGGCTGCCATTTCTGTGAGAAAAATCCCATTCGTGGTAATTTTTAATTGCCCTTGGGAATTTTTTTTTTGGCAATTCCCATGGTATTTTTTAATTCAGCGTTGTATTTTTTAATTATCGTGGGAGTTCAGTGTGGTATTTTTTAATTGCCGTGGGAATTTGGGTCAATTTTTTTCTTCAAATGATTTTTTTCATATTTATTAAGCAAAAACTTTATATGAATCATTATACGCTTTGTACGATGATTTTATGTCGTAAGTACCGTATGTAAAATCCCTCAAATTTTTGTTATTTTTGTGGTATTTTGTAATGCGTAAAAAAAAACGAAATGGCCATTTCAGCCCTTGAAAGGACTTTGACCGAGCTTCTAAAGATCAATTGTGTTGTGTGTGTTGTGAAAATGTTTGGACACAAATGATCGAGAACTGGACCTACAGGTTTTATGCCGACTCCAAACGGTTTATGGTCTCAAGAAGCTTTTCATGGCAGTTTTTACTCCCTGATGTTCGCCATTGTCTGCAGAGAGTTGACGGTCGAACAGAAAAATTAATTCAATTGAAAAAACTTTCTGTGTCAGGGTGGATTCGAACCAGGGTTCTCTGGCGTATGGGCCACACACTCTACCCACTGCGCCACGGCAGCCACCATCACCACAAAAAAAGATGATGCACAATTAAATATGTGCGTTTGAAAAAAAGATAACTTCAATTAGCTTGTTCTGCAAAAAAAAATTGTAAACAAAATAATGAAGTTGCATTTATATATGCTTTGTGTGTATTGGATTGATAAATAACAAATATACTCATTAATGTTAACTTTTGGCACAAATGGAAAAAATTCCAACAAACTTTTCACTCTTTGTTAAACTATCAGCTAATGCATTGAGAAATGACGATGCGAAATAAGAAAATAATCTGTGAAGTAGTTTTAAAGATATCGGCATGGCTCTCAAAGCTTGTTTTAGCTTTTAATTTTTTGTGTTTATATAACAAAAACTTCTTCAAGATCAATAAGGATATTATCAATTTCATAATTAATTACAAATAAAAAAAATAGTTCATGATTTTTTTTTTTTTTTTTTTAGATAGCAATATCTAATCCAACCCCTTGAGAAACGATATCGAATCTTTTAATTACAAACGATATGAGATAGTAAATATTTTCCAGGATTAACGAGTTGTATGGGACTATTTTCTCTAAAGTATTCGGCGATCCTAGCTATTTAAAATATTGCGTGTTCACTAAATAGGTGACTCAACATTTAACTATAAAATTCTTAGATACGCGAGCTGCATCTCAGTATTATGCATACAGTTTTGAGAATTTACTCACTAAGAGCTTTCGTTTCAACAAGTTTCTCAGGCCTTGATAATCGATGAACGAGATCTTACTAACGAGTAAAAGATTTTTTTCTCGCTTATGACAGCGAGTAATTGCTCAAAAAATTGAGTAAAAAGCAATTTCTCACTTTTATGCATGAGACTCCTTGAGCTCAAAAATATAACTCTTTGTTAATAATTGAAAAATTATTAGAGTTATAAAACCACATAACATAAAACTAAAAAAGTTCCCTCAAATCCACCTAAGATACACCTACACTCAAGTGTTACTTTTGCACCAAGCCAACTTCGTACAAAAGCAAAATTTCAATCACTGTTCATTATAAAAATGCAGACACTAGGTACTGGCTACCTATTTGCACCATGTTATGCTTACCTTAGTCGGATAGAAATGTTTTGATTCTGCAACAGACAGTTTGATATAATCCTCAGCATGTTTGACTCCTGTGTTGTCCTTTAAACTAATGGCGATCATGTTGCTGGTTTCCCTGGGTAGATTTATCTGAAATAAATAGAGAAGAAAGGCAAAAAAAAAATACACAACTCAATACATCTTACATGGAAAGAAAAAATATTTTATATTAAAAAAGAATAACAAGAAACTAAATAAAAGCTTTGTTGCATTCCCAGCACGCAGCAACATGGAATCCCAAATGAAATAATAAACAGCGTGCTGGGTAGCTCAGGCTTAGGGCAGGCAATATATATCCGCTTTGAAACAAACAGCTCGGCGTCGGTAAAACATGGAGAAAAGCAAGATTGTGGCAAGCTGGATTTTGCTAATACTTTTATTTTTCAATTGTAAGCTCTGCGTCGGTTGACTGGTGTATTGGGTGGTTGGGCAAATTTTGTGCACGTTGTGTGAGTTAAAGTTGACAAGCAGAATGCAGCAGCAACGCAGCTAGTTTAGATGCAATTGCAAGCGCAATGAACTTAATGAATTCTGAATTCTCCAAAGAGCAGATTTTTTAAATTTTACTAGAATTCTGGTTAGCTTAGCAGACGAGTGACAAGGACTTGAAAATTCAATTAACATGCAAAGGAATCAAAAGTTGTTAGACAAAAAAACTTCAAGCTGTATCTGTCAAAATATAAATTCTAATATTTTCATATATTAAGGCAGAGATAAGCATAAAAAGTTTATAAAATTTAAATGCTAAGCAGCAAATAAGTAATATCCCTTAAAAGTTAAGAGATATTTTATATTCTGTAAAATGTAACAGCATATATATAACCATTTTTGCCACAAAGCCTTGAAGGTGAAAAATTTATTAACTCTGGTCTTGAAGTGATCTATAGTTCTTTTGTATAAAATATTTAATATTTAAATTTTTTGTATCGTTGTATTAGAATTTGTAGCAGAAACAAACAAAAATAATTCCCTCTCTTTCTGATGTATTTAAACTTTTCTCTACACACTTAATTTTATCAAAATGCACAGTGCCATAATGTTTCAGTCAATTCCTTCGGAAGAACAAAGGAAGCAAGTTGTTGTTTAACAATAAGCAGAGAGAAAAATTTGAACAATATGCATCAATGAAACTAATACTTATTGGGGCTAAAATAAGAAAAATGGATTGAATGAATTTTTATTTTAATAGATTTGAATAACGTTTGGTTGAAAGAGTATGAGCCAAGTATCGCACTAGGAAAAAACATCATGATGGAAAAAATATGAGCAGTCGTTAATTTTCTATAAGAAAAGTTCTAGAAAATCCACAGAGTTTTTATCAATTGCACAATGACAAATGACAGATTAAGTTATTATATATTATTATATATTATTATAGGTCTGAATTATAACCAAACTACTGAAGCCTTAAAAAATATCGTGAAGTGCGTTTGTAAGATTTAAGCGTGAATAATACATTCTTCGAATAAGAATCATATACGAGGGTGGTCCCAAAAGTACCCGACCTAAAAAAGAAATCACAATGAATTTGGGAACAAATATTTTTATTTTTCAACATAGTCTCCTTTCAGCTCGACATACTTTCCCAACTATGTTCAATAGCCTCGATACCCTGTTTAAAGTGAGAAGCGTCGAGCGCGTCAAAATATTCATCAACCGCAGATTCCAACTCTAAATTGTTGGCAAATCTTTTACCACAGAGCTATTTAGTTCAAGTTTGCAAAAAAGTACAAAACAATACGAGGGGGCTAAATCTGGCAAATAGGGTACGTGAGGAAGCAATTCGAACTTTAATTCATTGACTTTGGCCACCTCAATAGTAGATGTGTGAACTGGTGCATTGTCTTGATACTCGCCGTTGATTGTTTTTGCTTTTTGAAGATATTCAATGAAAATTATCCCAGGCGCATCCAAAAAAAACTGATGCCATGACCTTGCCCGCAAATGGAATGGTCTTCACCTTTTTTGGAGCCAATTCTCCCCTTTCAGTCCAATGTTTTGACTGTTCCTCTGTCTCAGGTGTGAAGTGATGGACCCATGTTTCATCCATGGTTATGAATCGACGCAAAAACTTGTTTTCAAATTCCAGAAACAAACGCTTGTAAGTTTCTAGGTCATTTAAGCCTAAGCTACAGACGTATTTCTTCCATGCCCTGTTCCTATTGTTGCGAAGAGTCTTTAAATCCTTTGTGTACCAGGGGTACGCAGAATTTCTCGCAAATTCGAGATATTATAAGGTACGGACAGAGAAAACAGCAAAGAGTTCCATATAAAAAAAAAATAATATAATCATCAAGGCAATTTCCATTTATGTATTCTAAAATTACATTAAGTTTACTATGAAGTAACTGATTCAACTTCAAAAAGTCAGCTTTTTTTGAGATTGAATTCATAAAGCTTATCTACTGAATTCGAATTCACAATTTTTTCTGTCGTTTGTACCAAATAATCAATAGTGGATGGTATTCATCAACAGTAGTTAGATTATGAAAGGCCCTCTTCTGTAGTTTAGACTAAGTCAAGAAGTCTTTCAAGACTATTATAAATACAACTCACTTGTTGTATGTCAGAAAATATGGGCATTTCCGTGGCTTTGCACGTTACGTTCGTACGACTTTAATGAGTGAAGAAAGAAAGAAAAATTCAACTTACAAGTATCTTATTTTGATTTTTCAATAGCTTACTAAGCGCACTATACAAGGTGTAAAACTTAAGAGTTGTCAAAAGATTGGGTCTTAGATAGAAGCCACCAAAAATGACACGTTACGTGACAAAAAATAGAAGTGCTTTTTGAATTGGATTACAAAATTAGCAAAACTCTGTAAATTACCAAGAGAGAGTGGAAATAAGCTTATTTTCCAAATAATCAAATTTAAAAATCTTTTCTGGTATTATTTTTATTCAGCTTAATATAATACGTTACGTGGAATGGCGTTACGTGACTTAATTTCCATTGTAATTAATTTGGGTAATTAAGTAATTAGGTAATTAAGTAATTACGTTGTTTAGTAATTAAAAAACAAATTAAATATATTTTTCACTCCTTGCTTCAACTATTTTTCATAACCTTTAGCCAATACCTTCCATTTTACCTAAAACAAAAACGTTTATGAAACATTTACTAAACATTTACCAAAAAAAAAAACATTTGTGAAACACTGCAGACGATTCGAACATCATAGTAAATGAATTACTGTACAAATTGCTTAAGTAAATAAAATTTAAATGTTTCTTTAAGATAAAATCATAAATAATATGTTTTTAATAACTTTTAATTGTTGGGTCACGGTGGACTTTTCTGCTGAAATGCCCATATATTATCAACAAATATGTGTTCTTGGCTTGTCTTCGAATTAGATACACAAAAATATGTATTATCGTCAGAAGAATGCCTTCTTAAGTCAGGCAGAATAAAATCGCCCAACAGTAAAATGTCATCATTACCGTAAAGAATATTTATAATATATTCTATGCAATCTGCAAGGCTTACAAAGGACCTCTGCACTGCTTTTAGGAGGAACATACGCATTAAAAACATTTGCGATCGAATACAATATACAACCTTAACATACAGGGTTGCCCATATTCGACGGACCCATCTGGCAACGCCATAACTTTTGACAGAGATGTCAGATTGCTTAATGACATACCGCGTTTGAAGCGTCAGTCCAAGCAGATTTTTACCATGGAACAATACACGCCACGCGAGCGCTCTGAAATAGTTGAAATTTACATTCAACAGAAGAAGTCAATTGTGAAAACTCAACGTGCTTTTAAAATATTAAAAAAATGTGAGAAGTGCACATTGAATGGGACCGTAAATAAGCAAAATTGCCGTATTTACGCCACTGAAAATCCTCAAGAGATTCAAGAAGTGCCTCTTCATGACGAAAAAGTCACAGTTTGGTGCGGCGTTAGTGCGAAAACGGTCATTGGGCCGTTTTTCTTCCAAAATGAAAATGGCCATGCTGTTACCATCAACCAGGAGCGTTATCGCGACATGATGACCAATTTTGTGATGCCAATTATTCGTCGAAAGCGTATGAGGCAGTTCTGGTTTCAACAAGACGGCGCTCCACCGCACACAAGTCGCATAACAATCGATTTTCTGAAGAATTTGTTTCCGGGCCGTTTGATGTCGAAAAGTGGTGATTTGGACTGGCCACCGCGTTCGCCCGATTTGACGCCGCCTGACTTCTTCTTGTGGGGATATTTGAAGTCAAAGGTTTACGTTAACAAGCCAAGGACCGTAGAAGAGCTCAAGGACAACATTCGTGAAGAAATAGCCGCTATTCCGGCCGAAATGTTGGCGAAAACGATGGAAAATGCTGCAAAAAGGGCACAATACGCCATCAACGCCAGAGGCGGCCATTTGAGAGATATCATATTCAAAAATTGATGTAAACAAATCTACTTGGAACAAATTAAATGATTAAGATTGCCAACCGCCAAATTTTTATTTTTTTCTTTGATTTTTTTAACAAAAACATGGGTCCGTCGAATATGGGCAACCCTGTATATAAGTTCAATATGAGAACAGCAGGAAATATCAATAAAGGAACTAACAAAGTTCCTTACAGCTAATATGAACCCACCACCACCAACATTGTCAGCGTGTCTGTCCTTTCTAGAAACTTGAGAATTGTTATCAGTAATGCTTCTATTCAGCCAAGTTTCAGATAACGCGATAATATCCTCAGAGAAATTTTGCGACTACAAAAATATGTCTCGCGTCTTAAACGTAATCCCCTTGCATTTTGATAGTAAAGGGACAGCTAATTTCGTTTTTTTGAGTCTGTCGTGCGACTTGTGTCGTTCTTCGAGACTTATTTTTAAGCTTAAACTCAGAAACGAGCATATTATCGGCCCACAAGGTAGAGTTTAGAACAGTTGCAAGCTCTTCAGCTGCAACTGTAAGAATAAAGGAGGCTCGGGATTGTTTATTACCTATTCTTTTGCATGAACATGATGCATTTTGACTCAACAAATTCTTATGATGATGAAGGGATTTTTCTAGTTTTTCACGGATTTACCTTTGACGTAAGCGTCCTATGCCGATGATAGTGTGCTGGTATTTTGTGTCTCAAGTGGATATCTATTAATCTCTGGAGAGTTTTTAGAATAAAATAAAAAATACAAATTGTTCGAAGGTCTTTTGGGTATCCGACTGATTAAATAACAAAAACAAAAAATCAAAAAATTATTTAGTCACATACCAACAGCTGCTCCTATCCTAAGCTATGCAAAAGTTCAAAAACTACAAGTTTTACCAAGTAGCGAAGCGAAGCCAAAACTTAAAATGACACTCAAAACAAATACATAAGAAAAAAAAGCACTGGAAAGCGCAAAATTGCTTGAAAATTGACAAAAATAGAAGTGTAAAAAAAAAGACACGAATAGAAGATTGCTGCAATGAACGAACATAGCAAAACTTACCGCAACAGTCAAATTATTTCCAATCTGCACGTCGACAATATCCTTGTGCGACAAATCGTACTTAATGCCATTGACATCCTCGATATTGTGTGAGAATTCATTGCCTAGATTATCGTGCAATGAAACTTTCAATACAAAGTTCATGCCACGCGGTATTTGCTTTTCAGTCTGTTTCAATTTAAGTGTTGGATATTCTAGCGAAGCTAAAATGTATTGAATATTTTTGACCTCAACGCCAATGGGAAGTGTTTGTTCAAATGTTTTGGCCTAAAAGGAACACAAACAAAACAAAATATAAATTATTTCAACGTTTTGAGTTCGCCATTCCTAAAATTCAATTAAATTGTAAGCCACTCACAATTATCAAATCACGTCCTAGCGTATCGTGTGTGCGCAAAATACCATCTGATGTGACTTTAACGATGCCATTGCTATCGGTGTCTGGCTTATACAGCACATCATCAAGATTAGCATTCAGTTGTATGACGCTGCGTGGTGCAACTAAAATCCAATCCATTGTTATGTGTTTTGGTGTTTCCAATTCAAGTATTTTAAATACTAAAAACAAAAAAAAAATACAGAAAATGGGTCGAGTGTAGGTAAAAAATAACAATAACAAAAAATTGTAGAAAAACATTGTTATTGCAGCTACTTACCAATAACTTCTACAGAGTTGGTGATTTTTTGTCCGCCCGCTAGTATGACGGTGGCTTGTATGTTTGCTTTACCTGGATTCAAAGCCTTGATGCGCACTGAAATCAGATCCTTGTCGCTATACTCAATGCCTGTAAATTTAAAATAATGTAGATACAATTGTTGCTTATTTTACTTAAAGCAAGTCTAAGAGAAGGAAAAAAATGTTAGTTCCGTATCTGTTCCTGAAATGAAACTCAACCATTCAAGCTCATCGAAGAACATCAAAATTAATTTGCGGACATGTTGTGAGTGTTGTTTAAAGCAACTCAAAAACAGAACTGTATCTTAATGTCCGAAGCTAAACTTTCCTAAAATTTTTTCATTTATTTCCAGCAATTTACCTGCATCCGCAAATATGTTATAAATATCTACAACATCCGGTTGATTTGTTGACCAAATAACGCGCATATTTGCCAGTGTGCCAAGCACCATTGGTGACAATTCCGGTACACCTGTAGGTAACATGAAAAGTTAAAAAAAAAGTACGGTACATAAAGCAAAATCCGTTCGTCGCATAAACTACTGTTGACTTACCCCAAACGGATGCAGGCATAACAGCTCCACTACGTATGCGTATCAATGGTGTTTTGATTTGTATCGTGGACAAAGGCACCACATGCACCTCGACTGTATCTTCGGATATGACCACTTCCTTGCCTGTGCCGGGATTTTTCATAATACATTTGCCAGTAATTTTAGTTTCACCCAATTTGAGCGCCGTAACAATAGCAGATTCCATAGCTGCATTTAAAAGAAAAACAAAAAAGTGAACAAAATAGTACAGGTTATAGAGCAGACAAACTTACATATGACATTTTTATCATGCACCGAATAGACAATATTAACATCCGGTTGTGGACCACCCTGATAGAAAACTTGCACATTTGAACCAACAACTAGAGTTGAATTGCGAGGAAACAGACGTAAAGCTGGAAAAACCTGCAGGAGTTAAACGAAAGAATAACAATATAATAAAAAAAAAGGGTAATAAACTCACTTGAATATTGACAGGTTCACTGCTGACTAGTGTATCACCAGAGCCGCTATTGAAAACTATCTTCGTTTCACCAAGATTATTTCCGGTTATAACATATCTGAAATATAAATTTATTGCTTAGATTTCTTTAGTAACGTGTCAAGTAGTTGGCATGCTTTGCCCACTTTAGACTATTTATAAATGTATATGAACTACAATATCTCTTTTGAGGCTGGTTTGAATTTAGGCACGTCTCGATATTATTTTTTTTTTTCTGATTTAACAGAATTCACTCGACACATTTTAAAAATTGAATAAAAACTTTATTGATGAAATTAGAACTGTACCTTTGTAGATGCCAGGGATGCTTTGAACAGTGAAGTCGTTTTCAACATCATTTTGGAAAATGTTAAGACACGTGGATATTTACGAATTATTTTTAAGCTCGATTGTTACAGTGGCGGCCGTGGCGTAGTGGGTAGAGTGTGTGACTCTTACGCCAGAGAACCCAGGTTCGAATCCTCCATCTCTGCAGACAATGGCAAACCTCAGAGAGTTAAAACTGCCATGAAAAGCTTCTTGAGAACATAAGCCGTTCGGAGTCGGCGTAAAACATTTAGGTCCAGTTCTCGATCATTTGTGTGCAAACATTTCACATCACACACAACACAATTGGTCATAAGAAGCTCGGTCAAAGTCCTTTCAAGGGATGAAATGGCCATTTAATTTTTTTTATTTTGTTATAGTTGGAAACCCTTCTTGTCGAATAGATATCATGGCGCTAGTTTTATTTGTACCCTAAATGCATATATGAATTCATTTACTATGCAGACAAGCTATGTGAAGGCGCACATTATCGTATAATCGACGGTCTCCAAGACGAGACATGATGAAACGCCCGTCACTTCTAACATAAGAGTTTTTTTGTTAGCTTTGCCGTAAGTGGGAGAAGAGTATCAAGACAGGATGGCAGTATTAGTAGATATCAAAGATGAGTTTGTTGTTCTGCATGAACGACAGTGGAAGTTTGTGTTGTAAAAGTAGGTTTCAGTGTGGCTTTTGCGGTCAGTGGTGACAGATTTAACGTTCAGGAACGGATAAAATTAGGATGTTTGACTGTGGGTAAATTCATTGTATTTGTTCAATCCTCTAACCAGCAAGGATTTTTTTTTTTCAGTATAATTTTTACGTTTTAATTTTGTCAAGCTTGAAATTTTTTGACAGCTCAAAAGAATTAAAAAAGTTACAACTTATTGTACGAGTATTAAAAACACAAGAAATTTTGCTGGAAAAAAACGTGGTTTGGTATATTTTATACAAAAGCCATCAGCTCTGCTTTCAACTACTTCCGCTCACCTACTCTCTCATATCAAAACAAGAACTTCAGTGAAGAAAGGTGTTCTTGATAGCTGCAGTGGTATCTGTAAGAGGCTGTAATCCATACTTACTTTTTATATTCCAGGAAAAGATCACGAACAGGAAAAGAGCAGTTGTCGTGAGGTTGGAACAATTATATATATTTTTTAATCTTTCAAAATTAAAATAAAATTAATTTCAAAACATCTCAATCAAAATTAATTATAAACAGTAAAAAACAGTTAACAAGCAAGAAAAGTACATATTTAGGAAGATGCAAGAAATGTATATTTGCACGGGTCTAAACAAAAGGTTTTGATATACAAGCAAACACTGCACGTAGATACACAGTAGAACATTCAATCAATAGAACAAAACTGAAGTAGAACAAAACTGAAGTAAAACAAAACTGAAGTAGATCCTACTGCAATGTCACTGAAGTACTTACAGGTAAATGAATGGTTTGTTTTTTTTTTGTCATGTTATAATCTGTTCAGCGCAATTCGAGTATATTAATTCGTACCTTCGGTAACAGCTTTGTTTTTATTACGTTTCATTTATAGATTCCTACCAAAAAAGTCTTAAAACATTTTAACACAAACAAAAATTATTGCAAATAGACAAAGTTTACAATTTAACTTGCATTTAAATTATAGATTATCTCTTTTCATAAGTTTTATTTATGTTATTTTTTATAATTCTAATAATTTTTCAATTATTAAGAGTTATATTTTTCGAGCTCACGGTCTATGTTGCTTTCTAAAGAAAACAACCAACAACAACAACAAATACCCTTGTATAGAGTAGTAATCACATAGCAGACTAGACAGACTGTTTCGTTGGCCGCTATACCTTCGGTAGTCTTGCACGATCTCTGTGATCCACTAAGCTGTTTATATTCAATTTGTTTCAAAAATGTTACAAGTAAATTACTTCGAGTTTGACGATAAATGAGGGCAAAACAAAATATATGCTGTCTACAAACAAGGGAGCTCGGCGTTTAGACTCCCACGTTTCATCCGGCAGCTATAACTTTGAAGTAGTCAAGGAGTTCGTTTACCTTGGCACCGCCATTAATACCAAAAACGAAATCAGCCTGGAGATAAAGCGACGAACAATTATTGCTAATAGGTGCTACTACGGGCTCAGTAAGCAACTAAGTTCCAGAGCCCTCTCTCGATCGACAAAACTAACACTCTACAAGACGCTCGTTCTACCTGTGCTGCTTTATGGCGCTGAGGCATGGGTAGTTTCGCAAACTGACGCAGCCGCTCTGGGGAGAGAAAAGTTCTTCGCAAAATCTTCGGTCCTGTTCGAGTCGGCGATGACTATCGCATCCGAATGAACCACGAGCTGTATGAGCTCTACGATGACATTGACGTAGTTCGGCGTATAACTGTGCAGCGACTACGCTGGCTGGGTCATGTCCATCGTATGAACGACGAAGCTCCAGCGAAAAAGGTGCTCGAGGCGAGGGTCGCTGGTCAACGACGACGAGGGAGACCATGCCTCCGATGGATGGACCAGGCTGAGGAAGCCCTAACCGCACTTGGTGTATCCGATTGGAGAAGGCGCGCGCAAAGCAGAGGCGCCTGGCGAGAGCTGATGAGGTCGGTTGAAACCCGGACACGGGTTGTTACGACCAACTAAGTAAGTAAGTAAATTACTTCGAAATACATGCACGTAATAAAATTAACGTGAAGCAGCTTAAGTTTTTCTAATTTTTGATGCATACTTTTTGGTGAAAAGTAAGCTCTTTTTTCGAAGATAGATCTTAAAGCTTCTTACTACTCAAGGTAATGTTGAGGTTGGTTTTTTCTTTAGAAAGCTTATTATATTGTGCATATTACAAACAACATACATTCATGCCTATCCAAATGAATGAAAATAAAAGCATCCGAAAGCTAAACGAAGTCAAGCCCATATTGCTGCTTTTGTTGTACATACATAAGAAAAGTAAAATTTTTTTTTTTAAGTGCTGCTGATTTTGCTTTGCCTTTAGGTATTGGATATACAATCTCCATCTAATCCAAATATCGAATCTCCGGCTAAGAAGTTTCACTTCAAAAATTGAATGCGGATAGTTGACCTTTTTTTGTCCAACAAAAAAGTAAATACATATTCGTTTAAAATAAGGTTAAAAAATTCAAAAATTTCAAAAGTAAAAAACAAAACAAGTATATTATTATCTTTAAATTCAGTGATAATAGCCCCTCCCCATCTCCCCTCCCCACATACCAAAAATTATAATCCTGTGACGGCTCCATATTTATTTCAAACTTTGTTTAAGATACAACTATTAAAGTTATTAAATAGTTAGAGCATTATATGACGAATTGTCAAAAGTAACCTGAAAATATTGTTAAATATTAATTTAAATTTACCTGATTTCACCTGCTTCCAGACCTATTTGATCACCAATCTTTAGACTTAATACATTTGCATTGAAGATATCCTCAGTCAGCTCGTAGATTTGCAAATTAAATGGATCAATATTCAACAAGTTATCATTGGAATCATATAGTTTAACAAGGGCTTCAATGGATTTTGTGCGTTCCACACGATCAGGTGACTCAACGCGTATAGCACCAATGGTAACAACAGATACGGATAGATGTGCAGGCTCAGTCATCAGACAGCGATCGATTAACTCAATGCGCACCTAATAAAATTTAGCAAAAAAAAAAAAAGTTAACTATTAATGCAGTCATAATAAATATCATTGAATATCTTACATGACCAACACGCAGCGGCGTTATTATCAGCTGACGTTCCTTGGCATCAAACTCAACATTAATGATGCCACTTTCTGTAAGCTGAAAGTCATAGAAACCACTGCCTTGAGCAATAGGTATGCGTTCACGTCTATTTTTGGCCAAAAATATGCTGATATGCTCCGAGGGAAATAGAGTGCTATTGACGGCCATGAAACGTATTTCATTTTCTATGACAGGTGTAATGGACTCACCGGTTTTGGGCTATAAATGAATAGAACTAATTTTTTTTCTCTTTAAATTTAATGATAGTGACTCACATTTTGTATGCCAAAGTGTGGCTGCTCCGGCGAAATTTCATGCTTACGCAACACACTGGTATCATAACGCGTCACAGTGCCCTTAATTCTAAAATTATGAGCAGCCTCCGCAATTGTGGTGATAAGCACATCCTTGCCTGGCAAACGTATGCCTTCCAGCAGCTCCACTTCAGTATTTCTAAAATGCCTAATCGAGTCACTATGATAACGTTCATCACCAGCAGCGAATTCCCAGTCAATGTGAAGTGATGTGATATTCATAAGTCGACGATTCTTTGCATCTTGAACTTCGATTTCAATTTCAAACTTATCATCACGTTCTTTGAGATGCAGCAAGGAATTCTTGAGTTCCATTGGACATGAAGTACGCAGTCGCTCAGTAGCATAGAGATTCAAAAAACGTGGCTTTACGCAATGTATCTTGGTTTTGACATAAGAAACATAAGCTTGGAAGTTGGACGTCAGCAGAGCATTGTGAATATTAAAGTTTAGTGTAGTATGGCCCAGCTTGCGGCAGAGCACCGTAAATGCATTGATTGAATTTTGAGATTCAAATTCAATTTCAGACACATCAGCTACGCTTTCATCATATATTGTAGACTTGGTAAGTTCTGCTTCGAGGGTAAAAATGCGCTGTGGACCATTTGCATAGATGACATTGCGTGAAGAGCCAATGGGCAGCACTATCTCATTTTCCACAGGATTAAGCACACTTAGTTCTTCGAAAACACTTAAAGTAGCCTCGTCCTTGAGCACTTTATCCATAAATTTATAGGATATACGCAGATGTGTTAAACCGACAGCAGTGCTACGTAAATGCAACACTTGGCAGGCACCACGATGGGTCATTTCCTCCGCCTGAAAGTTGCTGTCCAATTGAAAGATTTGATTGGAAAACTCCAGGTCAAGATTTAAGTTCTCACAATTGGTATAGGGTATGTAGGTGTCATTCACATAGGCATACACAGCAATGTGCAGACGCACGTAGTCACGCAAGGCGGTCTCAAAGTTGTACTTTAGAATCTCTAATTTCACGGGTGGCAAGAAATAAATTTCCGCTTGTCGCTGTATCTTTTGATTTCTCGTCAGTGCGACGCGAATATTGGCATGCGCGGTCAAAACAGAGCCACCAACATCGAAGCTATCTGTAGCACGTTTGTCGCTGTCGCGTATAACACTGGTGGCCAGACCATTTTGATTAATATGCAGAGCGCGCGAGTTCTGAGAATGCCAAGTAAAGGAGCCATCCCCGCCAATTGCTTTGAATTGTATTTTTTGCGTCTTGACAATGTTAGGATCAAAAGGTAGGATAACTTTGCGAGGTTGTATGGAAAGTTCGCTAAATATCTGTAACTCCTCTTGAGCAGTGAGCTGAGAAAGAAAGAAAAGAAAGATTTTAGTTTGAAATCGCAGAAAGTTTATTGTTTTCAAGCTCACCTCATTGAAGGTGCCATAAACCGGTGTGCTGCCTGGTCTAACGGCCTCACCATATAAACGACTGTTATTGCTATTGCGCTTTAAGATATAAAACAGCATTTCATCCAATTCCGCTGACATTCTATAACGTGGGCCGAGCGTTATTTTTTGGTCGTCACTAAAATATATACAAAAAAATTCTAGAGAAATTTAAGAAAAAGTTTAAATTTAACTCACGCTGTATACAAGTCCAGAGCAATTTCATGTTTTTCACCCTCCACGGTCACCCAGTTGTTGTGTGGCAATAAACTCAAGCCAAGCCTTGCAGGATTGGCGACAGTTATCTGCGCACTGGGCACAGAGGACTTCAATATGGAATTCTCCGAACCAAAGTTACCTTCAGTGGGTACATTACGATCACGTAGCACCACTGAGGTGCTTCCTAAGCGTATACCTGTTACACTGTTGCCTTTAAGAGAGGCAATATTTTGATGCTCGAGCTCTAGGAAATATTGCTTATTTAAAGTGATTTCTTGCAGGCGGCCTTGTTTGAGTTGCAGCACGCGAAATTTAATGGTATCACCAGCAAGCATGTGAACATCTGAAGGTTCCAGTAAAATGTTGGCCAACACATTAATGTAGACCTCAATGAGAGAAACGTGGGAGTATTCCGGATATGGTAAGCTCACGGTGACCTGAGAAAATATACCTAGAATAAAACAACCCCAATATAAACACTCAGCTTACCTTAGCAGTGCCTGTATTTATGCCCTCCAACAGCACCATGTAGCCTTTAATACGTTGAGCCTCAAATTTCTCGAGCGATGGCGGCACCACATGGTAGCTGCTCTCGGTAAATGTTAGAAAACGTAGTGCTGGAGACCAGCCCTTAGTTTCGCGATTCAAAGAAGATATAGCCCAATTGAACTCAATGCCCTCGAGCGTTGTAAAAGCATTACCCTGCGAGTCTTCCGCGCGTAGTTCAAACGTCTCCGGAGCTTCCTCTAAGAACAACTGACGTGTTGTCGTATGCACACCCAGCCTATCAATAACGTCCAGTATAACATCGCAACGCAATGGTTCACCCGTGGTCACATCTTCCGCCAGCACAATCGCAGTGTTACGACGTCGCTCACGCGTCAAAACTGTAACAATAGCACGATAGCTGCACTCGCTATCGACATCCTCATGGAGCGGTGTTATCAAGATTAAATCCTGTCGCGAAGAAGTCCTAGAAATATCAGAGAAGTTAATCGCGTGAACTTCATTGTTATTCAGATGTCATATTTGAGGTTAAGTTTCTGGAGCACCCAGCCACCGTGATTTACCATTTAAAACAGCCCTTTTCTATCACTTCTAGCGTAAAATTTATTGATATTTTATCAAATATTGGTAGTAACACACGCGGATAATTCAACTTAATCGCATTTGTCGCTTTATTTGCACAAAAAATCAGTAGAAATAATGTTAAAATTATTTTTATTTTATTCATGGCGCCTTCTTTGTGAGTTTCACAACTAATTTCACCAAAAATAAAAACAGAAATGATGCAGAAGCCGCATGCGACGCGCAAAAAAATTAACAGGCATCAAAAGAAAATGTCAAACACAATTGTTGTAAACAAACAAGAGAAGCGGAAACTTCTGATCTGGCAGTACTCACTAGAGTAGCCAGCTCTTTCCGTTAACGTTTGCTGAAATATTTTGGAAATTATTTTTCCATTTATGTCTAATCATTTGAAACAATTGCTAATTATTATTTCTGCAAATGTTTCACTATCGATAGCTCTGAAGATTTGATATAATTTAGTTTTACTCAATATCAAAACAAACTTCTTAAAAACGTCAGTTTTTTTCATATTAAAACTATTTTTACGAAAAAATCATCTGTATATGATATAAAATGTATTATAAATAAAGCCTTTTTTTAATTGAATTCACAAAACAAACAAACTGATGCAACAAGCCGCCGATGAAAATTGTGGAAAGCCGCGTTGCGTTGAACAAGTTGCAAGTTGCGTAATCTGAAGGATCCGCTATAAAAACACAGGCTAGCAACTTCAGTTGGTGTTGCGTTGACCAAGTGTGGAAAAGGCCTAACGGTTACATATATGAGAATTGTTGTGATCGTAATGGAAATGAAAACGACCTTGGTTGCTTCTGTGCGTGTTATATTATTCAACTATCACGCTTTTATTTAATTTTTTAAAGAACTTATAATTTACTGTATAAAACTAACTATTCAGGTTGAACACCAGCAAGGCGGAGAGCGGAAGTAAAACGCACTCCCACGAGCTGTTAATTTATGTGTCAAAAACAAAAAGATATATAATGAATAAAAATGAATTATGTTACGACTATTTTTCAGGGCTGCAACAATAATAATTTAAAAATTTTAAATAATAATATAAAAAAATAGTATAATAAATATTTTAGCGTTCATTTTCTATATCGACCTCTTTGCGCGAAGTTACCGTATAAGCCATTTTTTGAAATTGACTTTTTGATGCAAATTCATTCTACTGCCCACAACGCATAGTCTGGTAAAGTATTGTAGCTGATATCCCTATAGTTATGCCAAAAATTTTCTGTATATTTAATTGTATGTTACTACGCATTTGTTTCCTGTGGGCGAAATTATCATATGAGCCATACAATAATATTTTGTACATAATAGTTGTTGTTATATTTACTATTCCCTTTTTAAATAAGAAATAGAATGTGAAGCGGATTGCACTCTTTATGTAGCCCTTACGTATCACACTTCTATTCGCTTTACCGTTTTTACACATAAAGCAATATTAAAGCTGGAGAGAAATATTTTGGATGCTTTCTTTTTATGTTCATACATATAAGAAAAACATTAACAAGAAAGTTTGGCCTAATCCGTGCCTTAATTAGAGCTGCGATTACGAATGTAGTCGTCTCTCCGAGACATCTCGTCAGCATTTAAATTAGCATTATTGGGGAATGTCTACAACAAAGAGAAGAACGTGGCTGCTTTTCTGTTTAAAGCATAAACAAATAAAACAAAGAAGAGCTATTCTAAAAGAGATAGGTTGCAGGTGCAACAATTCTTTTGAATATTTCCTTAGATACGAAGGTATCGTTTTTAAAGTTTGTCAAAAATGTATTCTGCCAACTTTAAATATTTCGCAAATGATGTTGAGATATGCTTTAATGCAAGAAATTGTTGTTCAACCCAAAGCAAGGGTTACTTACACCTCACAATAAAACAGATAATCATAATTTAAATCTTCTAAAATTATACTTTGAGAACTGCTAGCAGTGCCATCACATTATTGCAGAGCAAAAAGCACAACAGTGTATTTGCCACAAGAATTTCGAAATATTCAAACCCTTTATAAGTGCTACACCCAATACTTGTATGACAAAAACCTCAACAACTGTGTTGTGTCGAATTGGGGTTTTTAAAAGGTTTTTAAAAAAGATTTTAATATGGATTTTCATTTGCCAAAAAAATATAAGAGCACCAAGTGCGAAAATATTAAAAATCTTGATGAAGTGGAAAAAAAATCAATTGAAGAATTCAGATGAGTATAAAATGCATATGAAAGACAAAGGTAAGGTCCATGCAATTTTTTTAAGAGATCAAAATAGAAGCAAAAAGGTTTCAAATTTCTTATGCACCAGCTTCGATTTGCAAAAAGTTTAGAATACTCCGTTCGGAAAAATATAACTCTTTTCTACTCACGCAAGTGCGCCTATTATAATCTCAGCGTTTATGAAAATGGAACTAAAAATGGCTATTGTTTTTTGTGGGGTGAGCGTGATGGTAAGCAAGGCTGCAATGAAATTTGTACAGCCCTTTAGAAATATCTAATAATCGTAGACCCAAAGGCAGACAGCTAATGGCATAAGTCTATATTGCGACAGTTGTGCTGAACAAAACCGCAACAAGTCCGATTTATCTATGCTGGTATATTTTTAAAATTTTTGAACTTCATTGAAAAAGATTATAATAACTTATTTACTTCCCGGTCAAACAATAAAGCCAGTTTATTCAGTGCATAGCACAATTGAATCATTTGTAAGAAATCGTACCATTTGGGCGCCTAGTAAATGGCCCACAATTATTCGCAGTGCACGAACTAACCCATCGGGATGCGACTGTATTGAAATTAGGCACTCCGAGCTTTGAAACTGGAAGTCATTTGCAGATTTTTTACTACAAAGCAAAATTAAACTAAACTTAAATAAACTTCGCATAGCTTCATTCGAAAACAAATCAAACAAACTATATTTTTTTCAATAAATTCTATCAAAAATTCCGATTGCTGTACTGAAACCATTTTATTTTAACGCGGCAAAATCAAAAACTAATTTAAATTGCTGCAGTGGATGTACAAGCGACTACACACGATACAATCTAAGTACAACCGTTGCTTACAACGACAGGTTGGATGAATTTTTCATTCAACCGTGCGATATCGGCTCTACCGTTGCAAGATAGCATCCACACAATACAATTGTCGCACTGTTTACCAGAGGTTGGTACAGCCATTGTATCGTGTAGAGCCCCTTTTACGCTGCAGCCACACGTGATAGTACTGGCAGGCCAGCAAAGAATATGTATTAACTACGAAAATGTTTCGAAATAATCTACAAATCTACTCTGCGGCCACACGTGAGAGTAAATGTTCATATGCAAAATGTCGTCAAAGGCAAAGGTTCGACCACTTTATTATTTCGGTTTCTTTTGTTCAGTGATGCTTTATATGCCAACACAGCACGAAACTTAAATGGGATAAAAATGGGGACTAATTATTTTGTAGAATCTGTTTATCAATATATTCCAAAATGAAATGCAACTTATTCATATCATATTTTATGTGTCAAATAAGGGCAATTAAAAAATTGCATATATTTCACTACAAGACGTGAAAGAAAAGTGCATATTTAAAGTTCGAATTTTTTTAGGGAGAAAAACAACACTATTTCCTTACTTCGATTTCGCACTGGCTGTGGTTGTCAAAATTCACTGTCTCAGTAAAAGTTGTTGCCAGTGGACTGCCAGTGATGTCAAGGTGTGAGTGTATTAGTGAAAAGTGAAAGTGTCTTCGAACTGACACGTGTGGCTAGGGGGTTAGACCATATATCATCAAATTCCACTCTTCTCTGTATGTTCATTTCTTGTATTGGGATAGAACACTGTGCGTCGTGTAAAAAATTGTGTCCTGTAGCTGTGGCGGAAAAAAGGCTTAAAATCGCAGAAGTATATTTTCACCTAGGTGGCAATACTAGCACTGATGTTCGAAACGAATTTGCGAAAAACTAGCAGTTGATAGTTCGAAGAAAAAAATTTAATAAAAGCTGTTTTTCAGTGTCATGAAAATAAATAGTAAATTTTTCTAAAAATATTAAATGCTAAAATGCCCAGCGAAGGTGAAGAAAATATTGCCAAAGATGAAAAATCAAAAAAGAAAACAAAATTTTCCATACAAAGAATAAAAAATATCAAAAAACTAGAAGAAAACGAAGTGTTTAGCTACATAGAAAATTTGCATGCTTTTCTTGAGAGCAAGGAAAAGAAGCTTAAGAAATACAAGGAAAAAATAAAAAAATTAGTAAATGTTGCTGGACATTCTTTAAAAACCATTTTAAACATTCTAATATTATAGGTGAAAAAGGTAGAGCAGCTGAAAAAGCAACAAAAAGCGCCAAAGAATGAGACGCTCGAAGCAGCTGCGGTCATAAAAGACGAACGTAGCAGCGCTACAGGGAATAAAGTTAATGTTGGAGATAAGGAAACTAGTAAGTAATAAAACTGCTATTATTTTATTTATTAGTGTTTACCTAGTAATTAAAAAAAAAAAATAAAGACACATGGCGTTTTTGTGTTAACATACATCGCGACTGGCAACCGCGGCAACAAGCGCAGCACCACGTCCTGAACCATCTTCGGAGAGCATAATATCGAAACTTAAACCCGGCTTAACCAGCTTATTCATTACTTCACGCATATAAGCGTCGAATTTTGGATGATAACGATAGACAGAACCATCCACACCCACCACAATATGGGGCTCCTTGATGCGATTTATTAAGCCGGAGACACCGGTAGCCACCAGTATAGCAGCACGTCTAGCTATAACCTCACAGATAAATTTAAGTTTTTGACAATCTTCCACGGTAGCTTTATCCAAATCAAACAGCTGCTTTAGCACCTGACGCGTATTATTGAAGTCGGGAAACTTGTCTGCCTCAATTTCCGAAAGAAAACGCGTCTCAAAGCAGTCCGTATTATTGGCCAGCACTTCAATAAACTTAGACTTTTGCGCAGATTTAATAAAGATAATATTATCATCGATGGCTTTGAGCAGCACCAGACGGACAAGGTTGCCCAAATACATTCCTGTGGGAGAGAAAAAAAAATACAAATTATTTAATCTCCTAAAGATATGCAGAAATGCTAAAAGAAAGTCTTCATATCGTGTTCTTGGACACCAATAATCTTTATCACTTAAACATTGAGGTTCCCAATTTTGCTATTAACAAATAAATTTGGATTAGGTTACTTTCCTGCACTCACCTGAAATCATTTTTTCAAAACGCTGATAGCCCGCATTTAGTGTTGTGCGATCTATCTGCCGATCATAATCAGTGCGAATAAATTCTAGCGCTCCGCTATCACCAAATGCACCCCACTCGGTGTTAATGAGCACCAGCGGCTTGGCAGACTTAAGCTCCGGCTCCAGCAAATCAACATGTTCGGTGCGCTCCACGTAGCAGGCATTGCAACCGGTACCAATAATGACGCCAATGCGACATTCGGCATTGCGATGTGCGCAGGACATTAAGGTGCCGGTGGTATCATTCAAAATAGCCATAACATCGATTTTAACATCGCCACGTCTTGCCAAAGCTTCTTTTAGCAAACGTCCCACATCCTCCTGTACAACGCCAGAGCACT
The DNA here is from genome assembly GCA_914767935.1 of Coremacera marginata. NCBI lineage: Eukaryota > Metazoa > Arthropoda > Insecta > Diptera > Sciomyzidae > Coremacera > Coremacera marginata. The sequence continues at coordinate 163,646,026 of OU612044.1, forward strand.
GAAAGCCTTTTGTCCAACGCACCAGCTTGGCCTTAGTCAAGCCCAGTTGCACGCAGGGAAATGAGAATGTAAAGCCTAGCGGCAAATGTTCCTCATTAACCTGCTGCTCCTGCACAAATGTGGCCAAGCATTGTGCTATATGATCGAATAGTTGTTCACTCGTACCCACCATTATTTCCTGTGGAACGGCAAAGATTTCTGATTCAACGTCCGCCTCGTGGTGCCCCTTGAACTTTACAAGCAATACGCGAAAATTTGTGCCACCCAAATCTAGCGCTAAATATTTGCCCATTTCCCCACCCGTTGGCAAGTCCTGCACGTAGGTAACGAAACACTTGACATCCGCTTGCGCATGTGTCTCTTTGGCCAAACCCTTAACAATCTCATTATTAAAACGTTTATAGATCTCATGCAGTTGTGAGTCGCTGATGTGAAAGACCTGCATCAAATCCTTTAACTTTGCGTCTTGCATTTTAAACTATTTGCAGTTGTTAACTTGTTGGCTTTAAAATTAATATGCTGCTGCTTTGGCCAATAAATGCTACCCTGCCAGCCAACTAACAAACTATAACTAATTAAAGTTATTGCCATTTTCCCAGCACTTCGCCAAACTGTTAACTTGGCTGATTCGTTAGCAATTTGTTGTTCGCATTATTTGGTATTAAAATGATTTCGTTTGATAAGAATTTTTTATTGAAGATTATTAATGTAGGTTTTAATACACCAAAAATTATTTCTTCTCTAGCAGTGGGTAGGCACTGTGGTGTGGGTAGGCAGAGTTTGATTATCTAAAACAATCTTGGGTGTGGGGTATGAAATATTGAAAAATCTTGCCGTCAATTATGACATCCATAGTTATATATATAACGAAATTTACTAAAAATGATTGGGCAGTAAGCTAACTCCGTCATTTTTTATTTATTATTAAAAAAAAAAAATATGTGTCCAATGTCTGCCCCTTTGAGCAAAAAAAATGTTCATAAACAAATGCAATGATTTTTATTAGGTGGTGGTTTTTTGAAAATTGTGCTATGATGTGCTCGAGTTGTGCTACAATGGGCCGTATAAAGATTGAAAAACACATTTGAGACAGCTGAATAATTGTTTTTCGGAACGACTGAAAGTGAAATTTTGACCGAAACCGAAATTCGACCTTTTTGCAATATTCAGTGTGAACCTATACTGAGTATTTATAAGAAAAACAACCACTTCACTTGAGGTTTTTTGTCTGGCAATTCCGTTTCCGTTTGTGAAGTAAAACAAACTCTTTCTCTCAGTGAAATTTTCGAATAAAATTTATTGCCAGATAAAAAGACTCATGTGAGGTCATTGCCTGCGTTTTACAAAAAAGTTCATTAAGTTTTTTAAATAAATGTGTTTTCATTAAAATTAGAAAAAAAACATTAAAATTTCAAACTTTCCTTTTTTATCATGGTCCCACAGACCAAGTGGGCCAGTTAAGGGTTAACAAAAATTGTATTTGACTTAAAACTTTGGTCAAATGCGTATAAAAAGTACTTATTTGACAACACATTAATTAAGTTAACCTGGGAGTGTAATTGTATGAGCCAGAAACAAAAGATCGTCTTTTATGCTAATCTCACTGCGGTTTTTTGCAGCACAACTCGAGCACATCACGGCACAATTTCCAAAGTTTGAAAAAAATTAAAACTAGGCAATAAAAACTATTTTCATGGCAAATAGCAGCACAAATCGAGCACATCACAGCACACATTTTTGTTTTATGCTAACAGAGCTAACTAAATGTATACTCATACAAATTAATAAAAAAAAAAAAAAAAATAAACAATGAGTAGGAAATTATTATGTGCATATTTTTCAACACTTCTGAAAGGCTTTACTTTTTGTTCAAATTTTATGAAGTCCATGTTTTGCTTAGTACCCTAAATCCTTTTCATGTCATTTAAAGATTTTGGTTCGAAATCAAAATCAATTTTTTTTTTTAAATTCTAACCACTTTTATGAGCAATTACAAAAAAATCTTTACTTAAATATCTAACACTAAGGCTAACAATGTTATCAGGCGGTCATAAAATCGCACTATAAACACAAACACAAGTACTTTGGTGATTGTTAACCATCCCGGGTGACGAACACAGTTACTGCCTGGCCAACTGGTGCCTTACAAACCAAGTCAATGTCGTCCATTTGTTTTACAAACGGCGCAACACAAAAACAAACATCATAAATTATTAAAAAAACTTAAGGAAAAATATGCAGCTTAACAACTTGTTTTTACACTCTAATCTATGGCATTAATTGGGTTTATAGCTACTGCACTATATTGCACTCAGTTCTCTCCTCTCACAGCGCGCAGATGCATTCCCGGATATTAAACGCGATATACGCTTCCTTCAGCTTGCCGCAGAGTAATGTTAAAGTCTTCTGCGTATCGAATTTCATGGTTCTTATTGTTAATACAACAACAAACACAACATTATAAACAAGAAATAATGATAAAAAGTAGAATTGCCAAAGCCAATAATCAGCAGTAAAGATAATAATTGTTACTCTAGTTAGTTTTGGCAAAAGTATAACAGTTTTCTGTATTGGTTTTATTGTTCGTGGTATCTCAAAAAAAAAATGTTTTTTTTTAGCCATATCATTGTCGTTAGTAACATTTCTACCGGCCGGTATATCACAAGACTAGTGTTATCTTAAAATACCATCACGTTTTTGCCAAATATTGGATTGATTAACATTTTGAACTGCATTCAACTTTCATTGATTGTATCTGTTGTCTACACAAATTTTTATGTTTTTTTTTTAAGTCCTATTGTTTATGTTTTTTTTCAGCACCTATACCACTCAGCTTAGTCGATGAAATACGTCAAGCCGCTGAGCAGGCGCAAAATCTCAATGGTTTTGTTTATGAGCCAACATCTGGACTATATTATGATCAAAAGACTGGCTATTATTATAATGCGGTAATTTTAAATAAAATAATTGTTATATTTATCATAAAAATATAAAATATATTGTTTGCAGGAGTATGGTTTGTATTATGATGGCAATACAGGCTGCTACTACAAATACCATCAAGAAAAGAATGAATTTGAATTTCATTCACAAGTACCTGTTACAGAGGCAGCAACAACGAAGGTACCTTTAGAAAAAATATTGTTAACATTTTTTTAGCATAGTTTTAGGCATCAGTTAAAAGTTGCATCAAATTTTTTCAAATAGTTGAGAATTTTAGGACATATATGTATATTTTTATATTTCAAATGAAAGGTTAAACTTTTTTAAAATAAAATATATTTTTAGTACCTTACAAACGCAAATTTAGTAGAAAATATCGGTTCGTTCAATAAAAAATTCAAATCTATATCTATACTATTAATAAATCTGTAGCCACTTTTTATGTTCACTCATCACGTTTAAACGACAACTCAGATTTTTATAAAATTTTGTACACATATTTATAGGTCAGCAGAGAGTGCAATAGGATACTTTATTTTAACCCATTAACAACCAATGTTACTATATGGAAACATATGCGTCTCGAATTTTCATTAAATACTGCATAATATTTCAAAAGTTTTAGTGCCAGTTTTTTAAAAAAAGTAAAATTAGCATGCAATAATAACTTATTTCTGCTCAATGGCATACATAGTTTTCACCAAAATGTTGCTGCAAGTCTAAAAATGTCTGTTTTTTATGGTTTTCTTTCGGTCCTAATGGATTAAATTGCACTTCGGTTAAACGAGAACAAAATCAATAAACGCTTTTAAATTTCCTTCAATTTGATACCAAAATCATGTATGTAGTTTGAAAACTGTGAAAAATTTTAGTACCAGATCTTTTTAGTATTAATTATAAGCTGAGAATGAGAGAAAAACGACTTGAAATTCACACTTTTAGCTTTGAAGTCAAATATTTCAGTCAGTTTCATGGATTTCAATAATTTTTTTTGAAAAATGTTGTTTGTTAAAATATCCTTCAAACATAAGTTGAAATTTTTACTAAACCAAAGTATTAATATTTTTAAAAATTTTTTTAAAAAATGTTGAAAATTTTTTAGTTTAAGCCAAAAAATTGGATAAAAGTTGTTTTTGTTGTAAAAAAAATTAAATCCAAAATTTAGGTTTTCGATTTCCTATCAGATGATATAACAATCTTAAGGTTAATAATTTGTAGTATTACTTAAACAATAAAAAATCGTTTTGGTAGCGAAAAATCAAGCCTACCCACTATCAATTTTTGAATGAAAACTTTTTGAAAACCCGGCGAAGCGGCGGGCTTAAGCTAGTATGAAATAAATTTCCTTATAAAATTCAAAAGATTCTTTCAATGATATTTGTAAGGCATATATCGCTGAAAAGAAAATTTAATTACCTTTCAAATGATATATACAGTAGGGAACACAAATGAGTACATGTTTATACTCCGTGCACTTGTTACTCAATAAGAAAAGAAATAACAAAGCAAATGGAAACATTTTTTTGGCCGTATATTTCATGTTCAATCTTCAACAAAAGGGGTAATAATTCAAAAAGAAAAAAAAACCATTATAAGAAAAAAAGAAATAAAACGAAAACAACTCGCATGTACTCAATTTTTCACCTTTGGCAATGGATCCAAGTTTTAGTATTTAGTTCATAGTCCTTCATTCCGTATAACACTTTCTACTCGTTTTGGCATATTTTCTACCAATTTCTCAATTATTTCATTCGGAATATTCTGCCATTCCTGCTGTACCCGTTGCCACAGCTCGTCCAGGTTCGTTGGGGCTGTTCGGTATTGTCCCAACCGTCTTTTCACGATTGACCAAAAATTCTCAATCGGTTTGAGGTCGAGACTTTGGGCTGGCCACTGCATCAATACAAAATTTTTTTTCATCAATTTTAAAATTTTGTTTAGTTAGCCATTATTGTACAATTTTTGAGGTGTGTTTAGGGTCGCCATCCTGTTGAAATATCGCTACTTCTACAGAATAGGCGCTGCTATCTATAAAATCTGGAAGATGGGTCAGCAAAATGTGCAGATAGTCTTCTTTCCTCATTATTCCATCGATTTTTTGTAGTGGTCCAACGGGCCACCATGTAAAGCAACCCCATACCATGACATTTCCTCCACCGTGTTTTACTGTAACTTTAATATGGTGTCTTTGGATGGTCTCTCCAGGGCGGCGCCAGCAATATTGCTTCCCGTCAGACTGAAACCTATTAAATTTTAACTCATCTTACCAGATGACACGTTTCCAGTCTGAACAATTCTATGCTCTCTGGCGAACTTCAAACGTGCCTTAAATTTTCTTCGCCGACAACGCAGGTTTTGATTTTTTTACCGTTGGGATGTAGCCAATTTTGTGAAGGGCTCTTTTTGCAGTCCATCGACTAACAGGATTATTTATTGCTATAGAAGCATCTTTTGGTGTTAAAAACTTGTTTCTTTTCATATGTGTAATCATGAGACATGCGTCTACATCCGTTAAAATATTTTTACGGCCTCTAACTTGTGGTTTAAGAATAACATTTCGCCTTTTCTGGACTCTTATTATCACTGATTGGCTTATTTTAAGATGCTTAGCTATCATCCGCGACGAGGAGCTACTATTTGTCATGGATGCAATACTATCCTCAATGTCTTGTGATAGTTTCATAATTTTATTGAGCTTTGGAATTGTTAAAAATATTTTTTTTATTTATTTAAACGTTCTGAAAAAATTTGCTACCACGGTATAGTCGATATTTTGCTAAAAGCATACCTAAAACTCCCGGGTGCAAAATTGAGTACATGTGAGTACTCGATTCAAATCGAGAATCGATTTTTAAGGCATCCGCACAAAAACTTGAAAATTTTTTCGAAATATTGTGGAATCATGCTTCATTCAATATACCTAAATACAAATCTTAGATCAAAACAGTTAAAGTGAACATTACAAAACCTATCAGGCGTAGAACTTACTTCCTTAGCTAAGTTGCTTTTACTTTAATAAAGTTTATAAAAAAAAAAAAATCAAATTATCTATGTTTATTTTATGAAAAAGCATAATGAATTCTCTCTTTTTTCCAGGCCACTGACGATGACATTTTCGATAATTACGTAAATAATGCACTTTTATATCGTTTCACAAAACTGAACATTGACCAGATGCGTAGCAACGCATTAGGTAAGCTTCTTGGTCAGAATGTACGATGAAAACGCGGATTTCTTTTCTAAACTTACAGACGGTCGTTGCGGATGACAATAACGAGGAATGGGGTGTAATCAGCGAAAGACGTAAAGTGAAAAAACGTACACCACAACCACAACCACCAACACCAACACCAACACCAACGCCAACAAAAAAAATGCGTAGGCTTAAACGTAAACGTCGGCAACGTCAGCATCAAACCGATTCGCAAACTGACTCCAGCGGTACAGACAATAGCAGAAGTTGTAGCGAAAAAAATAACGGTGTTATAAAAACTAAATCCAAACGCGATGACGACGACGACGACGATGACGACATGGAGGACGGTCAACTAAATAGTTCAAGCGCTGATGATGACGATGATAATAATAAGGATAGTAGTTGTTCTAAATCTGCATCAGATGCTGAAAAAGAGGCCATTAAGATATTTGATAGAGGCAGTCATTTTCAAGGTGCGTAGGTTTTATTTTTCTACATCTACTTTTACTCAAAACATGAAGAGAAGAAATTCGCGTTTTTATACATTTGAACATATGGCTGATATGCTTGGTTGTTATTTTGTATCTTTAAATAGATATAGCCAAAAAGTATCCACCATCGCTGCGCATTATTGTACAGGAGACACAGCTGGAAGAGCTTAAAGTGGGCAGTCTGAGTTTGATAACATTCAAAGGCGGTACCTTGGGACGTGAAGGCAAACATGATGTCATCATACCGGATGTTAATGTCTCCAAGGTTGCTTAAAATGATTTTTTTTTTTGTAGTTTAAAACTACGCTAAATAAAATTTTTTTCTTCCTTGTCATATAAATCTAAAGTTTCATCTAAAATTCATCTATGACACCAAAAGATACATCTATAAATGCATTGATCTGGGCTCTCGTAATGGTACCATTTTAAATGGCACTCGTATGTGCACCTCCAAAATGGAAAGTGAGCCGCATGATTTGGTGCACGGCAGCACATTGCAATTAGGGCAGACCAAGTTACTCTGTCATGTTCACAAAGGCAACAGCACCTGTGGTCAGTGTGAACCAGGATTGCTGATTGAAGCGTCATCTAAAGAGTCAACGGCAGCTGCTGTAGTTCTGTCGCATAAGGAGCAATTGAAGAAAATACAAAAGAAATACGGACTGGAAAATGAAAGTAATTCTACGAATTTATTTATATTCAATAATCATTTATTAATGCTTTTATTTTAATTTAAAATACCAAGAATTTGTCGAGAACAATCAAGGTGTTGGCAACTATAACGATCGTGCAGCAACGCGGCGCATTAAAGTGGGCAGTTCTACTGATAAGGAAAAGACACAAACCGCTTCTGTGAACACGTAAGGCTTTTTATTTACACAAAATATTTTTTTTATTTAACATTTTTATGCTTGCAATTGTTTGTTCAAATTTTAATTTGTTTAACTTTTAATCTTTTTACTGTCTATATACAGCGCAATTTCCAGCGAGAATAAAGGCTTTAAAATGCTCTCAAAATTGGGCTGGAGCAAAGGCGAAGCTTTGGGCAAAACAAGTGCTGGCAGTGGTGCTCTTTTGGAACCAGTAAGTTTTACGAATTTTTAAGGAAAAAAGTTGGTGGAATTATTTTATTAGGGCAGGGAAAGTACATTTAGCATACTTCCTCTACTTTTAACATAAAATATACTGAAATAATTTACTCATCCGGTCTTAACTTTAGATACGGTTAAACATGTATTACGTCTGCTTGATGGAATACATTTTCCCAGATGTATGCAAGAGATAAAGTTTTGTGTTCACTAGTTAAGGATGCAATGGTTCCTTCCTTATGCATGCTGGTAACAGCTGGGAAATTTTTCGTAAGAACGCTTAAGACTCGCTTTGCAACAGCACTGAATAATTGCGGGAGGCTTTCACCAAGTAAATTAGATTTCAAACCCGGTAAACTCACAATTAGCGCTGTCAATGAAGTTCTGGCAAACTTTAAAAGTAGCATCAAGCAGAAAAAACTACTTCAGATGAAACCATCTACTTATAACCGTTTGTAATCCTAGACGTACGAATTACATTCAATATCATGATAACCTAGACGTGAGAAACGTTTTAAACAGTGCCAGCTGAAAGATATGATCGACGCTCTGAAAAATCGTTTCTATATACCGTCCTATTTTATAGATAATGATGCGAAACTACCTCAAGTAAACCCTCGAGATAACGGTCAAATTCACTAACAGGTTCAGAAAAAAAAAATTAATAAATTTAAAAAAAATGGAAAAAATTTAAATAAAAAAAATAAAAAAAATAAAAAATAAAAAATAAAAACAATAAAAAAATAAAAAAAAAAATAAAATAAAAAAAAAAATAAAATAAAAAAAATAAAAAAATAAAAAAAAAAAAAAAATTAAAAAATTAAAAAAATAAAAAAAAAATAAAAAAAGAAAATATAAAAAAAAAAAAAAAAAAAACAAAAAAACAAAAAAACAAAATTAAAAAATAACTCCAGATCTGTGGAACGTCAGGCACAACAAAATTCTAAGAAATGCCTATTAAAGTTGAGAGTTTTGGGCAATTCTATCAAATCACTGCGTGCAATTCAGGGCTCTCATCACATAACTTTCAAAACGATCATCGTTCAAACGATACTCTTCGACGATATCGTCAAGTGTTTGCTTTATATAAATGTATAACTGTCGTCTCGTCTATCGTTCTAAGGTTTGAAGGTTTGCTTAGGTTTGAAAGTCACTAGAAAACATACGTTCTCTACCAAAAGTGAAATTTTCTTAATATTTTTTTTTTTTTTTTGTTATGCTTCGACATGATGTTTGTAGCAAAAATTTAAGTATTGTTGACACTTCAACCAAATATTTCCGTATTAATGTGTTAAAAATCATATTGTAGATAAAATTATTTGCTCCTTATCAAATTAAAATATGAATCAATTTCGTTGATGAACACCTGCAGCTGGCCAACAATTAGGTCGCAAGCACGCAAGTTAAATTTATTGAAAACAAATTATTAGCACTACGTACACTTAAATGTTGTAAGCACAACACATACCTTTTTTATGGAAGACATCAAGGATTCGATTTATCCCGAAGGATCTTGCGTTGTCGCAACAACTTAATTTGTTCTCTTCCTCATCGGCAAACAAAAAAGTAATTAAATTCCGGCTCCAAAACATTTAAATTTTATAAATTTAATGAATTACTATCAAAAAAAAAAAAAATCACAAACGATACCAAATAATCTATCGTGCAATTCAATCGTCAAAAAGATAGCATTTGACAGCTGTTAGACATACATTATAATTCAGTTATAATTGTGGCAATCTACATTTCTCCTAATCAATCAATAAATGCAATTATTGAATTCATCCACGAGAATTTAATAAAGTATACACCAGAAGTATCACGAATTCGTAAAAAAGATTACGATTAAATTCCAATGATTTTAAGCTGGGATTTTAATGTGAATTTCGCACTACATACAGCTCTCCCTTTGATTGAGTTCCTCAACACCAAATTCAGTTTGAAAATGTGGAGCAGTCCCATTGAATCGACAACAAGATAAAAAACAGTGATTGCCGCTGTATTTCAAAGATATTTTGATAAAATCCAAACCAAAGTATTTGTTTCATATTTTCGTTACCATAAGCCACTCGTGTCATATATTGAAATTGAATAATAAAATGTAAAATAAAATATTTTTTATCATTAATTTTTTATCAAAAAACCTTATCATTATCCTACTTCTAATACTGCATTCGTCTCATTATCAGTAAAGCCGATAAAAACCCAAATTTGAAAATTTTTTTAGTCCCATATAAAATACATAGTGGTTTGCCACGAACTTTAACATAGCAGAAGTTTTGAGTCCCGCTGAGTCCCGAGTTGTTCGAACGCGCAAATTATAACTCTTTTGTCATAGACTATACTCTGCAAATTCGCAATGCTAATACCTGCTACTATAGCCTTGGCGGCTATTTAAACTAACATCAAATTTTCAATTTCAACATATTCCACTAAAGCTCAGAGAGTAAGGAGGAAATTTAAGTTTTGTCAAAATTTCGATTAATCGACTCATTTTTATCGTTTTCTCACTTGTTTTTCATTTGTTGTTAGGTTCATTTCGAATTTTTTGTTTTATTTATTTATTGGCCAAACAAGGCAATTTACTTATTCTAAATTATTTATATAAATTTATTTTTTTTTATTTTATTTCTTCTCCCCTTTCCTTGTTTTGGTGTTCGAAAATGTACGAATTGAAGTGGGCGTAGTCCGCCCACCTAAATGACATGATTTCACGAACACGTCAAAAAGGACGGGCAGAAAGAAAATTAAAAATAAGAGTAAAAGGTACTTACATACTAGAAAGAGGAGAAGAAAAGAGAGAAGATAAAAGACTGGGTTAACTAGGAAGAGAGAGAGACTTGGATAGTACTTATTTCCAACAAGTTTAGAGAGGGCATGCTTAAATGTGGTATACAAACGGGTAACTATTTATATACAGGTAATTTAACTTAAGCCTTAGTTAATTTTGGTTAACGAGGAACTTAGACAGGGTTTACTTGAAAGAGGATTTGGACATGGAATTTGGACAGGAAGTATACGGAAACGTTATTGAATTATCTACAGCATCGACTGATGGGTTCATTGTTTGCGTATGTAGTTTGGTGCTGATATTCAGTTAACAGCCGAGTATGCCTAGTACGTCTTATTGGTTCGTTGAGACATATCATACTAGAAATATATTCACGGTCAATAGCGCCATTAATAACATCGAATGTGAAACATGAGCCCAATAATGTTCTTCTTGATGATAATGGCATCAAGTTTAAAAGGCTGAGTCTGTATTCATATGAAGGAAGGCTATTAAAATCACGGGAGTTGTACATGTCTCTCAACGTGTATAGTAAGAATTGCTTTTGAATAGACTCGAATCTTTCGCTATGGGAATCGAAGGACGGATTCCAAATTATGCAGGCATATTCAAGTATTGACCGCACTAACGCACAGTATAAGGATGTAGTGACCCAAATATTCTTGAATGCATTTGCTCGCCTTTTTATAAAACCAAGCTGCTTGCTGGCTCTGGACAAAATTTTGTCATAGTGCAAATTAAAGCGCATCTTGCAATCCAAGACTACTCCAAGATCCACTACATGATTGACTCTTTTAAGCTCGGTACTATTGAGGTGGTAGGTATGTAGTGCCATGTTGTTCTTACGAGAAAAACTAATAACATTGCATTTATTGATATTAAGATGCAGTTTATTTTGGATACACCATTGCTCCAGAGACAACAGTTTTGGCTATCTCTGATTTGATTGCATAGTACATTTTTAAATCATCTGCATACATAAGATGAGGGATATCGTTCAGGACTTCTGACAAGTCTGATATAAATATGCTAAAAAGAAGAGGACCAAGGTGGCTGCCTTGCGGAACTCCTGAGGAGTCTGCAATTTTTTTTGACAAAATTCCTTGGAATTTAACATACTGGGATCTGCCGTCGAGATATGATTTTAGCCAACTTAGTATGGGTCCCTTAATACCGAATTTTTCGAATTTACATGTTAGCATGCTGTGATCAACTCTATCGATGGCTTTACTGAAATCTGTATAAACAGCATCTATTTGGTGCCCTTTTTCCATATTTATTAAAACATCCGATCCCATGATCATGAGATTGGATGTTGTAGATCGTCCCTTACGGAAGCCGTGTTGCTGCTCATTTAGACGTGGGTTGATTATACTTGTTAGCTTATCACAAATAATTTTTTCAAAAAGTTTTGGAATGGCTGATAAAATTGCTATGCCTCTATAATTTCCAACAGACCTTTTGTCTCCACTCTTGTAAATTGGTGTTAGATGGGATGATTTCCAATATGAAGGAAATGTCCCACAAGACAGTGATTCGTTAAAAATTATGTATAACGGCAGAAGTAGTTGGTCTAAACATTGCACCAGGAAGCTTGTAGGAATAAGGTCCGCTCCAGGTCTCTTAAATAAATCCAGTTCTTTTATGGCATTAGAAATCTCTTCCTGCGTTAAATGTATACTATCCACCACAATATTTGAGCTGGGAGAAGAGGCTTCAAATTGGGTAGTAGATTGACAAAAGACCTCCTTAAAATGATCCGCATATAAGTTGCTGATTTCATGAGGGTTGGACGAATTGACAATACCTTTAAACATAAACGATGGATAGCCGCTAGATTTACGCTTCAAGTTAACAAAGTCAAAGAATTTTTTCGGTTCTTGGATGATTTTCTCACCGATAAGGTTAGTGTACAACTTGTACGCTTCTTCTGACTTAATAGAGAACTCTTTTGATAGCTCGTCATACCTTAGCTTGAGTTCATCGCTTACATTATCAGTGTTTTTGAGAAGTTTATGGATTTTATTTCTTTGATTCCTCAAAAATCTGAGATTTCTATCTAGCCATGACTCTGAAAGCTTATTCTTTTTCTTTATTTTTGGCAAATAACTTTCGATAGCTGTAAAAATATGCTGATAAAATTTAGAGACAGCGCTATCTACGTCTAAGTTGGAAAGAATATAATTCCAGTTAAGAGCTAATCGTACGCAATGGAGTTATTATAAGATTGGGTAAAGGTAACTTCATTAGAAGAGAAAGCAACCGTTAAGGCTGTATGGTGAACAGAGTTAGCTAACAAATTTTCTGCATCACTGCATGGGCTAACCTTCATTTCCTCATATGCGTTAGTAAAGACTAGGTCCAACCATCTCCCATTTTGATTTTGTACAGAAGAAACTTGCTGCAGATCACTGCCATAAAAGGTACTTAGCAATGTGAAATCTATGATATTTGAAAGGTTAACAGGAAGAAGATAGTTGTCATTTTCATCGGAGACAACGATATATTTGGACGGTTAAAGTCACCAAGAATAACAACTTTATCTTCCTTATGTAATGAATTTTAGAATTTTGGTGGAACCAGGTCGGTGTTATTTATTATAAGCTGTTGAAACCGAACAAAACCATAACTGAGAAACGGTATCGTCTTCAATTGATGCGATTGAGCCGAGCACTGCGCGAAAAACGGCCACAATACGAACAGAAGCAAAAAAAGTGATTCTACAGCATAACAACGCTCGACTTCACTTTGCCAAACCCGTTGGGAAGTGTTCCAATCTCCATTTGCACCAGATAGTGCTCCGTCCGATTATTACTTGTTCGGTTCGATTGCGCATGGTCAGCTTGATCAGCCGTTTTGCTCATGTGAAGACTGATAGCATCAAAAGATAAAAACTTTTACAGTAACGGTAATTGAGCTCTGCCAGAAAGACGGTCAAAAAATGTAGCTAGCGATGGGGAATACTTTGAATGATTAATTTGTAACCTATTTTTACAATAAGTTGCATTTTCATCAAAATAAAAAACAATTTATGGCGCATTCTTTTCTGAAAAAAATTCTGCATTTTTCTTTTCTAAGAAAAAAAATGTTGACCTCAAAATAAATCGAGTTCTTTTAACGAAAATGTTGGCCGCAAAAGTATAAGAAATGCAGACCAACATTAAAACAACAAAATACAATAATTTTAAATTAATTAATTTAAATACAATAATTTTGACTATTTTCTAAAATAAAATCATCCGGATTGCTAGCAGCTTGCGCTTGGGACAAAATGCGCTGATGTGGACAAAAACATTTCCATATCAGCCGAGAATTCATCCAAACATTGAATGGTGTATACTATAACAATAACAATGAATAAATACAGTATGACCTCGGTGTACTGCAACCCTCGATGAGCGCAACTCCTTGATTATTGCAACTTGGCAAAAATTTGTGACTCAGTAAACGCAACTTTTAAATTTTGAAGGTCAGGTTGTTTGTTTTTTTTTCTTAACTATTTTTTACCGTTTTTTCTCAGAATATACAAATACTATGTGTATGTATCTGTATGTTGTTTGCACGTGCATTTCTAAATTGTATTTACTCTAGAAGTGATTGTCTTTGCGAAGAGTTCTTCTTTTGAAACATAAAGATGCCAGTGATTAATAAAAGAGTTAAGCTTACAATTAAAGAAAAAAGTGAAATTCTCGAAAAACTAGACAAAAATGCGCCTACATCAGTGATTTGCAAGGAATACAATATCCATAAGTCTACAATTAGCCGAATAAAAAAAAAATAAAAATGCATTAGAAAATTTGTGGCAAATGCTGAATCAGGACCGGGTCAGAGTAGAGTTATGAGAGTTTGTAAATATCCCAAAATGGAAAAAACTCTATACCAGTGGTTTATTAAACAAAAAGAGAAGCACTTGTCCATTTCTGTTGAAATTTTAAAAGCAAAAGCTCATGAATTGCATAACAATGAGGATGAACCTAGAGGTTTTAATGCTAGCAACGGCTGGTTCGCTAATTTTAAAAAGCGTCATGGCATTCGGATGATAAAAATTAGTGGCGAAAAAACTTTCGAATAAAGCAATTCTTGTGGATCCATTTATAGAAAAATTTCAAGAAAAAGTTGAAGAACCTGGATTAACGCCTGATCAAATCTAGCGATCAGCAATGAGCGACTCACGTTTCTCGCATGCTCAAATGTATCTGGTATGCATAAAGTTAAAGCATTTGTTATCGGAAAGGCTTTAAATCCAAGGGCATTCAAAGGTTTCCAAAGCAACCCTGTTGTTTATAAAGCCAACAAAAATGCATGGATGACTTTATCATTATTTGAAGAATGGTTTCATCATACGTTTGTTCCAGAGGTATGTATAACACAAAATTTAAACTACAATTAAGCACGGATTTTAAGGTACATAATCTTTTTTAGGTAAGATCTTTTCTATCTTCCAAAAAAAGCGCTTTTACCGCTGGATAATGCACCCTGTCATCCCAAAGATGGTGAACTGACAAGTGAGGAAGGCATGATCACCATCATGTGTTTTCCGGCAAACTGCACAACCATTCTTCAGCCAATGGACCAAAACGTTATTAACATAACAAAATTGATTTACAAAAGAAGTCTCTTGGCGCATATAATCGGCAGTGAACGCTCAGATATTGAACAAAAAATCAAAACATTTAACGTGAGGAATGCAGTTTGCCTTTTAGCTAATGCTTGGGATAAATTGCCCGCTAATGTCATAAAAAAATGCTGGAACGTATTGATGAGTCCTCAAAATCCGTGGACTGATGAAGAAGTGTTGCCTTTAAGTATAATTAGAGCTGAAATTCTCAGTGAACAAGCAATGATTACTTCAGTGTCTGATTATCTTTATGAAATTAACCCCGAAATTATAAATGAAGAAATTAATGCTTGGATATTTGGAGAAAGTAACTCAAATTATGCAGCTGAAGATGAAGATGTTGAAAGCGAAGAGGAAATTGAAATCACTAGCATTGTCCAGGATTTGCCTAAAATAAAGTCCAATGATGCCATTAATTCATTAAACATTTGTATTTAATGGGTTGAAGAAAACAAAATCGGCTTAAAAGAAGTTTTGCTTCTTCAAGATCTGCAAACTGCGAAACTGCAGTGCAGAAAAATATTTCTAGTACCAAAAACATTCTAAATTTTCTGATTTCTTTTAAAACTAGAACAAATGACCCATTACTCATATTTTGTACATAAGAATGTGTGTTTTTTATTTATTTATTTTTTTTTTGTTTAATTAAATTACATATGTTTGTATGTAATGTTTTGTGTTTTATATTATTATTAATAAAATGAATTAAATTTTCTTGAAAAATTATCATTTTCGAAGTAAATTGATAACACTAAAGAAAAATTATCATTTTCGAAGTAAATTGATAACACTATAGTTGTTTTATTAAAAAAAAATATATTAATTATGCACAAAATTATCTTTATGTTGTTTGTATATAAATACCCTATAGGAACAAACTAACTTGTTTTTAAAAACAACTAATTAAAAAACTAATTTAAAATAAAGCAGTATATGAACTACTTTGAATTATATTAAGGCGGCAACTACTCTGATTTTGACATGTTTTAATTGCAAATTTTTATTAGATTACAAGTTTATATATATTTAACCATGTTATTTCATCAACTATTATATTTAGGCCATCAGTAATAGTTTTCAATTGGCTATTTTAAAGTTATTACAAAAATAATTTAAATATAACTAATTTAACAAGTAGTTGAAAATATATGCAGACGAAAGTCAATTGACTTATTTAGCGGACATCACCATACAAAATAAGTTAGTTCGTTCTATGGAAAAAAGTCAGAATTTCAACTAGTTGTGGTTGACAAAAAACTACTTTATCAAGTACTTTTAAATTAGTTGATTTTCCTACAGGGTACTTATAGCAGTGTTTATATATGTGTGACTCGGTCAATGCAACAACCGCGGTTCTTGCAACTGCCTTGGTTTTTATTAGTTGCAGCAACCGAGGTCATACGGTACATTTGTTTTTCAAAAAATTTAAGTATAGTTGAAGAAATTTTTCATCAGCCATTCTATTGAATATTTCTTCAAAATTCCCTGCAGTTGGCACTATGCATAACCTCAATCGCAAATACATCGGAATTCAAAACAACCAATACTAATGATTTAATGATTTTACCAACAAATGGAGAAAAAAGTGTAATATAACATTTGAATGTAATATTTATTTGAATAACTTTTGAACGAGTAGATTTATCAAAGAAATGATAAGAAATATTTTTGTAAAACGTTTAATTTCCTATTTATGATTTTCCTAAGATTCGTTTCAGTCATTTACAACCGTCTATTGTTTTTTAAGATATAAAAATCAGAAGATAAAAAAATAGTTTTCGCCATGTTATTTATATGCAAAATAGAAAATCGCGTTGCGCGACCTCTAAATATTAATATTAAGAGTTCTGGTTTTTACAGGCATCTCTTCTTACCTCCCTGAATCTATTTCAGAGTCTATTTAGAAAAAATAGTCTAATTTTTCACCCTAATGTATACAGATAGATTTCTTTAGTTTTGACAATTTTCTAATGTAACTTTATATTATTTGCAGATCAACGTTTCTTCCAATGCTGGTAAACAAGGTCTAGGCTGTGAAGAAAACGCACCTCCAGTATTATCCAAGGCTGCCAAAACCAAACTAGCTAATTTGAAGAAGACACAGGAACGTTATCGAAAAGCCGATATATTTCAAGATAGCGATGATAGTAGTTAAAATATTGCATTGAAATTAAATTGCTAATTTGTTTTTTGTTCAATTTTGAAATAAAACACAGACATTTGCACATTTAACTGAATTATGTTTATTTTACTTTTAAGTACACGCATTAATTAATACATACATTTTTATTTTTGTTTTTCTTTCTATAAATATTTAAGTAGTTTTTCTTTTGCTTTTATTTTCTTGTTAATCTATCAGTCATTAATGGAAAAACATAAACTAAAATTAAAATACAATTTCATTAAATTAAAGTAAATTATAATTAAACCAATCAATAAATTAATACATGTTGAAGAATACTTTTTCAATGTTTGAAGTTATTATTCCTTTTTTTTTTTGCTTTAATTGATTAACTGAATTACTTATATATATATATATACTGAAGCCTCTAATGATATGTTTGCTCTAATAACTTGTTTTGTTTTACTATTAAGTACACTACAACAACTATGTTTAATTAAAAAATATCGTCATATATATCATACAATTTGACTAAAATCAAGCATATGTCGAATGAAACAAAAAAACATGAAGATTTATGTTAATTTAAAAAAAAAATTAGTTTTTTAAATTTAACATGCTTGAAATATATTTAAATTTAATTAAATAATTAATATAAATAAAACAATCTTTGGAGTTGTGAAGATGTGTGCAGACGAATGCTTTAAATAGGCGATAAGCTTCTTGTTAGCTCAAAACTAAACGCTAACATCTACTTGTATAGTATTAAGTCTGCTTTATTTAACTTATCTAAATATGTATGAGTGCCACTAGCAAAATTTTCGAATAAATCGTTTTTTTTTTGTCACTTAAATTAGAACTGTATCTTATACAATATAACTTATACACATGCAGTTGTTTATATTTGCTAGTATTGATTTAATTTTGCTAATTTATGTATGCTTAATAATGATGTGTTAAATATATTTATGTCAAATTAACTTATTGACACACGCCTAGCTTTTTGACATCAATGTAGAAACCTGTTGCACACGAGTCTTTGCGCATTTCACACCAAGAGTTGTAGGTGCGATTATTGGCGCCACAAATTTTACCCTCCTCATAACGCACGGACTGTGAATTTCATAGAAGAATTAAAACAAAAAAAAAAAAAAATCATTAAAAATCTATAAAAACCATTTCAAACTTACTGTTGGTCTTCGTTTGCGCGAGCACTTGTAACGACAGGACACGCAACGCGGTTCATGCGTCAGCAGATCCACCAGGCAGGTACGCTTCGAACCGCAGTTTATGTCGCTGCATGTAACACGATCGTCTGCAAATAATAAAATTTTTGTTTTTATTAATATTAATTATCTTTAAAAATCTTTTTAACTGCTGCAGAAGTCTTAAATATTTTTTTTTTATTTAATTTTTTGATTTTTGCTATGCTTTTTATTGCCAATTTTTGGCAATTTATTTTTATGTGTCTGCGTGTATTTTTTTGCGTTCTTACTTTCTGGTTGCATTTTTCGCTTTTAATCATGTGAATTTTGGCAGGTGTTAAACTTGACTGTGTTTTGAACTAACATAAGATTGGATTTAATGACTTCAACGACAGGTGAAGCAAGGATTTTATTTTTTTTTGTTTGCAGCAACATGCATTTATTTTAGCCATATTTAGCATGATGTTTGAAAATTGCATAGTGTGTGTATTGCACAAGCAAAAGGATTTTTTGTACATCCTTTCTGAGATTTTATTTTATGTTCTCATATAAAAATTTTTAGCTTCAGTAACAGGTAAGAATTTTTTTTAATAGCTTTTAAAGCACAGATGATGTATTTTTTATTTAAAATAAACTTTGATTTTTAAGAAAGATTTTAAGCGAAAAATCTTGTGTAAAATCTTAAAAACCTTCAAGTATGTAATAAAAATACGATTTCATATTTATTATAGAAAAACTATGTTTTGGTTATGGTTAAATTTCAGGAAACTGTGTTTTCAAGTCATCCTTTAAGGAGGGAGTAAGGATTTCAGCGTAAAAAAATAAAATTTTGCGAATTTTTTTTTTAAATATGGATAGAGCAAATTTATTGAAACCTTTTGTACATTATAAAATATCAGTTTAATAAAATTCTGTAATTATTTAATGCAAAAAATAATTATTTGAAGACAAAGAACATTAAAATTTAGTCGAAGTATCATCAAATCCTCCTCCCAACGTTCTCTGATTATTATTTATTTCATTTTTAAATTTTCGGTAATCAAAAAATAATTTTTTTTCACGAAAATTTCCGCTATTTTTTGACTGGAAGACCCCTTAATCTAAGAATAGTAGTAAGGAATGGAGCTTCGGCAGGGTAACGAAGCTAAAATACGGCCCCCCCGCGGCCGAATTAAAGTATATTCGAAGTCTTTAGACGTCTGTAAAATATTTATATATTATATCCAAAAATATTTGCGTCATACGCTTAATTTAATTTTACCCTTAGTTGCCACATAGAGTAATTTGTAAACAAATTTAAATGCCGCACCCACTTTTCTAGTATAAAGACTCCACATTTTGCCGAATACTATATGTATGGGTTGAATAAACGACGTGGGCGGAACTTGGGTACATACAGACACGATGTCATTCAGTCTCATATATTAACGAAAGTTTTTCAGTTTTGATAACGTCACTTTGTATTGTAGGTAGGCGCGGCTTTCATCCGATTTTGCCAAATATCAAAGAGTGGCTTACGTTAAATATCAAAGTTTGCATGCAAAATTTCAAGATATTTCTGTAATTTTTGCAGATTTTGAAACGATTTAACGTTTTCAATAAAGCCACTTTGTATGGGAGGTAGGCGTGGTTTTCATCCGATTTTTCCAAATTTCATTGCTATGATTTATATTGAAGATCAAACCTTACATGCAAAATTTCAAGGCATTTCATTAATTTTTGTGGATTTTGAAGAGATTTTACGGTTAAAATAAAGTCGCTTTGTATGGGAGGTAGGCGTGGTTTTCATCTGATTTTTACAAATTTCATTGCTATGATTTATATTGAAGATCAAACCTTACATGCAAAATTTCAAGGCATTTCATTAATTTTTGTGGATTTTGAAGAGATTTTACGGTTAAAATAAAGTCGCTTTGTATGGGAGGTAGGCGTGGTTTTCATCTGATTTTTACAAATTTCATTGCTATGATTTATATTGAAGATCAAACCTTACATGCAAAATTTCAAGGCATTTCATTAATTTTTGTGGATTTTGAAGAGATTTTACGGTTAAAATAAAGTCATGTTGTATGGTAGGTAGGCGTGGTTTTCATTCGATTTTTCCAAATTTCATTGTCAGGATTTATATTGAAGACCAAAGCTTCAATGCTAAATTTCAAGGCATTTCATTAATGTTAGTGGATTTTGAAGAGATGTTACCGTTAAGATAAAGTCACTTTGTATGGGAGGTAGGAGTGGTTTTCATCCGGTTTGGCCCATTTTCGAACTTGATCTTCCTTTTTTGGAGGCACAATGGGGAGATTCTGGTAGGTATGCTGTCTTTGGATTTAGAAATAAAGAAAACGGCGGCGCTATCAGCCCTCAGGATGTTGCGAATTGCTGCGTGGCATGGATCAACGGCCCTACGTGATCATATGCGCATCCTTGATATTGTACATAGAGATGTCAGGGAGGAGAGTATGCCTATGGACGGAAGGCAGAGAGTAAGGATAACAGAAAAATGTTATAAAACTCTTGTAACAGATGGAGATGTCTGTGAAGAAATCACTGGTAAAGATATCAGTATGTTTACATACGGCTCTCTGATGAATGGCAGAGCCGGGGCAGGCGTTTACTCAAAAGAGTTGAGCCTATACTGTGTACTGAGATTAGGGAGCTTTGTGTCCGTGTACCAGGCGGAAATGATTGGTGTGGTGCATGCACTGGGCCACCTGATAGATGCCCGGGTCAATGGCAAGAAAATTGTCATTGCACTTGACAATCAGTCAAAGATTAGGTGCATGCAGCGTACAGGCGTCACTTCCAGGCTGGCCATAGAGTGTCTTACCAAACTCAATAGGTGCGCTCAGACAAATGAGCTCACACTTATGTGGGTGAGAGGACATTCTGGCGTAGAACAGAATTAAAATGCTGGGGCCTTACTCTGTATTGCGATGCGAAAATGGAATGCGATGCATGCGCAAATCCGTACAAACAAATCAATTTTGCGAATTTTTTTTGTCGCATCGCAATAGAGAGTAGGGCCCCTGATTCTTTACCAAGAGAAGGATCAGCAGAAGAGTTCTGTGGACCAGAGCTACGTATTGCCATAGGCGACAACATGGTGGCAGGCGTTATTATGCAATGGACGGACTCGGAACTCCGTCCAAGGTAGGAAGAAGCTGTTAATTGTAGGCAATCGAAGGCAGCTGTGAAGTGGTCTCGTAGTGAGGCTGCAAAAGTTATTCGTTACAGTCGAAGGACTTTAAGCTGGCTTACTGCACTGGTCACAGGACACGGTCCCTACATGTACCATCTCAGGAAGATGACTCTGACAGAGGACGATGCGTGTAGGTTATGCTTTGAGGAGCCGGAAACGGCAGCACACATTCTGTGCCAGTGCCCAGCGTTGGCAAGCATAAGATTGACCATTCTGGGACGTCCATTTATTGGCGAAGCGGAGATTGGTCAACTGACCTACAAGGATATGCTTGAGGTGACAAAGGATGCTTATGTAAGGAACATGCTCACGTATGAGTGCTCCGAGCGGTAGCATTCTTGTCCTATGGGGACGCAAAGGGACCCAATGTGGTCCGCTTCGGCTAATCCCCGATTTATTATTTTTATTCTTTTTTTAAAAATAAACTTATATTTTAAATTTCATCGCGATTGGCTTAAAATTACGGCTGTAATCGTGTCGACAGACGGAGAGACAAACGGACAGAGAGACAGAAACGGAAATCGACTAAGGAGGTGATGCTGAACAAAACTATATATATTTTTCTATACCCTCCACGCCTCCTTCTTGGCGTTACAAACGGAATGACAAAGTTAATATACCTCTTGCATAGTACGCGTTGGGGTATAATAATGAAAAACAGTATTATCTCTAATCTTATAGCAAATTTTTAAAAATTGTTGATGTAGATTGGAATAACTTTTTGAAGCCAGTAAATTGTGGCAATTCTTTTTTTTACAATTATTACACTAGCCAACATATTTACGTAAAACATGATTTTTGGAGGTTTATACAAAATGATTTAGCTCAATGGAGGCTTTTGTTTTTGCCAAAATATTTTGGGAATCGTCATAAAACACATCAAGGCACATTTTTAGATGGGTATAAATGTAACTTTTTTTCAAGACACCTTAATGTAAAGTAGTAGCATTTGTTGTGTTATAAAAAACTGAATCCAAGTGTTATTTCCTTTTATAATTAAAAATATCTGTTAACTTTTATCTTTTTTGAAGAGGCAATATAGTGCTACAATTGTACCATACCCACAGGCCAAGCAGTATGAATGATATAATAGATCTAGTATATGATGAATATATACTTTTATATGGTCTATATAGAGCTATTTGCAGTAGCACAAAGCGAAATCTCAAACATTATCCTGCGAGACGAGGTGGCACCACGAGGCCTAAAAGCCGTTTTTAACTGTGAAACCAACCTGGTCTCATATGGCACTCAATGTGTTAAAGAAGAAAATAATTAAAAATAACAGTACGTTCAAAAAGTCCATAGGATGACACATAGATGGCGTTACTAGATTTTTTTCCATATGATTTTTACCAACCTTCAAACGATACGTATAAAAATTTGACAACAATCTGACAATTGATTCTTGAGTTATAACATGGTAGAATAAAAGAAGGTAGATGCATTTCGGACTGCGCTCTCTTTCTCATAGCCAAAATTGTCAAAATCAATACAAATCACTTTTTTGCTTACATTTTTCCAATTAAAGCTTTCTCATCGCTTCCAGATTTTCCATGAGCAGTCAGATTCGTTTTGACAGTTATGGCAGTCTGCCTCTCCGAAATGCATCTACCTTCTCTTGTTCTACCATGCGTTATAGCATTTTGTGTGCAACTATTGTTATTGAAAAAAAAAAAAAAATGGAAAAAAGTGAATTTCGAGTTTTGATAAAGCATTGCTTTTAGATGAAAAAAAAAAATACAGTGGAAACCAAACAATGTCTTGATAAACATTTTCCGGACTCTGCTCCATCGAGACAAATGGTAGAAAAGTGGATTGCTGAATTTAAACGTGGTCGTATCAGCACAAATGATGCAGAGCGCAGAGGACTGCCAAATCAGACTGTTATTCCACAAAACATCAAAGAAATCCGTTATGAACGATCGCAAATTGAAGGTGCACGAGCTAGCTGACATTGTAAGGATATCAGATGGTAGTGCTTTTACCATTTTACACGAACATTTGGGTATGCGAAGGCTCTGTGCAAAGTGGGTGCCGCGTGAGCTCACAGTCGACCAAAAACAACAACGAATTGATGCTTCAGAGGAGTGTTTGGAGCTGTTAAACCACAATAAAATCTAACTCTATCATCGATATGTGACAATGGATGAAACATGACTTCACTATTACACACCAGAATCCAAAAGACAGTCAGCTGAGTGGACAGCAGTCGACGAACCGAATCCAAAGCGAGCAAAGACCCAACAGTCGGCTTGTAAGGTGATGGCGTCTGTATTTTGGGATGCGAAAGGAATAATATTCATCGACTATCTCCAAAAAGGAACCATTTTGGATCGATTGAAGGCTGAAATCGCCAAGAAACGGCCATATTTGCAAAAGAAAAAAGTGTTGTTTCACCAAGACAACGCACCGTGTCACAAATCGATGAAAACGATGGCAAAATTGAATGAATTGGGCTTCGAATTGCTTACCCACCCACCGTATACTCCAGATTTAGTCCCCAGCGATTTTTTTCTGTTTTCAGATCTCAAGAGAATGCTTGCTGGAAAGAAATTCAAGTCCAATGATGAAGTAATCGCTGAAACTGCGGCCTGTTTTGACGAGAAAGAGAAATCGTACTATAAAAGTTGTATCGAAAAGTTGGAAAATCGCTATACTAGTTGTATCGCTCTCGAAGGCAGCTATGTTGAATAATATAATCGAGTTTTATCAAAATTTCGTTTTTCTCTTACTTATCCTACGGACGTATTGAATGAACTGTTAATACTATAAAAAAAATTTTACTTGTAAAAAAGTAGCAAATTTTAAAAATTTGTCTTAAAGCATCTTAATGTGTCCTGAATGAATATTTTCATTGTTGAAAGCACCAAGCAATCAAATTGTTTTGCTATATAAAATGTATTGCTTGCCGTCTCTTGCACGAACGAAAAGTGTTTAATTCGGGATGATACAAAAAGATGCAGTAAGCTTTAATCGAGCATTTGACCCACTGTTACTTAAGTCACAAACATGTTGGTATCTTGTGCAAAAACAACCTGCTGCGCGTCTGCTCAGTTTAACGCATTCGTACTGTCAGTTAAAATTATGCACTATAATGCGATGTCTGTTTGTCTGTCTGTCTGGGTTGATATTTGTTTCCTTAACTGCGAATTCAATTTAACACGCTCTGCTGATCTCGCATGCACTCGGCTAACGAAAACAAAACCTTAACGCAAAAAAGAAAACAAAAAAATAAATAAGCAAAAGATTAAGATTATGATAATATATGATGTCTGACAGAACTTGCTCGCGACCTTCTTAATGTTATCCACGCGCAAATGTGTCTGGAGGAGATATTTTTTCAAGTTTCGCTTGAACCATAAAAATTTTTAATAACGTCTACGTTGTTTGGCTAAGCAATAAAAAAAATGTAAAAGTTTAAAAGGATATTTAAGCAGTTTTTAGTATCTTTTTTTTTTTTTTGGTTATGGTTGGACCATAATATTAACGGGTTTTCTGTTGGTGAACACATATAGGAGAAAAAGTCAAAGGCATTAAAAGGTTTTTTTTTTGACAAGATAAATTTAAATGAATATATATATATATGTGACAATGGTTGACAATGCGGGATTTCAAGATTCACAAATATTAAAAACATATTAAAAAAAAGCTCATAAAAATCATTAGTGCTTTAAAAAGTTTTGGCAAAATATGGTCAAAAAATATTTTTAAAAAACAAGTGGGTAAAACAAAAAAAAAACACGGGAACCTATAAATATAGTAGACAGACAGCTAAGTTCAAAAGCTTGCTGCAGACGCAGTGTAAAACTTACAGCCAAGACTTGCCAGATAAGCCAGCCTAGTTTATGAAGACAGGGCAGAACGATGAAAGCGCTAAAGCAGTGAAAAAAGAGGGTATTCAGCTGTGGCACCGCGTACAGACCTTAATATATGCAAAGAGCAAAAGTAGCCGCAGCAGCAGTAAAATAAAATTATTACCTGTCTGTCTGAATGTTTATCTGCCGCTTTGTCTCTGTATTGCACTGACTAGCTGGCTGGCTGGCTGGCTGGCTGGCTGGCTGGCTGGCTGGCTGGCTGGCTAGCTGGTTGGTTGTTTGGTGGAATGTGCGCGATATTATCGCCAAATAATAAGTTATTGTTCGGTCGTTGAATACGCATGCGCAGCACAGTAGCACACAAGAACAACAACAACAAAAATTCATGTTAGCAATATAAGCAAGCACAAGACGCTGACTGTCTGGCGGGTAGGTTAGCTAACTGACTGACTGCAGCAGCAGCAACAACAATGTTGCCAACTCTTTCACCAAAGGGCCAGACAATATTTTGATGATGTTTTGCTTATTATTTTTTGTTGTTGTTGTTGTTGTTGTTGTTTTGACTGTCTTTGTTGAGCTTGAGGTTTCCTCAGCCTGATGCAAAATTTTAAAAGGTAGCAGCCAGGTTACAGACGGGAACCCGCGAAAAATTGCACAATTTTAACATTTGATGTTTACAATAATGTTATTGCTATTGTTGTTGTTGTTGCTGCTACTACTGCAACTACGTTGCACTCAGCAATAACTAAAACAACAACTACCATAAACAATCTTTATGAATGTTCAACACGATTTTTGTATGAAATTAATTATTATATTGCTTAAGTTGTGGTTGTTATTGTTGCTCATTTTTTTTTGTGTGAACTTTTGCTGCAGACTGACTTTGTTGCTGCAACATTGCAACAAGCAATTAATGTCTGCTGCTTTGTAAGTTATAAGCTAAAGCGCTTTGTGGCACCCTTTGGAACCCTTCTGCACCGATGCAGATAACTTTTTAGCTGCTACTTCTACGCGTCGTAATTTATTGGCTTGTCTGTTGCGCTGGCAGGTTCACGCGTTTTTATTTTTTTTTTCTTCCCTGCGGCTGTCTGTTGCTTGAATGACTGACTATCTGTCAATTTATGCAACATTTATGGAGTAACATCTGCTCAATGCATGTCGTAAAGGTGATTTTAATAAGGTCGTAAACAGGCACCATAACGCTTAAACATTGTTCACAATTGAATTGGTGTGCTTTGTTGGTACTTAATTTTACAGATTGGTGTTGCTTCTTGTTGCTCTTATATTAGTCATGTGAGTAATATTGTTGCCAATTGTCAGATAGATGTGAAAAATCGCCGATTATTAATGTTTTCACAATGTTATGAAAGTTGCAATTTTTATAAATTTTTGAATCACAAATTTTTCAAGTAATTTATGCAGTGTTAATTAAAAATAGCACATACATTTTCATATTAGAATCAAGTCATACATTTCAATGAACTCCACTGCGTATGAGCAACATCTAACTAAAAATTGGCTTTTAAAATATGAACCACAGAGCTGACCCAAGCAACAATTGTAAAAAGTTGAGCACTGGAAGAAAAATTCTATTTTTTAATTAGGTCCTGTAACTACCCTGTAGGAAAATCAACTAATTTAAAAGTAGTTGATAAAGTACTTTTTTGTCAACCACAACTAGTTGAAATTCTGACTTTTTTCCATAGAACGAACTAACATATTTTGTATGGTGATGTCCGCTAAATAAGTCAATTGACTTTCGTCTGCATATATTTTCATTTACTTGTGAAATTAGTTATATTTAAATTATTTTTGTTAATTCTTTAAAATAGCCAATTGAAAACTATTACTGATGGCCTAAATATAATATTTTATGAAATAACATGGTTAAATATATATAAACTTGTAATCTAATAAAAATTTGCAATTAAAACATGTCCAAATCAGAGTAGTTGGCGCCTTAATATAATTCAAATACTGGTTCATATACTGGTTTATTTTAAATTAGTTTTTTAATTAGTTGTTTTTAAAAACAAGTTAGTTTGTTCCTATAGGGTATGTTCAGCAAGAGTAATATGCTTGCAGATTATTTACAACAAAACTAGTTGTCTATAAGTGTTCTGTTCTCTTTCACATTATCTCATTGTAGTTTAAAAGAGTTATGTTATAAGAGCATTACTGCGAAGACGCTGTATCTTACAAGCCATTTCATCTAGACTTCTACTAGACTTCATGGCTCGGTGGTGGAGGCTAGGTGGTGATACTTCTACTCCGTCATCGTCGATTGGTGACACTGAACTGCGCTATCCATGGGCGGCATTGGTGGAATCGTCGCCTGGAAGTAAATTGGAGAAGTGCTGTCTCCACAATCTCAGCACACACTGTGTATCCGTATTCAGATCTCCATTTTCGTCTCGACAAGTGGATGCTCCGGGCTTGAAACCTTGGGTTAGACGCTTAACCTGTTGATAGAATTTTCGTGCATCCTTCTTGCCCTGGTATACCCCTAGTTCCTCTCGCTCACGCTTTTCCTGCTCTCTTTTCGTGCGTCTGAAAAGGCGCCTCTCTTCCTTCCTCTTTTCACGGTAGTTTTCTCGCACGGCTTGCGTTACAGCTGACTACAGCGTTTTTCTATAAGCGGCGATTTTTACTGCTGTCGCGATGCGACACAACTCTGATCGCACCATTGGTTCCGAGGTTGCGGGCACCGGAAACCAATGACTTCTTCAGCGGCAACGCGCATGGAGTGGGATATATGCGCCCAAAGTCACCGGCGTCGTCGGGCTTAGAAGTTGGTTGGTTGAGCTTAACCGAGAGTTGAGCGGAGTAGGCCTCGGCAGTCCGTTGTAATTGCAGCTTAGCGACATCTAGTTTTCGTTGCTTTCCAGTGCGTATGTTCTTCGTATTGCATAATCGCATGCGGATCTTGGCTGCAACAAGATAGTGGTTGGAGTCAATGTTGACCCCCCGAAATGTATGAACACTAGAGGCATGCCTTCCGTCGATTACAACATCATCAATTTGGTTTCGCGTTTTTTGATCCGGGGACAGCCAAGTGGCCTTGTGGATGTCGAGGTGCTTAAATCTTGTGCTACTAACTACCATGTTTTGCGCTGCGGTGAAGTCGATCAGTCTTAGACCGTTGTTCGTGGAGGTCACATAAAGACTGAACTGACCGACAGTGGGGCCAAAGATGCCTTCCCTTCCGACTTTCGCATTAAAATCGCCAAGGACTATTTTGACGTTATGGACCGGAAGGTGATCGTATATGTACGTCCTTAAGACTATCGTAGAAAGCGTCCTTGACGGCTTCGTCCTTTTCCTCCGTCGGGGAGTGCGCGCAAATAAGGCTGATGAAAAAAAATTTTGCCTTGATGCGGATCGTGGCCAATCTTTCGTTCACAGGTGTGAACCGGGAAACAAGGTAGTAGAAACAGAAACCGGGAAACAGCAGCTGTAGTAGATATCACAGTGTGCTTGTTTAGAGCAGCCTTGCCCTTTCCATCGCATTTTCTGGTTGGCGGAGATGTCAGCTTTTATTGTTTTGAGGGCTTCCGCCAGTTGGATAATGGCACCTTTTCTATAAAGGGTCCGAACATTCCAGGTGCATATCCGTAAATCATTGCCCGTTTTTCATTTGCGGTGGTCGTCAACGTAATTCGGGTATTTATCCGAGGCTGGTTTAGTTTTGATTCCATGTTCAAGGTCCACGGAGCGACCCGCCGCTCAAATTAGCCGTTAAACTAACGGATGCCAGTTTGCCGTTGTCCAGGGAACACCACGAGGAGGTTTGACTCGACTTGGGACGATTTCAACATGAACAATGCTGGCACACTTGTTCCAACGGTCCTCTTATATATGGTCTCCATAGCTGTAGTGGCCATTCGGAAAGTCTCCAACATACTCTGATGTCGCTGGTATCACCTCCTTGTTTGATGAAAATCGGTTTTTTAGCATGAACATTTTTAAATTTGAGAACAGCCAGAAGCCAGAGAAAGCTAAATCTGGCGAATAGGGCAGATGTTCCAACAATTCGCAATTAAATGAATTTTGCGTTGGCTTTTTCACTTTTGTGAGCAGGTGCGTTGTCCTGTAAATGTTGAAATGTTACAAAAAATAATAGAATCAGCACATATTTTTGTTTCCTCTTAGATCAATTCAGAAGAGCTATGAACTATAATCAACAGTGTTTCTTGTATGGAGACCCCCAGAAGAGTGGCAGTTAGGGGATAGGTGTGTTCAGAAGAAATGTTCAAGGGAAAAAATAATAGGACCAGCTAATATGAACTATAATCAATAGTTATTGTTTTTTTGTATGGGGGCCCAAAGAAGAGTGCCATATAGGAAGAATGTGTCTTCGCAAGACATGTTGAATGGCAAAAAAGAAAGGACCAGTTCATATATATTGCCCCTCTAGGAATCAATTCGTAATAGAGTTTTTTTTTTTGTATTCTTAAATTTGATGATTTATTCAAAAGCAGGTTCTAAAATACTGGAAAAAAAATTTGCCCATGCACCTATGAGACGAAATAGTGACTTCAATATTAACTCTGCAGATGATAAAAATCTAAGTATTAGATTTGACAGTATCCAATGAACGCAGAATCAGTTCTACTAAATATAAAATGACGATCGACACGGTTTTTACACGATACTTCCAAGAAATTCCAAGAAAATATTTTTGTTTTTTATTTAAGTCATCAAAAACCTTTTTGGAAAATAATGAAATCATTGAAATATAAATAATTTGATACTAGCATTAATTTGAATATTAAAAAAAGCACTGTTATTCCATAGCCTTAAATAAGTTGTTCATAGCTTTAAGTTTTCACTTCGTTCGGCAGTTTCCCCACAACCTATGTATTTTTTAGTCTATATATGAAAGTTAATATAAATTCTATTTAAAACAGTAACATGTATGGTATTTTGAAGAATTTTGTTAAAATAACCGATCATTGAACTCAAATCTGAAAATCGCATTAAATTCGATATATCAGACAACACTGCAGGTGAGTGTAAAATGGGCTGTACCATTGAGATTTACTAATGAAAGACTAGAACACGCATGTGACTGACTGATGACGGATGGTAAGCACAATAATTGAATGCAGACACTGTGCCGACCGGACAAATGAACGCAGGCCTTGCGTAACACAGCAGCACAGAGCTACTATAAAAACAAAAACCATAGCAAAAACCGGAACATACAATAAACCCAAACACAATAGCAAAAAAGGCAGTCAATTAAGTAAGGAAAAACAACAAGAAATCAACAACGTGACTTCACGTAATACTGGCTGGACGCTCAGCAGTGAATAAATGAATGAATGAATGAATGATTGGCACATCAAGTTGGTAATATTGATACATACCGAAGCAACCGAAATCCTTTTAGCCACCACATATGTCTGTCACACTTAACGCTCATGTGTGTGTGTGTGTATGTGTGAATACGTGTCTGTTTTTATGGCTATGCGTGTTTTTGCAATGAATGCAACTAGAAGTAGGCAGGCAGCACCTAGTAAAAACAATACAAAAGCAACGCTGAAAAACCTCGTCAACGCATAAGATATGCTCGCCAATTCGTCAGTGCGTCACTCCTTTAGTCTATAAATTGCTGTTTCTAGTCAATCTTGCAGTCATCATGCCTCATGCCACATTTACGCCACGTTCAGCTTGGCTGCAAGTGAAGTTATTAAGTAAGGCATAAACGAGTGTGACTTGGTCAACGTGGAGTGAGCCCCACAAAAAAAAAAAAACGAAATAAATAAATAAATATGCAGTAATAAAGCTGCCTAGATGGCATGCGTGTCTGCCTCAGGTTGCAGCTGGTGTTAACTTTGCTGCTTCGCTAAAATTGCCGGTATTTGGCGCAGAAAAAAAAAAAAAAAATTTGGCGCTAAAAAATTTTGCTACGGTTTGCGGCAACGTTTCGCGGCAACGTTTCGCAGCCCATTAAAAAGCAAAACAAAAACAACCAACATCTGACTTCAGGACTCTTTGTCGTTTAATCATTAAATCAATGAATGGCCATGCTGTCTGTCCGTCCATTCACACTCACTCCGACCACTTGTCTGTTGCTATGCATAAATTGTGAGTACTGCGTCTAGGTAAAGGCCAGCTAAATGTGGCTTCTAGTCATTGGCCGGTGAACTGTCTGTCTGACAATTTTTATCTGACTTGCTGTCTGCCTAGAGTTT
Source organism: Coremacera marginata (assembly GCA_914767935.1). Classification (NCBI taxonomy): domain Eukaryota; kingdom Metazoa; phylum Arthropoda; class Insecta; order Diptera; family Sciomyzidae; genus Coremacera; species Coremacera marginata. The sequence continues at coordinate 163,677,697 of OU612044.1, forward strand.
TATAACTTATCTCATAAACAATGATTATCCCTTTTTAAAGATTTTCATCACATTTCTTATCGTTTTTTTTATGACTTCAAAGACACTCAGAATTTTACTTTTTTTACCACAGTTCTATGCCATTCTCCCTCTCTCTCTCTCTCTCACATTGACAATTTGTAGCCATTATTTTGCTGTTTATTGAAAGTTGCAAAGGAAATCAGCTTCCACGTGAATCCTCTTCATTGTTTATCTCAATAATAACACTGCACAATAATAGAATCGGTCATTTTAAAAAAAAACCACATAACTCACACAACTATAATTTTTCGGGAATCAATAAAAACTGTGTCATTCACAACTCCATACGTTTTCAAGAACTTCTTTTTTTTCAGGGAACGTAACGGTTATGTCGTTTTTTCAAAAAATCAGAAACTAATCTTTATTTTATGTATATTTTTATTTTTAACAAAAATTAATTTATATTTCTTAATTTTTTCACAAAAACCAGTTCAGTTAGTTTTGTGGTATGAGTGTGGGCAAAAAGTATCGGTAATTTGTTTATAAATCAAAAAATCTTTATTTATTCTTCTAAATTTATTTCATCCCTCTCAGTAGTCCCCCCGGATGCAATATACTTGTACCAAGTCTTATTCCGGTATTCTATCGGTATCTATCTCTTCTATCAATTCAAAACGGTGTCCACGGAGCGGTCTCTCGAGTTTAGCGAATAGTCAGAAGTCACATGGTGTTAAGCAGCACTGCCAGGTGTTGGTGAAAAAATTCCCGATTTTTGCATACAAAATATTCTTTTCCACGTCTTTGAGATTTAGTTTCCCCGTGCTTTGACGTGGTTTTTTCGGTCTCGGCTCATCTTTGGCACGGTATTATTTACCCGATTGATCAGCTGTTTCCGGGTCGTAAGCGTACATCCAAGTCTCATCTTCAGTTATGATGCGTTTCATTTTGTCTTGATAGTCGGAAAGCATTGTTTAACACACATCTCCTTGGCGCTGTTTTTCCATGAAATTGAGCGCTTTGGACACCAATCGAGATTTCACTTTTCTGAGGTTCATTCAAAATAGTATTCACTGATCCTTCCCAAATTCCAACAAGGTCAATAAGGTCTCGAACTGTCAATCGACGATTTAGGAGCACCGATTCTTTGTTGGTTTAAGAACATTTGTCCCTATCGGAATCCCCAAAGAATTTTAATTCAAATTCCCCTGTATTTTTGTCCACAATAATATTTTTTTTCGAAGAAGATTTCTCAACTGCAAAAATATTTAAAAAACATTTTGCAAAGTGATTTTTTTGCGGATTTTGAGTATTTTTATCATTATGGCATAAAATTTTCACAATACCAATTGAAAGTTAGAATTCCATTTGAAAGTCAGAAAAGATCAAATAAAATTCAGAAATTCCATTTGGAATTCAGAAAATATCAATTCAAATTCAGAAAAGGTCAAATAAACTTCAGAAATGCCACTCAAAATTCAGAAAAGATAAATTGAATTTCAGAAATTCCATTTGAAATTAAGAAAATATCAATTGAAATTCAGAAAACATCAAAAGAAATTCAGAAGTTCTACTCAAAATTTAGAAAAGATCAATTGAAATTCAAAATTTTCATATGAAATGCAGATAATACCAATTGAAATTTAGAAATTCCATTTGAAATTCAGAAAATATCAGTTAAAATCCAGAATTCCGTTTCATATTCAAAAAATATCAAAAAATTCAGAATTCCATTTGAAGTTCAGAAAAGATCAATTGAAATTCAGAATTCCATTTAAAAATTTCGGAAAGATCAATCGGAATTCAGAATTCTATTTCATATTTAAAAAAAAAAACAATTGAAATTCAGAATTCCGATTTGAAATTCAGAAAAGATCAATTGAAATTCATGAACAGCCTTTTATGGCGAAACAATGAAATTTCCGCTGATTTTGAAACATCATTTTGAACCTTTAAACCTGAGGTTCCATACGTATACAAAAATACCAGTGCCTTAAATTTTCGTCCTCTATCACATATTTGAAGCACATTCAATGGGCGAATGACACCAAAGGGCCTTTCCTTGTCAGTGTAATTCTTTCAGCTCAATCTCTTTTTATTTTGGAAGAGAAACAAAATTTTGAAATTATAATTACGGTTATAGGTTTGAGCATATAAAAATCATATGGCGATTTATTGTACACATTGCGACTATTTAACAAGACACTAAAAAAATATTCAATATGTAATTCGATTGCTCATATCAATTGAAATATTTACTTTATATTGTTTTCTATCAAAATCTATCAAAAACAGTAGTCAAATCTATGTTGAACTTTTATAAACTTAGAATTTCTGTGTTTAACCCTAGAATACTAATTTACGTAAAATTTACTCACTCCTTATGAGTAATATAACGTATAGTGAACAGAAGATTAGTATTCTAGGGTTAAATTTAAATTTGTCTCACCAAGCTAAGCACAGAATTTTTGAGATGAGTAATCGGTGATAAAATTTACACACAGGTGAAGGAATTATAAATTCTGTATAAGCTAACCTTTGCTAAAAATCGGGATGAGTAAACGGGCCTAAGTTAATAAATTAAATATTTATTTAGAAACAGATAAACTTTTGTTGCCTTTTTTTTTAAATTATTCTTGTTTTAAACTTATACTTTTATTAAATTTTAAATTTTTAATTTTTGTGTTAATTTTTGCAACTTTATTTTTTAAAAGACATTAAAAAAAGTCTCAATTTGAATAATTTTCAAAAAAATTATAGGAAAAAATCAAAAATTCAGTTCTTAATATTAATCCAGTACACCCTGAACTCACATTTGATTATTTGGAAATACTTAGTTTCTCCTTTATCTATCTTTATCTATATATATACTTATATATATACTATTATATAAAATTGAAGTGCACATTTTTGTCTCCACGTAAACTCCAAAAGTACAGGGTCAATTTTTATCAAATCAGTTTTAAAATGTCATATTTGTGCTACAGCACAGCATAGGGGTATTTTTATTGCGAAATTTTAATATAAGTATGTTTAATTTCAGTGTTGAAATTATTAAAAGATCATCCCCGATGCCACGAATTGCTTGATGGTTTTGTTTTCACGTGATTTTGTTGCGAGAGTTTTAATAAACTCCATATTGCTCTCTACTCTTCTCTTTTTCTGCTTCCCCGGTCAACATATAGGCTACTTTTTATTCAGAAAAAAAGGTTGGACCCGGTAGGGGGCGCTGCGATCGGGTTCCAGACATACTTTTTTTAGCTTAACTCCGAAACCGTTCATCCGATTTGCATGAAAACTTGTATGTAGAGGTTCTCGGACACGCTGAGTTTTTTTGACTTATCAACTCTGTTCTATCTCGAACACCAGAGGGCGCTGTAGTACAAATATTTTGAAAAACCTCGGAAAACTCCTAAGCCGTGCATCCAATTAACATGAAAATTGGTATGTAGAGGTTTTCGGATACGGTGAGTTTTCATGACTTATCTACTCTGTTCAATCTTGAATACCAGAGGGTGCTGTAGTACAAATATTTTGAAAAACCTCGAAAAACTTCTTAGCCGTGCATCCGAATTGCATGAAAATTTTAAAATAGGGGTTTTCTGATACGGTGAGTGTTTTGGACTTATCTTTTTTGTGCTATCTTGAACACCAGAGGGCGCTTTAGTACAAATCTTAGGAAATCGTGAAAAACTCCAAAACTGCTCATCCGATTTGGATGAAAATTTGTAAATAGCGATTTTCGAGTACGGCAAGGGTTCTAGTGCTATCTTTTTTGCTCTTTCCCGAAACTAGAGGGCGCTGTGGATCCCTGGATCCCTGGATTCACAGATTCACAATTGGACCCGGTAGGTGGCGTTGCGATCGGATTCCACGAATTTTGTTATTATAGTTTGCCTCCGAAACCATTCATCCGATTTACGTGAAAATTTGTATTTAGAGGTTTTCGGGTACGGTAGTTTTTATGGCTTATCTATTTTGTTCTATATTGAACACCAGAGGACACTGCAGTACAAATGTTCAAAATATCTCGAAAAATTCCTAGGAGTACATCCGATTTGCGTGAACATTTGTGCATAGGAGTTTTCGGATACGGTGAGTATCTTGGACTTTTTTTTCTGCGCTATCTTAAACACCAGATGGTCCTTTAGTTCAAATCACTTAAAAAATCGTGAAACACTCAAAAACCGCTCATCCGATTTAGATAAAAATTTGTATATCGGATATATAGGATTTGATTATCGAGTATGGAAAGGGCTTTGGTGTTATTTTTTATTCTATTTTGAAAACCAGATGGCGCTGTTGTACAAATACTGCAAAAAATCAAAACAAATCATATGATAAGTATGATTTTTATAAGTGGTTTTCGGGTGCGGTGAGTCTTTTGGCTCTTTGTATATTATTATATCTTGAACATCAGAGGGCGCTGTACTACAAAAGACGGTAAGACGCATCAAATCGCAATGGGTGATAAATATCTTCTTTTCTTCTTTATGTGTATTTATATTCCACTTTCTTTTTTCGCAAATCAGGACAGCTGATGCCGAATTCTGTGGTATTTGAGTACGCATTAACACATGCGCAAGTCAGTTGCATCGCAAGTTGGCGTTGTTTTGACATTTCAATTTCTATTTTCAATGCTTATTTAATTTTTGTTTAGTTTCCTCGCGAATTGCCAAAAATTTGTTTTTGCTCTGATTTTTTTTCAAAAATGTACAATCAATCGAATACAACATAAAACTTGGAAATATATTTTTGCAATCGATCGGCGGCACACACTCACAAATCACAATTTTCCTAACTTTTTTTCATTATTTTCAGATGTTGAAGCTACATTTTGCTCACTTCGTCGAAGTTACCGGTTTGAAAGATGCACACAAAATTCCTTCTAAAGTTTGTGAAAAGTTTTTTCGAGTCGACGATTGAAATCGAAAATTATTATATCAACTCCCGAGTTAAGCCGGGTATTCAGCTAGTAAAGAATAAATTCTTAGTGTATATAAAAAAAAATGTACAAAAAAACAAAGCAAAGCTTTTCTTTTCTTTATAGTCTTTATTAGTGGTGGCCTTGGCGCAGTGGGTAGAGTGTGTGCCCATACGCCAGAGAACTCTGGTTCGAATCCCACCTGACACAGACAGTTTTTTTAATTGAATTTATTTTTCTGTTCGGCCGTCACCTCTCTGCAGAGACAATGGCAAGCCTCTGAGAGTAAAAACTGCCATGAAAGCTTCTTGAGAACATAAACCGTTCGAAGTAGGCATAAGACATGTAGGTCCAGTTATCGATCAAATGTGTTCAAACATTTCATAACACAATTGATCATAAGAGGCTCGGTCAAAGTCCTTTCAAGGGCTGAAATGGCCATTTTCGTTTTTTTTTATATCATCACTTATCTCAAAAACTATTTCACTTACTTAGCACTTATCTCAAGAACTATTTAAGCTACTTTTTATAGTCATCGCTTGTATTCAAAGTTTTTCAAGAAAGTATGCAGATATGAACTATACACAAATTGTCTCCAGACCTAAGGTAGATCTTGTTAAAGCCGTCAAAATATTGTTGTGTCATAAAAAAAATGCCTTAAATACATATTCAAACTTAATACCAGCTACACAAAAACAAACACACTGAATTAAAATATGACTACTATTAAAAACACGTGCCGTCACTTCCTTTACTGCAACTTAAAGTGTAGCTACTGAACTTTTTCCAGCAACAACAGCAAGAAAACTAGTTGTTTCTATACTGTTTTACCTTTCCTCCATTCATCCAGCCAGCTAGCAACACGGCAAACAGCAATAATTTGAAAAAATCATAAAATTTTTAATGACATTTTTTATATGCATCAATTATGAAAATTGCCAACTACTGGAATTTAAAGAAAAATGGCATTGGTTGCTTTGGATGCCTTTGCTCAATGCTAGTAGCTACTTATTATCAGTTGGAAACTAGTTTCCGAGTCAATTCCGAACGACTATCAGTTGGGTTGTGTTTAATTCAACTGATTGCGAGCTGAGTTCGAGATTTTCACATTAATCTCGACAGAGCGTGTAATTAAATTTTTTAATTATTAGGTGTATTACAGGCCGAATGCCTCGGATTGCAGTCGTCGAAATGGAATCGCATTTCCAATTCCTGTCCTACTAAACCAGTTAGTGGCATCGATCTGTCGCTAGTGGTGCTTCAAAACGTTCACACGAGTGTGCTTCACACTCAATCATTTGTCAAGTGGTGGATGGACCAATGGGACAGACGAATGAATGTAATGGCAAAGCAGCTAGTGTTTTCTATAGTTTGCGTACGGGGCTGGGAGTGGCGGCATTAGGGGCAATTGACAGCTAGAACGAGTGGGCGCCAAATTGAGCAATTATTTAATAACAGACAACGTGTTGCGAGGATCCGGTGATTAATTGTTATTAAATTGAATGTCAAGTTGTACAAAATTGCAGAGTAATATCAGAAAACCTGCTTTAATTGCAGGCATAACTATTATATAGGTATGTAAGCTCGTACTACAAAAGCATATTTTGCATTTGTATTTTTGTATTGAATTCAATTGACTGCTGCTGCATTTAATGTCAATTTCTGGAGTAAACAACTATTATATGTATATGTTTTTTCAACGGATTTTGAGGGCAATTTGAGAAGTTAGTGACTTTTTGAATGCCCTGCATTGTAACTTTAAATTCAACATCGGTGCTGTCAACTTTCATCTGTCAGTAGACGGGCCTGTCATCCTTAAGTTTGTGTTTGACAGCTATTGAAAGCAGACAATCTCATGAATTTCGATGCAAATGGAAAAAAAGTGAACTTGGTTTGCTCTCATCAAGCATTATTTTTCGTGTAAAGAAAACTATTATCGAAATCAAAGAAATGCTTGATGCATACGAAGTAATTCTCATAGATTACCTTGAAAAGGGTAAAATGATCACTGGCGAATGTTATTTACAGCTGTTGGACAGATTAGGCATTGATGATGAAGAAAGTGCTATTTTACCATGACAACTCACCGTCACACACGTCTGTAGTCGAAATAAAAAGACCATTTCAGTTGGCCATTTCAGCCCTTGAAAGCACTTTGACTGAGCTTCTTATGATCAATTGTGTTGTGCGTGTTGTGAAAATGTTTGAACACAAGTGATCGAGAACTGGACCTACAAGCTTTATGCTGACTCTGAACGGCTTATGTTCTCAATAAGCTTTTCATGGCAGTTTTTACTCTCTGAGGCTTGCCATTGTCTGCAGAGCGGTGATGGCTGAACAGCAAAATTAATTCAATTGAAAAAATATTCTGTGTCAGATGGTATTTGAGTCTGGGTTCTATCGCATATAAGCCACGCAGCTCAACCATTATGTCACGGCCGCCACTGTAGTCGCCATGGCAAAAATCTATAAATTTGGTTACGAACTGCTACTTCATCCACCATATTCTGTGGAATTAACTCCCTTCGACTAATTCCGATATCTAAGCTTGAAGAAATGTTTCAGCGGTACGAGGCCTTTCAAGGAATACACATGGACTTCTCCCTGCTAGAACTAATTACATTACATCTATATGTTCTGATAGGAGAGCTTACCGGCAACTACTAAGTAGAAGCACACGCTCTTCGTTTAGGCTTCGAAGCCAATGCAAATACTGCAGAAGCCACAAAAATGCACTTCCTCAGCCACTGCCCAGCTCTAAGTAGAAGGAGACTAACCACACTTAGTCCACACTTCCTTCACTGAGAGAAAAAACCATAGTGAGAACATACAAGTTGGCTTTTGTGAAAGAAAAATTAACTGAGTGGCAAAACTAATGTGAACTGACAAAAGTATTTGTGCAAGCTTAACATGGTTTAAAAATGCAAACTTCGGTAAATTTCACAAAAATAAATTGCTAAAATTATTAAAGTTGAAGTTCGTAAAATTGAGAAAATTCTTGTTAACCCTTTCACGTGCAAGATTTTGTTAGGGGAGGCTATTTTTTTGAGTGATCATTTAAGGCTAATTTGGAATCTAGTAACTAGAAAAAATCACGGTTTTAATAACGATTCGAATTATCTTATGGATTTTAGAAATTGTCTTTCCCATTCAACATGGTTCATGAAGTATACAAAAACTGATTTTTTTTTCAAATTTCAAATGAAATTGAAAAACTACAATAAATTTATTTAATATGTTTTTACTTATAATCGGTCTTATAATGAAAAGAAACTCCGGCGGATATTTTCCTAGGAATGCATTCCTCATATTACAAATGATTTTCGAAAGAGGAAAATATTTACCCCGAAACAAAAGTAGATATCACACACACAAATAAACAGCCCAATCTTGAAACATTCATCATGAATGAGAGTTTCTATCTTGAGGATAAAGTTCAAAAGCTTTTGGGAAATTTTTAATGCAAATTTGTTCATCAACCGTCAATATACATGAGTGTAAAATAAAAAAATGAGATGTCTTTATCTGCTACCTTAAAAACGGAAACTCCCTTTTACAACTCCCGGTAGAATATGTTTCATGATTGGGCTGAAAGTCTAATTCGTGTTTTTGATTCTCCCATGGATTTTTCCTTAATTGAATTGAATTAAGGATAGAATTAATTGAATGGAAATAAAATTTTAAAAAATAACTTACTCGTATTTTTATTGGAAATTTTTAGCCCTGCAATAATTAAGATAAACAGCTGATACAATTGTGTGAAATCGCATTTGACAACTAAAGGCTATTTGTAAAGAGAACATAACGCACTCTCTTTTCGTAATCACAACCATAACAAAAAGTACATACAAATATATATATTAATACGCAAACAAAAAAAGTTGTGATCCTTTTCACCTGTGCTAACTTCAACATATTCACATAAAACTTATATCGATGGAAAGCTATTTTCGAGTAGATGTGCACTCGAAATACTTGATTTTTATTCGAATATATTGTCATTAAGATGGGTAAAATTAAGCAAATGCAAAAACCATTTTCTCCCAATGGGGCAATGAGAAAGCAACAATAAAATACATAGCGGCACAGCCAAGGCTGATTAATATAGGTTAAGTCAGCTATATTAAACATCGTTGCTGTAGCATACACGAGCAGGAATAGAATGCGAGTCGCAGACACTTCAAAAGAGCTGTGCATCATTATTGTTGTTAGAAATTTCTCTTAATTTCTCTCTCAACAAAATATATTTGCCACTGCCATGAGCCACTGCGTCAGCGTCAAAAAAACTGTTAAACTGCTGCTTGCTTCATATAAAACAAACAAAGACATTTAAGCGGGATACACATTAGCGATCATGAGTGACACTTTTGCTCAAATTCTCTCTTTTTACGCAGGTTCGCGTGTGTGGCCATTATATTTCGTCAGTTAACATTCAACCACACAATTATTTGTGGTTGAGTGATAGTCAGTGGCCATATTTGTTGAATTTTAGAGTGTCACTCATGATCGATAATGTGTACCGGCTTTAATAATTGTGTATTTTGTTCAATACTTCTGTTCAGGCTATGGGTTGGTGCGTTCAGCAAAAAAAAAAAACAAAAGAAAAACCGACAAAGTTGAACTTTGCATCTGTTTTGATGCTTCTTCGTTTTCTCTTTTTCAATGGAGGTGTGCATACGTCGGTCAAATGATTGAATCAATCAAAATTTGTTGTTGCTTTCCTATTTAAACAAAAAAAATTAACTTTATCTCAGAGCGAAAATGAACTCCAAAAATCTTCTCTCGTCAATCAAAATTTGATTGAGCTCCAGACCTGCATCAATCAGTCAAAGGGTTGCATTATTTTACTTGTCTGCTTCTTAGTAGGCAATTATATCAAGAAAGTAGTTAACTGGAAACAAAGGTAGTTTTCTAAAGTGAAAAAGAGGTGTAGTTTCTTCAGTTGCTGCCATAATTTCATTAATTCTTTTGTTTTTTTTATGACTTGCATCCGATGGTCATTCAAATAGGTATAATTTCCGGCGTCCTAAAAGATCAACTATATTTCCGCTATTGTTTTCCATTTTGTAATATTATTATGCACACAAAACAACTTAATAAAAGAAACACCCAAATAAAGTGATGCACACAGCACGATATGAATTCTCAAAATAATAGGTAGCAGAAAAGTAACAAATGCCTGCGTCGGAGCTTCAAACAAAAAATCGTGTGTGAGCAAGCGTCAATTAAAATTTTCAGAGAGAGTTAAAGAGAGAAAAAAATTGCGATATACTTCAATCATTTGACTGATGTGTTTTTGACAATTCCAAATCGCCAACAGAACTGTCACTCCTACTATGAAAATCATTATACCATGGTGTAGACATAGCATTAGATCATTTAACAAAGCTTAGTACCGTGAACATACTTTGTCGGTTGCTTGGAAATTTTTAGATGAAAGAGAAGCTCTCTCAAATTCCAGTTTTTTCGAATAATCTCGAAAACAACAACAAATTTTTACATCACTTTGTCGGCAAAGTGGAGCATGCACCTTAGTGTTGCATAAATAAATAGGCATAACGATAGTGAATGCGACGTCCAGGTGAGTGCGAATTTGATCATCGAACATGTTTTATTTACATTTTTGAGCAAAGAAATAGAATGTTGTAATATATAAAATTATAATTTATACATTCTTTCTCAAGACAGAACGGCCGCAAATTTTGGCGGCAAAAAACTATTACTAATGGTATATTACAAAAAAAAAAAAATGTATTTACAAAATACATTATTATATAAAAATAACACATACAAAGTGAATGGCGCCGGTTAACCTCTTCTATCCACATTTCTTCTTCAATATCTTCAGCAAACAGTCTGAAAGCTACGCAATGCATTTAAAAAAAAAACAAAAGACTTCCGTCACAAAAATCAAACAAATTTTTTTTACAATTTATAAGTGTCAAATACTTTAATTTGATGTCGAGTTCATTGTTTAATGCTGTTGTGTTGGCAAAACTAATTCCGAGGGAATTATAATTCGGAGGAGATTTGTGATAAGAGTATTTTTCTCCAGGGAGGGCAAAATTTCGTAGGAGCAAAAAATCTCTCGCAATTCATGATAAGGCCGAATATGTTGGAAAATTATTATTCAGAAGTTATTCAGATTCATATCAGAAAAAAATCACTGGCAAAAGTTCAAAATAAAAATTAGTCTTGACTCAAGCGACGTCAACAATGAAATAAAAGAGAACAGCTTTTGCGATTCCCCGAAAAGCATTTCAAATGGAGCTTAAGAAATGTCACTTTATGAGTTCATATTTACTAAAACGTCTGAAAATTGTACACATACAACAGGTGCATAAGAGGGTTAAAGTACAGAAAGGCTATGCATAAAATTTGATTTAATCATCACTTAAACTTCTGTAAAATTATATAAAAAGACTTGGTTAGAACGGATATATGTTAAATTGTACAAAATATTGACTATTTGTCAACCAACAAAATTTGGTTATCTTATCCAAGAACATGGAAGGCACCAAATTGCCGAAGCCATTGAATAAATTAATATAAGTTGATTGTTAATTTGCCTTAAGTTATTTTTTTGTCAGTGTTAATCTCTTTGCTGCAAACTCTTAAACAGATCCAAATAAACAATTCGAAATGTACAATTTCATAAAATCCGCAAATTGGTTCAACGGCCAATGCTACCATACCAATCTAACCTAACCTAAACTAATTCATGTTGTTCTTATTTAAAAAAGGTTTTATAGCTCTTAAAAAGCCGCCTTTATAATGGAATTTTTATTTTTTTGCGCCCATCTAATCATGCCTTAAATCCATGGATCTCAGAAAATCTCCAGTACTCTAGGTAAAACCTCGTTATGCATGAATTTTATTTAAAAATAAAACAAAAAAGACACACTCATACAGTCTATGCAAAAAAAACTCATTTCCGGCAGCAAGTACTTAATAACCACATTATAAAACATAAATTTTTCAAATAATATGCATCTAAAAGACGTTCCTAAGTTAATTCCACCAGATAACAAGCTGTATCAAAGGCAAAATTTGCTCTTTTCCTTTTCTTTCTCATTCCGAATGGGTGAATGGCGCCACCGCAGGTTGAAAAATGATCAGCAACAATTGTTGCTGTTGCTTGCCATCATTGCAACGACAATGTAAGCACAAATTAAGGTTCATTTCCAAATGATACATGGCATAACCAGAGCATAGCCGGCGGCAAATACGGATGCGGATACGCAAAAGAATCAGTGAATGAGCTGAGGAACGGGGCAAGCAAACAGTTTTTTAAATTCAATCTTTACGCGGTTAAAATGCTCAGCCGACTGAATATCGTTGTGGCCAATGAATGGCAAACAGATGCAGTCGTCAATCAGATGCAGAATGTGGTTTTTTTTTCGCCAGAGTTGCCAGGTCTAATCACATGCAATGCAATCCAATCCAAAACCAATTCATACTGATTCCAAGGCAATCCAATGCAATGGAAATCAATAACAATGTAACCACAGACAACAACAGCAACAACAACTACATAAATTCAAATGATCAACAAGTTGCAACAATGTTTGAGCTGTTAATGCAATCAATACAATGAGCGCAAAACCAACAGTAGCAACAACAACTACAGCTGCAGCAACAGCAGCAATTTGCAAGCTGCAATACTTGGCTTATAATTAATGATGATCATTTAATCAAAATCATAACAAAGTTATAATTAAAAAAAAAAGGCGAAAACATAAACAAATTTTTTTGTTGTTGTTCTTGCTGCAACCAACATTTTTCGCACACACACTTATGCATATGCAAAAAATTGTTGCGGCTGCGGCTTTTTTAATAATCTACCAATAAATAATAATTTTATTTGATATGCTTCTGCTCATTCTTCTTATTTTTTCTTTTTCTTCTGACTCTCCTCCTAATGCTTACTTACCGCGACATGGTCCCGGATATGCAACACCAATCGATCTGCCAATCTTACAGATCATCCGATTGATGTCGCACACACTTCTGTATGTTTTACCATCGACGCCGCAAACAGCGCGTTGCGCTTGAATTTCACCATCAACAGCAGCACCAAAGTCATCAAGATCGTCCAGTGGACAATCAGTTCTGCATGCGATGCAATGTGGAATCGTGTAATGATCCTCGACGCATGTTAATCCATTCAGACATTTGACACCGTTGCAAGTTGCTGTAAAGATACAGTGACAGATATGAATAAATAGAATTATTGTTGCAGGTATATTAACTCGTAATAATGTGTCTGTGTGTGTCTGTTGAGAATATTGTGTATAAAAGTAGGATAGTATTTTTTTCAGCCTATGAACTGTAGCAATTGTATAACAAGTTGTTAAAATGTCGCTTGGCCAGACAGTGTGACAAACATAGAGCAGAAAAGATGAATAATTTCCGCAATCCTTGTCATTTGTGTCTATTTTTAGAAGTTGTGCAACATATTTTAAAAAAAGCTAAAAGTAGGGTTTTTTACTGGCGTTAGTTACCGATGAAAATCATATAATGAACTAGCAGTACAGGATGGTTGAACGGTTATTCACAGTTTTGACAGCGATTATCTTTGAAGTGTGGTTTACAGTATTTTCAGAGCTCTTGAATTATTGAATAATTTTGTTATTTTTTGACTCCACAAGGTTTATCGTACCTGAGTGATGATAATTTTAAAATAATAATTTAATTATTAATTTATCATGTTGAATGTCATGTCATTTGCCATGTCAGATGTCATGCCACTTATCATAAGTCATGTCAAAAGTTAGGCATATGTTAACTCTTGACAGGTCATCTGTCATATTATATTCCATGGCATACGTCATGTCATATGTCATAAGTCATGCCATATATCATGCCATGTCAAATGTCATGTCTTATGTCATGTCATATGTTCTACAAAAGTGGGCTCTATGTATAAAAGTCGATTTAATTTTGGTTCCTTTCAACCTATTTGGACGAAATTTGATCCTTAACTTTCAATCTTCAGCCAAAAGACACTGTTTAAAACTAGGTTCTTTCATTTTTTTTTTTTTTTTTTTAGCTTTGTTCGGGTACACGGGCACACATACCTTGAAGAAAGTGCAGGTAACTCGACAGTCCGAGTATTCGGTCATTAGCCAAATAAATTTATAGTCAGTAGCGTAGTTTCGAGCTTTCGAGCTCATGCGCAATGTACATTAGCGTGAAATGAGTTTTTAACCTCAAAGGTATCATGCATTTTTGAAAAATCCTCATCGAAAAAATATTTTCTGCATCTTTAATTTGTTTTTTTTTTCTACATAATTTTTGACTTTGCCCGAGGGTTTATATATTTCATTGTCCGGGTGATTTTGTTTTTTTTTTTTAAAGTCTGAAATCGGAAAAATTAATTCCCAATTTTTTTGATGCAACCTCTTAATAAAGGCATAAATATTGTTACCTGTCAAGAGTTTCCTATTATGCCATGTAAGCGCTAGAAGATATTCGGGCTCAAAGTTAACCTAAACCGGTCATTCCTTAATATCTTAGCTTCTCTTTTTTTTTTTGTAGATCAGATAGTTCTCTTCAAAAATGCCTTTAATAGATCTACCGTAAATCCAAGAGCTTTCACACAGAGAGACTAGATATGTCTGATTACCGTAAAGTAGAAATTTTGTATTCTTAGGTTGTGCTCTAGCATATTTTATGTCCGATAAAGAGAAACGGATATATTGGCGAATGACCGGTACAGGTCAGATGAATGACATAGGGGCAGGTTGTTAGTTAAGAGACTTGCATCCAAAAAGTTGGGACCTAATTTTTCCTGTATCAGATTGAAAAAAATAAAAAATCTTCTAGACTAAGAAATACATAAGAACTCGAGCAGAGTCAAAAGTTATGTTGCAGAAAAAAACTGAAAATGCAGAAAATATTTTGGCCTGAGTCTGTGAAGATTTTTTGGCTTCAAACATTTCGTTCCACTCTAATGTACACAGAAAAACAATGTACAAGGAATTTGTGTTTTTTGCAGGGAGGCATTTGTTGTTGTTGTTTACGCATTCAAAATAAGATGATCGTCAACAGCGGCTTGTGGTGCTGTTATATGAATTTTTTTTTTTTTGATGTTGTGTTGTTGTTTTTTATACGTGGTTTTGCTTTTGCTTTTGCTTAGGCGCAAAAACAAAGTTCATGATAGAAAAAATTTGTATGACGGGTAACGCGAGCAAGATGAGCTACTGGATGAGCATGTCTGATTTAAACTATAATCGACAATTTTCTTCAGCTTTTGTTTTTCTATGCATGAGGATCCTCAGAAGGGTGACAGATAGGGGTTGGGTGTGTTCAAAAGAAATGATAACGCAGAAAAATAATAGGTCCAGTCTTTATATTTTACCCATCTAGGAGTCAATGAAGAGGGGTAGAGAGGGAGAGATATGAATTATTTTCAACATTTTTCTTTTTTTGTGTTTTGGCCTGGAGACAAAAAACCTAGGAGGGTGAAATATAGGAGGTGAGTATGTTGGAAAGAAATGTTGGTGGTAAGAAAAATAAACGGATGTGGTGTTACATTTCACCCTACTAAGGGTTACACCGGGCGAACTATGAATTATTTGCATCAAATTTTTACGAATCCTGAAATGTATGCTCGAATTACATGAAAAGCTCAAAAAATAATTAAATTTTATGGATAAAAGTTTTTAACAGAAATAATTTTGACACGTCCACGCAAGGAAAAGGCGAAGGTAGGTATGTTACGGTATTGGCTTTTTATGATAGATATGATGCGATGGTTATGGTATGATAGCTGTGTTATTACGAGCAGTTTTGCAACAGAATAATTTTATCCTACCAAATTTTTGTCAAAGTTAAACTCAACCTACCTAGAATTAAAAAACGATTAATTACCTCCTTAAATAGTACAAAACAAAACTAATTGAATGCATAAGCATTGGCCAGTAAGGGGTAAAATCACAGTAGGTTTTTTGAAGCCCCGATTTTCATTTTAATCATCGTCTTGAAATAAAGAGGAGGAGGCGACCATCAACATGGATGGCCAAATATATGGTGCAGGCATCGCAGATTACAGGCAACAAAAACAAAACGACAAGGACTTATGTAATCGTAAAAGTTCAAATGCGTTTTTCTTGAAACCACGGTTTGCTTGATCGATTTGAAAATTTGACAGTAGCTTCACAATAACATTGTCCTTTGGAGAACGCTTTTTTTTAGTACGTACGTTTTTTATTTAATCTTTACTTTTTTTCAAAATAATTTTTTTAATTTTGGCTTATTTCTTAGCCAAAAATTTATTATTTTTTCAAAACTGGTCCATTCAAAAAAATTAGATTTAAAAAGCAGTCTAATACGTAGTCCCGTACTGCCGTCCTAAGGAAGAGTGCGGCATCTAGCATGAAAATCAAAATTAAGTTTATTGTATTTACCTTATTAGTCATATATCCTCTTAAAGATTGTAAAATAAAAATCAAAATAATTTTTTTAATTTTGGCTTATTTCTTAGCCAAAAATTTATTATTTTTTCAAAACTGGTCCATTCAAAAAAATTAGATTTAAAAAGCAGTCTAATACGTAGTCCCGTACTGCCGTCCTAAGGAAGAGTGCGGCATCTAGCATGAAAATCAAAATTAAGTTTATTGTATTTACCTTATTAGTCATATATCCTCTTAAAGATTGTAAAATAAAAATCCCGAATTTTTGGCCCCAAACCTTAATCCCCAAATTTTAATCTAAATTGTCGTATCTACACAAAATTTAAGTATCATTCCAGGATAAAACGCAGTATTTTCATAAACAGAGTAAAAAATGCCGTATCTACTTTAGACCTTTAGACCATTTTTTCAACGTTTTTCAAAAAGATCCCGGGACACGCTGATTTCTGATTCTTCTTTCAAAAACATGAATTTTGGTATACAACACTTTAATATAAACAAAAGGTAAATGGTCGCGCAAAATGCTTAAAGGGTTTTTGGCTAAAAATTTATTATTTCGAAGAAACATGAAATTTCTTCTTTAGTATTTTGTATATAACTAAGAAACTGATAAAACGATTTTTACCAATTAGCTTTTGCTTAAAAGATTATAAAATTTACCATCTTTTGCTATAAGATACATGGCGTTTTGACAGGTAAATTTTGGTTGAAAACCACGCCTACCTTCCATACAAAGTGACTTTATTTTAAAAGTAAAATCTCTCAAAAATCTGCTCAAATTAAAGAAATGTCTTGAAATTTTGCATATAGGCTTTGATATATAACATAGACCACCACTATGATATTTGGCAAAATCGAATGAAAACCACGTCTACCTCCCATACAAATTGGCTTTATTTTAAACGTTAAATCTCTTAAAAATCCACAAAAATTAATGAAATGTCTTGAAATTTTGCACTTTAGCTTTGATTTATAATATAAACCATCTCTATGATATATGGCAAAATCAAAATCACGGCTACTTCCCATACAAAGTGACGTCATCAAAATAGGAAAACTTTCGTTAATATATAAAACTGAATGTCATCGTGTATGTCGTGGCTAAAGACTTCGAATATACTTCAATATGGCCGCGGGGCGGTATTTTAGCTTCGGTACTCTGCCGAAGCTCCACCCTTACTAGTTTTCATTACATTTTTCAACAAAGACAAGTTTTAAGAACAATTTTATTCACAATATAAAAATTATTTCATAATTATTTCATAATTTTCAACTACCAAAATGTATTTTACAAAAACAAAACTACCAATTTTGGTCCGATTTGACCAGAACGGCAAAGTTGATGAAGAGTTTAGTATAATTTATATGGTATGAAAGGAATAAAGTGTAATGATTATATGTTATATGATGTGTATGGTATGATAGCAAAAGAATGATGGTATGGTATGGCGAGAATGGTATAGTGTGGTATGATATATAAAAGGATGGGTTTTGTATGATATTTTTACCAATTGCGTGGTTAAAAACACATATTTTTTGGAACTTTTTCTCTGTCTTACATATTTTGTTGCAATGGCTGAATGCAAAACTTCACTTAAAATTTGACTCGAAACCAGGGATTAAATTTTCATAACTTTAAAGAATACCACTGTTTTAACTTGTGCCTTGCGAAAAATCACACAGTCGAAGCATAAGCAGAAGCAGAAAACTAGTTTGAATAGTTTGCAAAGTGCTTCGGTAGTCGGCAGCTTCGCCAGTTGTCGTTTTGATTGACTGAAACTATTGAAAAAGTCGAAAGTCGAAGCAGCAGCAGTTGTTGAACTTTCGTAAGTCGAAGCAGCATAAGTTTTTAAACAGTCGTAGCAGACTGTTTTGCGCTTATGATTTCTGCTTATTCTTTTTAAGCATTCTACAATTATAGTAATAATGCAATCATAATTATAACAAAATTGAAAAAATGTAATAAATCAAGTGATCAAAGAAAAGTTAGGAATAATAAGAAAAATTCATAAGCACAAAACAGTCTGCTACGACTGTTGAAAAACTTATGCTGCTTCGACTTACGAGAGTTAAACAACTGCTGCTGCTTCAACTTTCGATTTTGCGAACAGTTTCAGTCAATCGAAACGATGGACTGCCGAAGTTGTCGACTGCTTAAGCACTTTGCGAACTATTGAAACTAGTTTTCTGCTTTTGCTTATGCTGCGACTGTTTGATTTTTCGAAAGCCGAGTTAAACAGAAGCAGGAGCCTTGAAAAAAACTAGAAGTTTTTAAACGCTGCTCGAAACTCATTTCCGAAATTCACAGGGCAGCCAATAGGGCAAATTTATTTTTATTTACTTTAAATGTTATTTTCTAAGTTGTGTCTATTTATGTCCATTAATGTTTATTAAAAATGATACCAAAGAGTTTTTAAGGTGCATTTAAGAGTATAGATTCTGTAGTTTTTGACTATTTTTTTTTAGTTAAAACAACTAGTTTCGTTTTATGCAATTAAATAAAACATCAACTCAAATTTGTTAAAAAACTGTGACAACGTATTTCTTAGAGTGTAAATTTAAGACAAACCGCGTTTTCATAATTATACGTATCTCGTTTAAGTCAAAAGCGAGCACTTCTATCAATAAACATTAAAGCAAAGTCTGAAAAGAGAAAGAACTTAGGTAATACTTTAAAAAATACTGATCTAGCGTACAAATTTTTATTGATCTTAAATATTGTGTTTTATTTTTTTTTTATTTTTCCTAATAAATAACTATCTTTTGAACAATTTGTTATATTTTGTGTTTTTTTTTTCTAAACGGAAAATATTTAATGCATCATAATTTGCAATTTATTTTTAAACCTTGAAGCCAACTGGACCTGACTGTGTATGGATAAAATGCTGACTTTACAAAAACAACAACAACAACAACAACAACAACCACAACAATAATAATAAAAATAAATTTCTTGTAAATCTGAAAACAAGAAATTTGGGCGTTGATCACTTGCAAATAAATAGATGCAACGATGATGCAGCAGGAAGCAATCGAAACCAATCGCAACCAAAGAAGCGCATCACAACAACAGTTGGAAGAGTAGAAAAGTGCAGCACTCAGGCAAGCTAGTGGTAAGATGAGTGCCGATATGAGAGGGGGGAGGGGGGAATTTGCTTTAACTCGTTAGATTAAGAATTGTTAGATATAGCAGTTATGTGGCAAGGATAACTAGTTTAAAGTTGTTGTTACTGCTGCATGTTGTAGATATTTTCTTTTTTTTTTACTACTAAATATTTGCAGACGCGTGCCAAAAGTTGTTAGGCATGCGCAGACACAGGCCTAGCAACGGAATGTCAACCAACGGCTGTGCACAACAAATGTTGGAGAGTATTTCTTTTTTTTTTTACCCGATCCTCACTTCGCTCGATGGTGCATCATAATTTTGTGGAAAATATTAATGCAATTTTTGTTGGTGTCATCGTTGGCGCCACAAAGCCACCGTCTGGTGCAACGCTTTCAATGCTCGATGATGATAAATATGACAGTTAAATACATTAATTTTTTAGTGTGATCATAAAATGCAGCATCGATTAACTGAGAAATATTTGAGTTCCGTAGTCGTTGGTGGATAATGTTTGTTTTTTTTTTCGTTTTTTGTTTTTTTCTTTTTTAATATTTTTCGGTTGCGGTTTTGAGTGCGCAGATCGATTTTGAATTTGAAGGCTAACAAGTGTTAAAATTTAACGGTTATTTTATATTTGTCTGGTAGTTTTATAGACAGCATGTATTTAGAGAACATGTTCTGAATAAATAACATTTAAATGTCAAGCTAATTTTAGTTTCTAAGATACTATGACGAGTATGCGTTCGTTGGTTTAAGTCTGAACTAAATAGTTTTTTGTTACAATAGAAGACTTTATTTTTAGAAAAAGTTCTATGTTTATTCTATTTCTTAACGGTCGCTTTTTGGGTTTAACCTTTATTTAATTTAATTTTTCTATGCTTCAAAAGTACCCCCATTTCGTTGATTTTAAGCTACATAAATCATGCTCTTTGCTCTTAATGCAGCTTTTTATCTTTTTAATCTCTTTATAACGCCTGAGCAAGTTTTTTCTAAATGTAAACATGAAATAAATCAATTTTATAGCAATTTCACACATTTTCATACCCATTTTATGCGTTTTTATGAATTATTACAGGTTGTCGTTGACGCTGTTGACGATCAACACTTTGTTGCCAAAACATCTACAAGACCGTGCTTATAATTGGCATGTGGCCAAATTTTCAGATATTTTATTTTGGAACATGCTGTGCCACATTCAAATTTCTTCAAGACACTACTTGTTCAAATTGTAGTTCAATTCATTCATGCTTTTTGGGTTGTGTGTTTTTTAATTAGTTTATTTTAATAATTTTTTTATTTCATAAAACTTTTTATACTCACTTTTACAGTGTCCTTGATAGGCAATGGTTAGCTCTGCATTATCTGTTCTACAGGCACGCTTCTTTAGTTGGCATTCTGTGTTGTAGGTACGACCATCTGTACCACATACTGGATGATGATGATGATGATGACTAGAGTGGGTTCTATCAAGTTGCTAAGAAAAGAAAAAAAAAAAGAAAAAATAAAATAAAGCGACTTTGTTTTATAAATGGATTCAAAAAAGACTTGCAAATTTAATAAAAAAAAACGGCAGATATCGTGTATGTTAAGAAAATGCGATTATTTTCAAGTATATCCGTCAAAAATTTTGGATACAAAATCTCAGAAAAAACCTGTTTTGTTTTGAAACAAATCAACTTTGGAATAACAAAAATATCTAATAGCGAAAAGTAACCATCAAATGTTTTTTTGCTTCCGAATTATGTCAACTACTTTTGCACTGGAGCTACGTCAGGAAAGCCAGAAAAGCTCTGAAAAGCTTCCTCTAATTTGCAACTACATCAATTATTGTTTACTTTTGCCATAAAATCTAGGAAAATAGACAAAGGCGTGGCCAGCCGATGGTCCAGAGGTGAGGGGGGCAAGTTGATATATAGAGAATGGGAAAATTATGAATTGTGGGTACAGTCACGAGCATATTTACACACACAAAAAAATTAAATACTACCCAAATGGGAAATGGCCTAATGAAATTTCACCCAACTAAAACGAAAAAAGCGCAGTTCAGAGCCACCAATCAACGATGACGGAGTGGAAGTACCACCACCTAGCCATGAAGAGGTTCGAGTTGCTATCCAACGACTCAAAAACAATAAAGCAGCGGGTGCTGACGGCCTGTCAGCTGAATTGTTTAAAACAGGCGGCGATGAATTGATAAGGCGCATGCATCAGCTCATCAGCAAAATATGGCTAGAAGAAAGCATGCCCGACGATTGGAACCTCAGCGTACTGTGGCCCTATACTTAAGAAAGAAGACCCAACAATCTGCGCAAGTTATAGAGGTATCAGTCTTATTTCCATCGCATATAAGGTTCTCTCAAGCGTACTGTGTGAAATATTAAAGCCGATTACAAAAACACTGATTGGACCTTATCAGTGTGGCTTTCGACCTGGTAAGTCCACCATAGACCAGATTTTCACGCTACGACAAATCCTGGAGAAAACCCACGAAAATCAAATTGACACACACCATCTCTTTGTCGATTTTAAAGCTGAGTTCGATAGCCCGAGAAGGGATTGCCTATACGCAACAATATCTGAGTTCGGTATACCTGCAAAGTTGATTAGACTTTGCAGAATGCCGTTGAGCAACACACGCAGCTCCTTCAAGGTAGGAAATGACCTCTCCGAAACCTCCAATGGCGCTAAGGCATGGGTAGTTTCGCAAACTGACGCAGAGCGGCTGCGGGGTGTTTGAGAGAAAAGTTCTTCGCAATATCTTCGGTCCTGTTCGAGTCGGCGATGATTATCGCATCCGAATGAACCACGAGCTGTATGAGCTCTACGATGACATTGACGTAGTTCGGCGTATAACTGTGCAGCGACTACGCTGGCTGGGTCATGTCCATCGTATGGACGACGAAGCTTCAGCGAAAAAGGTGCTCGAGGCGAGGGTTACTGGTCAACGACGACTATTGAGACCATGCCTCCGATGGATGGACCAGGCTGAGGAAGACCTAACCGCACTTGGTGTATCCGATTAGAGAAGGCGCACGCAAAGCAGAGGCGCCTGGCGAGAGCTGATGAGGTCGGCCAAAACCCGGCACGGGTTGTTACGACCACCTAAGTAAGTAAGTAAGTAAAACGAAAAAAACCCCAAACATTTTTTGAAAAATCGTCCAAAACTAAAAAACAAAAGTTCATAAAAAAAAAATGCAAAATCGCAAAATCGCCTAATTTTATGCATTGTTCCCAGGATATAAGTTTGCCAGGATATAAGTTTGCCTTGTGCCTTACAAAGCCAATTTTATTTTAATTTTAATTAATACAAGCTGCTTATCTTATTCTAACAGGGGTTTTTTTTTCTCCTCTCTTTTCCTTGTTTTGGTGTTCAAAAGATATTCAATCGTGTTGGTTGTATTCAAGAAAATATTAGAGAGGGGAAAGAAATTGCGTTGGAGTCAAGAAGAAGTGGCGTTGGAGTTAAGAAGGGTATTTCGGAGTCGAGGTCTGCTCGGATGAAAATCAAATTCACTGATCAAATTGTTGATTACTCGAAGCATCTTGGTTACAGGTTCACTGCATCCATAGTCAGTGCGGTGAAAGATAAGGTGGAAGAGAGGTATAGACCTAATGTTACGTGGGTTGGTATTAAAGAATATTTATTGGAGCAGTACTGGTCAGTTAATGCTTCCACATACAAGTTGTTGAATGAAGAGTACATCGGCAATTCACCTTCGTTTTGCAAGAGTTTGCATGTTGATCAACTTCAGGCGGTCTGCATAAGAAGGTAAGTTGAAACTGTCAGAACCGGGAAGACTGCGAAGTACGAACCGAATGAATCTTCGTTGAACGGCTTTAATTCGCACAGAATGGGTGTTGTATATAGGAGACCAAACCTGGCTGGCAGATTCGAGGATGGGTCTTACAAAGGTAAGGTAGAGATATTTAGCCACGTAAGGATTAGAGAACTCTCTGGACCAGTTTCACGAAACCCAGAGTAGAGTTGGCTCTATTAATCATATTATCAATATCTCATATTGAATATCTCTAAAATGTAGTTCCTTGTCACATATTACACCTAAGTCCCGTAAATAGCTTACAGGAGGTACTGGCTTCCCGAGTAAGTAATAAGTTCTCGGAGGAATTTTTTTTTTGTTTTGCTTATATTATTTTGTAGGCAACTTCCTAGTCTTAAATAACACCAAAGTTAAATAAGTTTGGGAACAATTAATCCAATAGTTTTAATACATAAAAGACAAGCACAATGCTCCGTACCTTATATCGCTCAAACTGTTATTATTTTTTGCCATTATTACAGTACTTTCCCAACATATGGGTAATTTTACGTTTAGAGGTTGTCTGATATTAGGAAAGGTGGCGTTATATAAATATTTTAAAATATGTCTTTTTTCGAAGTTGTACTATGTAATCAAGTATTTTGTATAGTAATTTAAGATGGCTAGTCAATTAATTCATTTTACCGTGTTTTTTCAGAGACCAGGGAAGATTCTCTATACTATATACTCTATACTCTATACTATTTACTCTATACTCTATACTCTATACTCTATACTCTATACTCTATGCTCTATACTCTATACTCTATACTCTATACTCTATACTCTATACTCTATACTCTATACTCTATACTCTATACTCTATACTCTATACTCTATACTCTATACTCTATACTCTATACTCTATACTCTATACTCTATACTCTATACTCTATACTCTATACTCTATACTCTATACTCTATACTCTATACTCTATACTCTATACTCTATACTCTATACTCTATACTCTATACTCTATACTCTATACACTATACTATATAGTCTATACTCTATACTCTATACTCTATACTCTATACTCTATACTCTATACTCTATACTCTATACTCTATACTCTATACTCTATACTCTATACTCCATACTCTATACTCTATACTCTATACTCTATACTCTATACTCTATACTCTATACTCTATACACTATACTCTATACTCTATACTCTATACTCTATACTCTATACTATATACTCTACACCGTACACCCTATACTCCATAATGTATACTCTATACTATGATATAAAGGGTGAAGACAAGAGACTCAAAGAGAACACGAACAAAAAATGAGTTGCGCAAAAACAAAAACATAGGTTGACAAGTACACGTGATGTAGATGCGCAGTATATTTCATTTTCATACCCTGGACTAATGGTATCTACCCTGGCATCTCGAGAGGCAGGGGAGAGATATTTTTACAAAAAGCGAACACAATCAGAAGAGTATATATTGCTAAGAAGAGACGAAGGAGCACAGTAAGCTAGGCAGAAATTAAAGTTAATACACATTTCAAGCAAAGTTATACTTTGAATAGCAAAGGAATAAAACTTACCAGTGGAGATACTGCATTCACCGACACATTCGCACATGCCGAGTGAGTGATCGAACGGTCCGCTAATGAGAGCACGCTAGTGGCTTGAGCTTCGTTTGTTGTTAACTTCATATCAAAGTCAATGCTCTGAGATTTAAAATTGTAACGACAAGTACTCTATGGATATTTTTTAGCGGACGAAAACGTCCAGGGCAGGAGACTTAAAATACGAGGCACAAAAATTGTGGAATTTTTTTAATAAAAAATAAAAGTAATTTATTTTTTTTTTAATTACTTTACCCCTTATTGCTTACCCTTATTGCTAATGCTTCTTTATGAAATAAATAATGCTTTAAAGCCCAATTATAAATTCATTATAATACACTGACTCCCTTGCGAGAAAGTAAAGGGACAGGCCAGGGTACATACTTTTTTCCAGGTTATCATACAGTTATAACTAAACTATGTTACTTTAAGTATTGCAATATACTGTGGTAACAAAGTAAACTTTGTTTATTATTATGTATGTTTGTCGTTTTCCGCAAATTTTCAACTAATGTATGGTTTTTTCATTTAGCCACCGCTAGAACCTCTTAACGCAGAATCACCCATATACAGTCCGGAAAAATGTTCAGCCTGAAAGTATGCACAGAAAATCCATTTGCTACTTATTAGTGACAAAACAGCATGCTTGCCATTTATGTTTGTGTATAGTTTCAGGCTGAACATTTTTCAGAACAGTAGATGTTGTAAAAGCACTGCAATAATGGCAACAAATAATTACAGTTTGGGTGTAAATGCTCCCAACCCGTCCTAGGACGGGCTTTTATACTAGTGAGATATATTTGTGATCGACATTATTGCTATGGTTGAAAAATAGTCAGATTTCTTGATGTTAGGGAATTAATAAATCGTTTGATAGCAGTTAAAATTTGGGTTTAAAAACGAAAAAAGATGATAATGTTAGTGTAATCATTGACTGAAATGATGAAAATAGGAAATAAGAAACTCAACCCAAAATTATGGCCATCACTTAGAATACTGTCAAAACTTTACATTATTTAAATTTGTTTTTATATCCAAACTTACCGTATATTTATGTTCTGGGTTGGGAAAACCATGCAAATTAAATTTATCATAAATTCTATCGTCGAATGTCAAATCATCGGAATTAAAAAAGCTTCTGCTATTGCTGGCAATTCTACTCTGGCTGTGTCTGTTTTGAGCTTCGCCAGACGGCGACCAAGCTGATGATGATGAGGATGCTGATGAAGATGATGTTGCTACCATCGTTAATGTTGGTAATGATGTAGCTGATGACGATGACGTAGCCAAAGTACTTCCGTGTTTAAACAAACGTTGTTGATCAGTTGATGTTGTTGTTGATGATGATGAAGAAGAATTTGCAGGAGTGGTGCTTGTTGCTGATTTTGTTTTGGTTGCTTTTGCATCCGAGCCAGACATTGTTACCGTTGTTGCGCCTGCTAGCTGCTCATGGTCGATCTCTGCTGCAGTGACTGCATTTTGATCCTTAAGCTGATTATGCAATTTTTTCTTACGTTTACGAAATTGATGATGACGTCCATGATGTTGTTGTTGGTGTTGTTGTTTCTGCTGTTGCTGTTGATCGCGATTTGGTCCATCCTCCAGCTGTCTGGCATTCTGTTGAATGTGCCTGAGTTTTGCATTATTAACGTCGAAATTTTTGGTTTGTTGCAGGTTGTTGTTGTTATTGTTGTTATTGTTGTTGTTGTTGTTGCTGTTATTTTTATTCTTGTTCTTGCCATTTGGCTTATGTCTAGACGTTGACTGAATTGTTGACTCTTTCGTTGTTGTTTTCTGCTGCTCTTCTTGTTTATGCAAACGTTCTTTTTCATTTCTATTTCTTTTTCTACCACTTGGATTGTTTCTGTTCTTGTGGTTGTGGTTGTTGTTGTTAACATTGCTGATAACTTGCAGCCTTCGCGTTGTGGTCTTCTCCTCATCAGCCTCTACTGGTGGCTCAACAATAAGCAGCCTGCTGTGTTCCTTGTGCTCGCGTTTACTGCTTTGCGCACGCGCCTGATTTTGCATAACAATAAGTTTTCTTTGGCTTGAATTGCGTCTATTAAAGAGTGCATCGCTTGTGTCTGCCAAGGCCCAACTATTAATTGTGCCCATGGCTTCTCTTCTTCTGGCAGCCTCATCATCTAATTCTATGTTTTGACTTTGAATTTCACTACTTAAGCTACGTATATCTCGCGCCGACTTGCCGAATATCACTGCCGCATCCAGATTTCTTTGTATGGGTCGCAGTGATATATCGCTGTGATGTTCTTGTTGATTTTGTGTGCCCCTAAATTGTTTAGCCTTCTTACGCTTTCGCGTAGCTGCTCCACACTGCGGTGCACAAATACATTTTGGACGCCCCTTGCGTTTGGCACACTTTTTATTCGGTCCACAGTTGACATTCTTACAACTTTCTGAAATAAAATATTGAGTATTTTATTTTGTTTTTTTTTTAAATTGAAGAAATATTTTTCCGATTCGGCTTAGAACCCACCCAAACAAGGCGCACACTCCATGCCACCACCAATAGCTGTGGCAAAAAAATACTCCACACTGCTGAGTTCCCTTTCGGTATAGGAGAATTCTTGATTGGTGCTGCAGCACTCAGCTTTGGTAATATTGAGTGAAAAAATTTCATTGCATTTGCCATTCGAAAGTGTTTTTTGCCAACAAGCACCACCTAAAAAATAAAAATCACCATAACGATGAATATACATTTTAAGATAACCATGTTAAAAGTAGTTTTATTTTCTGTTTTAATTAAATTAATTTAATATTTATTACATCGATAGCTACTTGACTGTGGTGGCTGGCATTAAGTTTAAAACTTGCATTAAGGAATTCGCAAAGTAACCATAAAAGTTCGACCAGACTAGAAGTTCGCACCTTTTTAATAATCAAGCACTAAATTTTGCGCCTACATAGAATAATATTTCTTTATTTTTCTATTTTATAAAGCAGAGGAGTAGTTATAAGTCACAAAACCTAAAGTCGGCGCCAAGCACAACAATAAAATAAGTAGAAATAAATTCATTTTTCTACCAGTACAGTTCGTATATCGAACACCTCAAATTATGCATGATTAAAATGCTAAATATAAGAAATTAATTTTAATATTATTAAATTAATTAAAAAGTCGTAACTCTTTCAAAATAAAAAGCTAAGAGTGACAAAATGAGACGGTTAAATTTGAGCCGAAAAATAACACAGTCTAACACATAATAATTACAGGTTTTTCTGTTCGGCCGTCACCTTTCTGCAGGCAATGGCAAACCTCAGAGAGTAAAACTGTCATGAAAAGCTTCTTAAGAACATCAGCCGTTCGGAGTCGGCATAAAACTTGTAGATCCAGTTCTATAATTTGTACACCGAGAAAAAAAGCTATAGGTAAATCACCTAAGTCGGCTTGGGTAAAGATAATTGTAAGGAAATTATAAACTTATGCTTATTCACCTAAGCAATTTTTTGTTTAATACATTGCTTTGAAAGCACATACTTCGATACCTTGCCAAAAAAAAATATTTGATTCACCCAAGCCCAAAATCCAAAAATACATAATTTAAAAACAACTAGCATGGATGGGTTAAGCATACTTTTGAGCTATTTTCTGCAAAAAAAAAAAAAAAAACACAGCTGCGTCATTAGACACACGAGAGAATGATAGATTTCATAATTTAATGGTTTTTTTGTGTAATAAAAACACTTTTAAATTCAAAAATAATATAAAGAAAATTAAAAAACACACTTTAATATTCACACCAGTAAATTTTATTACATTTCATCAACAAAAAGGAAAGAAAAAAGAAAAAAAAGTTTCTTTGCCCGCGGAATCGAACCTGGAACTTTTGGTCCCACTCCATCGCTCTACATCGCTAGCATTGCTACTACTAGCTGACATAACTGCTGCTATGTTAACAGCTGCAGTATGTCGCAGCATTCTGTTGATAGCCATACAACAAAAACCCTTTAATAGATTATTGTGTTAGGCTGCGAAATATCGGTCGCAAGACTTACAAATTTTTCTAAATTAGAAAACACTCAAATAATAATAAAAATGGAAACTTTAAGGGGGGGAGGGCTTTGAACTAAATTTTTTAAAAAAATTATTTTTGTGATCATTCAACAAAAATGATGTCTATTAAACTCATCGTAAAATCATAAAAAAAATTTTGTCGACATTCGGAAAAGCATAGTTATCAATAATTTGTCAGTTTGAAGCAAAACGTATCTTCGAAATTATTTATGTATAAATAAAATTTGTTTTTGATATTTTTAAAATTACCCAAAATCACCCCTTAAAATAATTTTAGAAAAAAATTTAACTCAAAAAACCCGCCACCCCCCCTCCCCCCCTAAAAGTTTTCATTTTTATTATTATTTCACAGTTTTCTAATTTTGAAAAAAATTTGTTAGTTCTAGAAGCAAAATTTTTCTAGCTACGGCCCTGGGATGCAACATAGCTTCAGTTGTAATTCATATTGAATAAATCACTCCGCGTAACGAAGGAGGTTGGCTCAATGCGTAGTGTAGTGATTTCATACACAGTGGTATCGGTTGGTGTGGGTTCGAATCTCCACGGAATGCGAAGGTAAAATTTTTGTATTGATATTTAAATTAATTTAATTTAATTAATGTTCTTGTTATAAAAGATGTCAAGCAGCAAGAAAAGCCAAAAAGTCATTAATTTCTAAGATAAAAACGGTGTTGATAAAAGAAAAATTTGTGTTGTTTGCCAAAATCCAGTCAAGCAAATCACAGAACGAGAGGAAGGCGGCAGCTTCAAAAAAAAAAAAAGGAAAATAAAAAAACCAAAACCCGAAAAAAGTTTATATATTTGAAGTTCAATTCTTTTTTAAATAATGTAAAAATTACCAAATACTGGGTTAATTTATCACCCAAATAAAAATTGGCAAGTCAACATGTAAAACTTAGGCGTTTTGATGAAGTACTTGGGAGGCTGAAACTGCCAAAGCCATCTTATAATTTATACTAGGTTTTTTTTTCAAATTTAACAAAAGCTTTTCTCGCGGTATAGTTTTGGTAAGCACCATACTTTAAAAGAATAATATCATGTTTCTAAAATGAATGAAAAAATTATGAATTTTATAAAAAAAACCAAAACCCGAAAAAGTTTACAAATTTGAAATTCGATTTTTTTTAAATAATGTAAAAATTACCAAATACTTAGTTAATTTATCACCCAAATAAAAATTGGCAATCCAACATGTCAAACTTAGGCGTTTTGATGAAGTACTTGGGTGGCTAAAAACTGCCAAAGCCATCTTATAAATTATACTAGGTTTTTTTTCAATTTAACATAAGCTTTTTTCTCGGTGTAGTTTTGATAAGTAGCATACTTTCATAGAAAAATAATACGCTGTTATTAAAATGAATGAAAAAATTATGTATTTTAGACAATTTTTCAGTTAAACGCATATATTTCCTATTGAACCGAGTGTTTTTGTTTTTATGATCTTAGCGAAGTATTTCTGTGTACACTTTTTTAAAACAACTTTATTTTATTAATTTTAATTATGCGCTATTTCATTGCTGACCAAATTTATGAAACATTAATTGAATTGAAAAAAAAAACTAAAATCAAGTTGATTATTGTGAATAAATTTTGCAGCCTTACCTTCTGCACAGCGTACACTCAGCGCCAGAGCAATAAATAATGTCATAAAAATTGGCATCACATGAATGTGGCTGTCGATTTCCAACGGTAGCAATGGCGCGTCGCTAGCTGCTGCCGATCCTCGTCTGAATTGTGGTTGTTGTAACATTGAGGCCCACGTGGCGCGACGTTGTCGCAATGTTGCATTATGTCGCCGAGGAGGACGCGATTGACAACCAAGTGTTGATAGTTTGTCATAATTTTGTTGACAGCGTGTTTCATCACTGTCATCATCATCATCAGCGTCATTATTGACGTCATTATTATAGACATCAATGCAATCAAGACACGGTGCAGCAACAGCATCAAGTGTGACGGCAGCTATTTGTTGCTGTGAGTCAGCGCTGCGGGCGCTACTGCATATATACTGCCGCTGTAGTGGCAACAACAGCTTACGATAAATTATATTAGCAACAATAGAAAAAAAAATAAAAATAAAACTAAAATTAATTAAATTGAATGAAGATTTATCACTTTTGGTATTTATTTCTTGTGTGATGTTGTCGTTGTTGTTGTTGTGGTGGTGATGATAACAACACGTGTTGCCTTTAGCAGTAGAAACAACACCTTTGCCACCAAAGCATTGTTTGACTTGCATTTCCGCTGCTTGAACCGGATGCGCAGTTACGCTACAGCGACGACATCTTCGCTTGTATTTGTAGTTAGATTTGAGAAATGTTAAAATTTCAAAGTGATTTTTATGAATTTTGCTATTTTTAAATAATTCACTGGATAGTATTTGATGTTGTTGTTGTTGCTTTTGGCTCTGACTTCGCATGATTGTTATTGCAGCTGATGATGACGTGTTTCACTGTGTTTTGGCTAATATTTTTGCTAATATTTGGTGCAGCTTTTGTTGTTGCATTCATTTAGTTTGCATTGGCTGACATTTAGTTGATGAATGTTGATGTTGGCTACCATTTTTGTTGACTCATCAACGATAGCAGGATGGGAAGTGTTGTTGCTGAGCCTGAAAATAAAATAAAAGAGAAGGAAAATTAATCATGGAACATATTTTTATAGACAAAAATTTAGGATGAGTGATTGATGGAATAATTGATTGCAGGTTTCTTGATTGAATTTCTTTTTTTAATGAATATAAATGTACTAATTCTACTTTGCATGGCGCTTATAAAATAGACTGGTCTTTTGATCGGTGCTGCCAGGTGTGGGTGAAAATTTGCTCTTTCTTGCATACACATTAATTGTTTTCCCCTTTTTTAAGTCTTAGTTTCCCCATTTTTCTCTACGTTTTCAAATCCATATTTAATAGTTTTTAAAAATATAGTCAATTTTTCTGATTTCATTTTACTATATAAAGAAACAATATATTAAGTATTAACGTAACCATAAAATTCGAGCCACCAGTAAATTCCGGCCAATTTTTTAACAATATTTTGAAAAAAAAATATCTGAAATCAGCATATAAATAAATAAACAGTAAAATTTTATACAAAATTTTTGTACAACACGAAAAAAATCCCGTGGTTTTCATGACTTTTTTTTTGTGCTTACGAGATCGCTGTAACCGAATATGTATTCAGTTTTTCGGGTCACGTAAGGTTCTCCCTGGAGATGGGACCAGGGTTAACCCTTAGCCCCTTTAATTAATGAAATCAATATTTCCCCTTCTGGGGAGGGCAGGAGAGTGTTAAAATGAATGACCGACCTCCATTATTTTTCCAAAAGGAACATTTTTTCCTTAGTATCTATCCCCTTTGGCCCTGAGGGGGGCTCCCATACAATAAACCCTACCCCCTACAGTTAATGAAATCGGTATTTAACTCTTTGGGGAAGGCAAGAGAGGGTTGATATGTATGGCTGACATTCATTCTTTTTCAAAGAGGAACACTTTTCTTTGGGACTAGTCCCTTCTGACCCCTCCTTAAGGAGGCTCCCATACAATGTACCGTAACCCCCTGCAGTTAATTAAATCATTATTTAACCTTTTCGGAAGGGGAGGGGAGGGTAAATATGTAGGACCGACCCCAATTACTTTTCAAAGAGGTACATTTTTCTCCTTGGGACTTATTCCCTCCGTCCCCTCCTTACTTATTTTTTCCTTCAATCTGATCGCAAAGACGTTATAGTTTTCGTTATATTTAAAAAAGTAAGGCTCTTTTTTATTATAAGGGGTTAATATGATGGTCGAAAGGGATAGGTCTCAAAGCGAAAAAGGTTACACTTGAAAAAGGAATGTAGGTCGGTCGTACATATTAACCCTCTCCTACCCTTCGCCTGCATTGTATGGTAGCTCCCCTTAGAAAGGGCGGGGGGATAGGTCTCAAGGGAAAAAAAGTTACACTTGAAGAAGTACTGGAGGTTGGTCGTGCATATTAACCCTCTCCTACCCATCCCAAAAGGGAAAATATGGATTTCATTAACAGTAGAGTGCATTGTATGGGAGCCTCCTAAGGAGGGGATGGAGGGGATAGGTCCCAAGGGAAAAAATGTTACACTTGGAAAGTACTGAAGGTCGGTTGTACATATTAACCCTCTCCTACCCATCCCAAGAGGGATAATATTGATATCATTAACAGTAGAGTGCATTGTATTGGAGCCCCCCTAAGGAGAGGTCGTAGGGAATAAGCCCCAAGGAGAAAAATGTTCCTCTTAGAAAAGTAATTGTGGTTGGTACAACATATTTACCTTCTCCTCCCCTTCCGAAAAGGGTAAATGGCGATTTAATTCACTGAAGGGATTACAGTGCATTTTATGGGAGCCCCCTAAGGAGGGGTTGGAGGGGACTAGTCCCAAAAGAAAAGTGTTCCTCTTTGAAAAAGAATAGATATCAGCCATGCATATTAACTCTCTCTTGCCCTCCCCAAAGAGGAGTCCCCCTGAGGAAGAGTCAAAGGGGATAGGTGCTAAGGAAAAAATGTTCCTCTTAGAAAAATAATGGAGGTCGATCATACATTTTAACCCTCTCCTGCCCTCCCCAAAAGTGGAAATATTGATTTCTTAATTTGTAGGGCTTAGGGCTACCCTGAATCCGCCTCCAGCGCAAAAACAAATTTTTTATCTTAATTTAAAAAAAAAAAAATCCAATATCATGTAGAATTTGTTTTTGAATTGACTTTTTATATAAACATTTTGACTCTATGAAATAAGGAAATAAGACCCCCAATTATAAAACAAAAATTTATACATAAAACAAAAACTATTAATTGGGGAAGTTATTTCGTATATTGGGGCCTTACTTAGTTTTTGAAAGTAAGGCTTTGTTTCATTAAGAAAAAAGCCCCAACAATTTAAAAACAAAGCAAATTCCTTCATATATTTTCGGATCTTTTTTCAAATTTGGTATGGTTACTATATAGTTTTGAGGCTTTATTTTACTTATTTTACGGTTATTTTTTAATCAGCTCTATGAAATAAGGCTCCAGGAATTACGGTCTCAAGCTAAAAAAAAAAAATAAGGCCCTAAAATTTTCAATATAAGAAACAACATGAATAATTGGGGCATTATTTTTTATTTTGGGGCTTTATTGAGTTTTCAAAAAATTTTGACTTCATTTCATAATTATATAAAGCCTCAGAAATTTAATTTCTGAAGTAATAGCTTGAATATTTGGGGTGCTATTTCTTATTCTCAAATTGCGGTCTTATTCCATTGTGTACTAGAATCACAAAAATTTCAAAACTCATCGGGTGATGGTTTGAAACCCGGTTTGATACCGGGAAAGTTTTCTGTGGTTCTTGTGTTAGTATTGAACATTTTGTCTTATTATTTTGTGGCGGCCGTGGCATACTGGTTGAGGTACATTACTTGTATGCGATAAAACCCAGGTTCAAATCCCATCTGGCACAGAATGTTTTTTCAATTGAATGCATTTTTCAGTTCGGTCATCACCTCTCTGCAGGCAATGGCAAGCCCCAGAGAGTAAAACTGCAATGAAAAGCTTCTTGAGAACACGAGCCGTTCGGAGTCGACATAAAGCTTGTAGGTTCAGTTATCGATCATTTGTGTTCAAATATTTCATAGCACTCACTACAGAATTGATCATAAGAAACTCGGTCAAAGTCCTTTCAAGGACTGAAAAGGACATTAAATTATTTTTTTTTTTTTTAAGAACTATATTAGTTCCATGTAGTTAGTAGAATGTAGAATTTAAAAAATCTCTACTTTTTCTTTTTTTTTTGTTTTGTTTTTTAATGAGGCGGATTTTCAAAATAACGACTCAATAATGTATTACTTTTTGGGTATTTATGGAGTTAGTGCTATTTTGGTGATATCCGTTTATATGGGAGATAGGCGTAGTTTCATGCAGAGTGTACATTTGACATCAATATTGATATGAAAAAAAATTTTTCATAGGACTACGAAAAAAAATCATATAACATGATTAGTTAGTATTTGTGAAAATGAAAATGATATTTTCCAAATTAAGTAAGAGAGAAGTTGAGCTATTGTTCCAAGATTTTACGCAAAATTTCGTAAAAGCCATATACACAGAACGAGGAAGTTTTATTAACCCCTTATAGCCTCTTGTGACGTTTCTGTTATAAATTAAAAAATAACCTACAAAGTGCATACGGACCGTATTGATTCCCTTTTAACTCATTGTTAAATCACTGCTACATACCGCACTAGCGAAATAATACACCATCGTACCCAGAGATGGCGCTACTAGTATGTTACTGAACGTTTATTTTGAAAGTTCGAATACCACGACAATTCGGTGCATGCAAGAAATTGGAAATTCGTGAAAATACTGTTAGTTATCCTAAATTGGCACGGTTTTTTGTTACACTACTGGGTAAGTACCTAAAATACATATTAGATTTCGACACACAACATTGAAAAATATTTAACATTAGCTCAATGTCACAGATCTGTTACGCCCCCTTTATTCTGTAATAAATAGATATGAAAAACACGTGTTTTATTAAATTTAAAAACAAGTTTATAAATGTTATTTATAGCCACTAGTTAAAGCTGAAAATTGAGCATCAGTCTACTATATAGCTCATAATAGACATAACATACATTCGTAATGGTGGATGCATTTTTCCTGTTATTTACACAATCTTATTTATATTCTCTTAATGTTCTTTTAAAAACTTTTAGTAGAATTTTTTACTAATATCGTATTGTTGTTGGTACAGTTTTTTGTTTTTTGTTTTTTTGCTGTCATTACGTGGAATTTCACGAGTTTGGCGGTCTCGAAAAATTTCGCAAATATTATTGCGCGCCGATCATATGCAGACGTGCAGACAAACTGCAATTTATTTACCTTTAACGATAAAAACAACAAAAACAACAACAACAACAATAAAACCCGTACCATAAGATCCAAAGCGTTTTGTGGAGAATCGCACTCAAACAGCTAAGACCCTGAAGCTCGAGACTGCGTTTGCATTGCATTTCATTGCTATATGTCTGTCTGTCTGTCAGTCTGTCAGTCGTCTAGCAACAGTGCATAAAATACGGAGCACAACTTGAATGGATTTGGAATTTTAAATATTCACAAAAAAGACGCGAAAAATAATAAAATTTGTCTGCACTTAAGTTTTTGGCCAAAAGAGCAGACAGCCATAAATACCTTGGCTTTAACTTGTCATGGCAACAGATCATCATTATAAATGCCAATTTTGGTAAAAATAAACAAACTTCATTTCGAAATTTTTCAACTTAAATGTGAAGAAGTTTTTCATGTTCAAGCTCTATAGAGATCATTTTATATGGGCCGTTGTAAGAACACAAAACAAGAGGGAACAAGTTATTTTATTCTAAAAACCTTTTTTATTTTTTTATTGAACAAAAATTCTATGTTAATAACAAATAATTTTGTTTTTGTATGCATTAAGTTTATATATGTTCCACGCGTTTTCCAAAATTGTATACCAGACACTAGGTAACCAAACTTTCACAATATATCTGGTTTTTATTGTGTAATGTAAACAAATAAACGTCTTACTTTATTTCAATCAATTCAATTCAGAAAACGTGTGTAAATATTGGTTTATATGTAACGTTAACTTATACAATAAATATACAATATAATATGATCGGATTCGTTCATGGGGAAAAAAAACTGTTGATATTTATAAGAATTTTCTAAATATTGTATTTTAAAATAATAAATGCCATTAATTACTGCACAAAAATAAGTCAAAGCTAAATAAGTCAATTGACTTTCGTCTGCATATATTTTCAACTACTTGTTAAATTAATTATATTTGAAATATTTTTTTAATTACTTTAAAATAATCAATTGAAAACTATTACTGATGGCCTAAAGTTAATAATATTTGATGAAATAACATGGTTAAATATATATTAACTTGTAATATAATAAAAATTTGCAATTAAAACATGTCAAAATCAGAGTAGTTGCCGCTTTAATATAATTCAAAGTCGTTTATCAATCACTTGTTTTGAAGTAGTATTTCAATTACTTCATATATAATGCAATAAAAACTATTTAGAATTGAAGTGGATACCGCCTTAATATAATTGAAAGTAGTTCATATACTGGTTTATTTTAAACTAGTTTTTTAATTAGTTGTTTTTAAAAACAAGTTAGTTTGTTCCTATAGGGATATTACTTTTAACCCACTCACAGCAGACAAGCGGCACAAAATATAAAAAAATAGGAAGTGATGGACTGCCGATCGAAGTGAAAACTTAAAGCTAGAAATAAGAGGGTTTTTTTTTTGGAATTTTCAAATTAATTGTATTGTCAAATCATTAAAATTTTTATCATTCCATTACATTTCAAAAAGGTCATAATAGTTTTATGGATACTACAGTAAGAAACAAAACTGCTTGTTTAGAGTTTCTGTAAGCATCGTGCAAAAAAAAAAATTATATTTATTAGCAATGAGTTTTCGATCGTCGGACATAGTCAATCCTAATGCTTCTTTCAAAACTTCATCTAGAAGTGGATTTATCATTTGGATTTATCATATGTAAAGTTTATATTGAAGTCTTCTCTTAGTATCATAAGTATATCGTAAATTTTTTTGGTAGGTAATTATTTTTAGCAGTGTCTTAGAACTTTCTTTTGATTATATCATGAAATTTTCAAATAAAATTAAATCTCTTCTGTATTGAATCACCAGAAGGGGTTATATATATGAGCTGATTCTATTATTTTTTATCCTTCAACATTTTTTTTCTGAAAATATCTAACCCCTATCTGTCACCTAGAGGAAACCTTCTAGAGGTTTTGATACAAAAAACACAAAAACTGTCGACTTTAGTTGATATCTCTTTCGAATTGACCCCTAGAGGAGTAAAATATATGAGCTGGTAATATTAGTTTTTGCCCTTCAACATTTCTTCTCAACACATCTACTCCCTATCTGCCTCTCTTCTGGGGGGTCCCCAAACAAAAATGCAAAAACTGTCGATTATAATACACATCTCTCTCGAATCAACCCCTAGAGCAGGTCTGGGCATTCTAACACAGTCACATTATATTTTGCGCACACTGAGCTCATACAATTTGCAGCGCAAAGAACATTGGTGTCCACAGCATCACCTTCAGCGAACGACTGAATTATATTCTCTTGTATTGTGAGCTTTGTGTATATGTGAAAAGTTACGCTCAGAGAGCGCTCAGTAAACTATGGGGCACCCAGCGCTGACCTAGAGGAATCCGATATATGAGCTGGCTCTATTATTTTTTATATTTCAACATTTCTTGTAAACGCTTCTTACCCTTCTGGGGGTCCCCATATAAATAACACAAAAGCTGTCGATTATAGTCCATATCTCCCTCGAATCGAACCCTAGAAAGGTCAAATATTCGAGTACTATTATTTTTTGCGTTTCTACATTCTCCTGAACATACCTAACCCCTATCTGTCACCCTTTTTGGGGCCCCCATACAAAAACATTAAAACTGTTGACTATAGGTCACATCTCTCCTGAATTGACATCTAGACGGGTGAAATATATGAGCTAGTCCTATTGTTTTTTGATCTTCAACATTTATTCTCAGTAAGTACATCTATCACCTATCTGCCATCCTTCTTGGGGTCTCCATACGTGTACAAACTGAATCTCTTTTAACAATTAAAATAAAATACGAAGTTTGAACACACAGGCATCTAAGGCCTCTTGAGGTATTATTTCTCAAGTTTTGTTGTTCCTCCTTGTCGGTCTTCATATGAATATAATTGGATCTTTACTTACTTACTTAGTTAGGTGGCGCTACATCCGTAAATAAATTTTGGCCTCGTCTAAGAGTTTGCTCCAGACATTTCTGTTCTGCGCTTGCTAAACTTCCAGTTGGAAACTTCAAGTTATGTCAGGGTGTCCTCCACTTGATCCTTCCAACGGAGATGCGGACGTCTTTTTCTGCGCTGACCACCACGGGGTATCTAATTGAATATTTTCTTCACTGTATGGTTGCCTTCTATCCGCTCAATATGACCTAGCCAGCGAAGTCGCTCGATTTTTATACGCTTGACTATGTCGACACTTGACTATCTGGTGGCAGTGGCATACTGGTTGAGGTGCTTGTAAGCGATAGAACCCAGGTTCAAATCCCATTTGACACAGGTTGTTTTTTCCATTGAATTAATTTTTCTGTTCGGCCGTCACCTCTCTGCAGGCAATGGCAAAGCTCAGAGAGTAAAAATTGCCATGAAAAGCTTCTTGAGAACATGAGCCGTTCTGAGTTCGCATAAAGCTTGTAGGTCCAATCCCCGATCATTTGTGTTCAAACATTACACAACACGTACAACACAACTGATCATAAGAAGCTGGGTCAAAGTACTTTCAATGGTTTGACAATTTCGACGTCGGCATGGACCTCATACATCGCTCCATCGTATCGTATTCGGTACTTGTCATTGACACAGGCCCGTCTATTTTATAAAGGCCATGTCCCTTGAACGCTTCCAAAGTCTTTTCATCAGAAATGCTTTGTGCTGTATATAACAGTAACTTATAGTGCGTGGCTTTTGTCCGTCAAAAGAGAGCTCTACTTCTGAATTGCCATTGAGCCCAAAGTAACACCTGTTGGCAAGAACTATCCTTTATCTGATCATCAGTATCAAGATCAGATCGTTAGTGAAGTTAATGCTGGATCCCAGGTAGGCGAAGTCCCTTACAAGCTCGAAGGAGGTGTTGTCTTCAGTTTTGTGCGTTCCAAGACGTTGGGACTGTATGTTTGTTGACACCAGGTATTTCATCTTATCTGCATTCACTGCAAGCTCCACGCGACTCGACTAATTTACTCATTTGGAGAATTCTGCACTGACTTCGCGTATATTATGACCAATGATATAGATATAATCAGCATCTACTAGCAGCATAAAACTCTTATAGTATATGGTGCTACTATGTCTTAGATCAGCAGCTCAAATGATCTTCTCCATTATTAGACTGAAAAATTCGCACCATAAGGAATCACCTTGTCTGAAACCTCGATTGAAAACAAATGGGGGGAGAGGTCCTTCCTGATTTTAACTGCGCTGCTGGTGTTGCTCAGTGACATTCTGCATAGATTGATTTTTTTTGCAGTTATACAAAATTCAGACATGGTAGAGAGTGAGGCGGCTTTGTAATCGGCGAAAAGATGGTGGGTGTCGATTTTTTTTTCTAGGATCTTTTCCAAGATTTTACGTAGCGTAAATATCTGGTCAGTGGTAGACTTCCAGATTTGAGGCCTCACTGATAAGGTTCGCTTTCGATGGGCTACAGTCTTTCACATAATACGCTCGACAGGATCTTATATGCGATTTTAAAAAGGCTTATCACGTTTCTAGTGGATTCGGCAGAGTTGGAATGCATTCTGGCTTCTGACTTCAGAGCTTCGCCTCCATTCTTAAACAGCTAGCGGGAAGACCATCGGCTCTAGCGATGGAAC
The DNA here is from genome assembly GCA_914767935.1 of Coremacera marginata. Classification (NCBI taxonomy): domain Eukaryota; kingdom Metazoa; phylum Arthropoda; class Insecta; order Diptera; family Sciomyzidae; genus Coremacera; species Coremacera marginata. Next base: position 163,718,051 of record OU612044.1, read on the forward strand.
CTTTTTGTTCTTAAGCCGAGCTATGGCTGTGAAGACTTCATTAAAGTCGGCTACCGGAACCTCGACTCTGACATCCGTAACTGGGATTTCTGGGATATCATCTCTTTTGGCGGGATTGTTGTCAGCATTGCCATTCAGAAGACTAGAGAAGTGATCCCTCCATAACATCAGTGTACTCTGGACATCTGTCACTAGATTTTTGTTTTCATACTTGCAGAAAGAGTTCCTGGTCCTTAAACTATTGGCCAGGCATCTTATTTTCTCGAAAAATGTTCGGGCCTCATTTCTGCGATCATACATCTCAATCATCAATCTCGCACTCGCGCTTTTCTGTATCTCTTTTTTTCTGCTTTAAAAGACGGTAAGGTAACCAATAACCTCTTCATCTGCTGCACCTTTATAGTAAAATTTTAAATTTTAATCAAGAATTTAAAGCAGTGGTCATCATTCTTAAACAACCGTAAAAGTGGCGTTTAGTGTGTATGCATTTAAGCTTCATGTAAGCTTTCCACTGTTAAAAAAGTGTATTGCGCAGCGTAAAGCTTCCAAATAAAAATTGCAGCGTGCGTGATTTTTTATACGATTGGTGAAAATGAGAATCGACAGACTTCTCTCATGAATTTTCAAACCACACTGAAAGCTCTTGCAGCGTACGTGTGCTTAAATACGTGTGGCGGCAGATAAAGCTCTTTACCTACGCTGCCATGAGATGCTGAGCACTGATTTAAATGCAGTGTGCATCGCAGAGTACACAATTTAGAGTGTAAACATTACGACGTGTACAAATGATTAAATGTATTGAAAGAGTGGGTCCATTCGCAGTTAAGTGAATTAATAATTGTGAAATTTACTGAAGAGTTCAAAAACCTGTGAATTATGATTCAAGCTGAATAATGGAAAAATTCAGAGACGGACTTATAAAAATCAAAATTATAAAGATGTTTTTTGAAAGAAGGTTCTCTCTACACGTCTAGTCGTCAAGGTATTCTTTAGATGAAGATTTCTTCTATGCAAATACATTCGTTTCATTTTGCATTTATCAATTTGAAGTTGACAACTTGGTCATTACCTTTTGATTCGTGATTCACTTTGTAAAAAATTAATGGTTGAATAGTCGTCTGTTGCTTTTTCGGCACACTATTACTTGATGCATTGTAAGCAATGAATCATATGGTAAATACAGATGAAATCTCATCAAATAATCGATTGAAAATAGCAAAAGTAAGCGCAAGTGAGAAAAAGGTCCTTAAAAAAATATTTTAATAAGTTTCAATTAATGGAGTTTTCAATTGAATTACTTTTAAATAATCCAAAAAATAAAAAAAGAGAGAGATTTTGAAAATTTCCAAATATTGGCTGACAAAAGTAGTAGAAACTAGAAATGTCGAAAAAAGTGGATGATTTAATACAATTGTGATAAAGTGATAGATTACAATAGGAGCTTAATTTTTTGAAACGATGCCTCATTTTTGCTGTAAAAGTTCTTACGTCTTGTTTTGTTGATTTGCTTACTTGAAAATCAAAAAACTGACTGACCGCGTTTCCTTACTATAAGTTGCTTTTTGCTAGTGAGCATTTCAGCAACATAATTGCAATTGTAAAAATATTGCAAATCGCAAAGTGATTCGAACTCGCTACCTATAGATCTTGAAATGGATATTCTAACATCTAGGCGTTAAAATGTTAGAAGTAGTTGTTGATTAACTATTAAGTATAAGTTTCTCTTTTCTTTCCCTGTTTGATGGCCTTGTTTTTGGGGTTAATTTTTTTAAATCTCAATAAACCGGTTCAAAGATGGCAGTATAACTCGGATTATGTCTTGGCTATGTAAATAGTAAATGCATAAAATGTAAAGTTTAAGAGACACTGCAACATTAAAATTCCCTAAAATGTCACTAATGTACTCAAACGTTGCTCAATCGGTGGTTTGTGTTCTTGCTAACGTTAGAAAAGCTTTGTTTCAAACAAAGAAAAAACGTTTCATTTAACGTGATTGTTTACGAGACAGAGAAAAGCTTTTCATTTAACTCGTTCGTTTACGATCGACGGCAACTCTGCAGCTACAGCACTACTTGTTTGTAAAAATATTTTCGGGTACAAGTATTCATAAAATTATAAAATCTATGAAACTGCGATGAAGCTTCGCTTCTCTATAGTGTCCAACGACTTCATGTGTTGTTTTTTTTACATATGGTCTTATTATAATTTGAACACAAACATATGTGAATTTAATGCCTTAAAGTTTTTTAAAAAAGTGTTATAAAATTTTTATGCCAACTTAAAAAAATAAGCTGAACAAGTCATTCTGGGGTCTAACGACCCTGATTTGATAAAATATGCCGTTATGAAGGCCATATAATTTTTTGTTTGCTTGGCGTTAAGTTTTTTTTGTTTCTTCAACTAGCCAGCCACCAGCTGATGGTTTAGCTACAACAACAATACCGAGAGAAAAAAAATTGCTAACACCGGCTAAACATGCTTTCAGCACACGACAGTCACGCCAGGAATTCCTCAGTTATAAACAACAGCAAAAACAATAAAAACAATAAAATCAACAACAGCAAAAACAATAACAACAACAACAAAATATGTGATAAAAATAGAAATTCGAACATTGCGCACGATTTACCGGCGAATGCAATGGAATGGAGTGGACTCAAATGTTGTCTCGAACACCGAGGCAAAACTTTCATCCACACACACACACACACACACACACACATACACACACCGATAACTTCACAAACATTCACTCATGTACAGCTGTTTGCAAAATAATAGTAGTGATATAAGCTACCCTCCAGTATCGAAAGTAACCAATTGCTCCTTTCTCGTTAGCTACTTTAGTAGTTCTATATGAACTAGCTCCTTTTTAGACCCAAGGTAATGCATAAAAGGGCCAGTGCAATCAACTTCTAGCTTGTACTGGTTATTGTTTGTGTTTCTGATGTTTTGAGTTTGTAACAATGGCTTATATAGTTCGAAGTATTTTTTTCGAGAAAACATGATAAACAAAGCGCTTTAATTTCGTTGAAAAACATGAATAAAAAAGCTTTGAAAAAAAATTATAAATTCATTAATTGAAGATTGCTTTCACAATGCCTATAGTTTATGTTTTTTTATCTTTCTGACTAGTGAATAAGCTGGCCCTGTAGCACTAGTGAAGTGGCTAGTGAAATGGTAATGCAAAAGGTATCAAATGACCCCTGCCTATGTAAAATTCGCCAGTTGAATGCAAAGAAAGTAGATTGAAGTGGAACTAATACTCGTTACCTTAGGGCTAATGAAATCGGTAGTTCTGTACTAGTTCCATTACTGCAGGGTAAATACTTCATATAACAATAACAAAATTTTATGTTGAATAAAGGGTCTTTAAAGGGTGTCACTTTAAATTTTCCACTTTTTTTTAAGGTGGGAACATACAACTGTCATTCGATGACGTTTGACAAAGAAAAACTAGGTATTTTCAGATATGGATATTTCCAAACTGTCGTTGCGTACGATTTGCGCGAAAAATATTAAAAAATGAATGTAAAAGTCAAATTTTCAAAAAGATTTTTTATATTTGAGTAGCAATTAAGTAGCACTATGCTAAGGAAAAGAATTACAACAATTAATTCTAAGGACTTAAAGATATAATCAAAACTATGCTCTGGCGTGACGTTACAAAAAACACAAGTAGTTTTCGACTTGGATTAAGGAATTTGCAAAACTCTGCGAAGTGGGCAAGACTTTTTGTTTAAAACCTTTTTTAGAAGGTTTCGAAATAATATAAGTTTATTTTCCAAGAAATAAAATTTAAAAATTTTTGTTTTGTTATTCGGCTTATTCATCTGTCGTGACGTTAATGTCGTTACGTTACTTAAATTTCTATTGTAATTCAATTTGATAATTAAGTTATTAGGTAATTGAGTTATTATGTAATATTGTTATTAAAACACAAATTTAATATATTCTGCCTCTCCTTGCCTTAAGCTCCTCCATTTTTACTAGAACAAAAACATCTACGTAACATTTACTAAAATGAAAAATTACATTTGTGCAACAGTGCATACGATTTGATCATCATGGTAGATGAGTTTATGTTCAAATTGTTTAAGTAAATAAAATTTAAATGTTACTCTAAGATAAAATCATTAAATAATAAGTTTTCAATAACTTTTAATTTTTAGGTAAAGGTGGACTTTCGTCGGTAAATGCCCATATGCAAGAACAGCCGTCTCAGAGATTGCACTTTGGATTAAAATAAAATTATCACCTCTTTTCACAAAAATATTGCTTTATTTTTTCGTACTTTTGAGTTATTGCTTTGGATTTAAATAAAATGATTAGCCTCTTTCACAAATTTATTGCATTTTTGAAGTGAAAACGCGTTGAGGCCTTTTTGGTAGAGTGCAAAACTATAGATTCACGATCTAATCACGCTGTTAGCTTGACAGAAATTATTGCTGTACAGCATTCCTTTTTAGGGATTACCTAACATCGACCAAGCCGAAGACCAAAGCGATTACCGAACCGATTACCAGGCCGATTACCGATTACCAATTACCGAGGCGATTACCAACCGATTACCGAAGGCATTACCAACCAATTACCGAGCCAATTACCGATTACCGAATCATAACCAGCCGATTACCGATTGCTGAAGTGACTACCGAAGCGTTTCCCAATCGATTACTAATCAATTACCAATGACCGAAGCGATTACCAGCCAATTACCGATTACCAAAGCGATTACCAATCGATTACCAATTACTGAAGCGATTACCAACCCATTACCGAAGCAATATCAACCGATCACCAATTACCAACCCATTACAGTTTACCGAAGTAATTACGAACCGATTACCAATTACCAAAGCGATTACCAAAGTGATTACCAATGGATTACTGAAGCGATTACCAACCGATTACTGAGCCAATTACTGATTACCCCACCAAAGTAATTGTGTTACAAATATATTACTCGTACATGTAAACATTAAAAAATAGCAGCTTTCACATTCAATAACGCATAAATTGATAAAAAGAGTAAAAAAAGTAGAACGCTTCTGATTTGCTACGTTGGAAATTTATAACAGCTATGTTATTTCATAGCCTTAAGTTTTCACTTCGGTCGGCAGTCCCCCACTGCCTACTTTTTTTTTTAATTTGAAATGACACCTTTTATTGAAAGACCCTTGATTGACTCTCGATTGAACACAAATAAATTTATATATGATGAAATTCCATTTTGCTGAAAATAACAGTTAGTACTGTAAAGTAAAAATACTCTTTATTTTTCACACAGTGAAAACGATAAGATTTTTTAAAAGTTTATGCTAGAATTGCTAAAACTTGTTAGAAAGGGATAGCAGATAAGTGCAATTAATAACCACAATGTTACCATATTAGTAATTTTTTATAAGTGTGCTAGTTTAATTAAACTTTCAAATCTTCTTTAAAGCACTACGATTTTTTTGCACACAGCTGTATGTTGATATGTGTAGGTTAGAACGTTGCCAATATTTTTTGGTAGATTCCACGAAAGCCGCTTATCGCTGTCGTCCTCACTAGGTCGTTAATTGTTAACGAGAAAAATAATACGACTATATTTTGCATCGTTTTCACTTAAAATAACAACGACTATGATGCTGTCGATGCTGTTGATGCTGCAGCAGAGCGACTGTTGCTAGGTATACAGCAGCAGTTTGCATGCGTGCCATGCTGCTTGGTATGGATGGACGAACGCATCAAAACTCAGTGCAATGCATTGTATTGCGTTGCGTTGCCCACTAATGCAATAAAAGGTGTTATAACTGAAAATGCGTTGGCGCAAAAAAAAAAGTGATGAAATTGAGAGAAAACTTTTTTTTAAATATTGTTCTCAGATCTGTGGCAGGCAAAGAATAGTAGTAGCTGGCTTTTTTTTCATATTTTGGTACCTAATGTTTTCGAGTTGTAATGGTTGCTGAAATTTTTTTTTTAAATTTAGATTTTGTTAGCAATAAGTTTAAGCGTCCATTAGAAGCGCAAGTTTTTTAGTTGTTGTTGTTGTTATAGTGAACACATAACCTCTATACACAAGTTAAAGGTTTAGAGGCATTCAGAACTATTGACTAAAAATATATGACGCGAAAAGTGATTTTTTTCAGAAAAGCAACATATTTTATAGCAGCGAAAAGTAAGAAAACTCCCAAGCTTTATTTATTTATATCTCTCACTCTAAAGATCCTTAAAATTGTATACAAAAGTTTTGTTTTAAAATCATCGTTTTTTATAGATATTTTTTTTTTTTTATGAAGAAAGGTTTTGCAAATATTTCAACCAAACTATGCACAGAAGCAACAAGCAACTTTTTAAGCAAACAACAATTGCATCAGCATCAACAACAATTGAGCAAAGTACTCGGCGTCGTACTTATATTACAACTTATGCTCAAGAACAAGAGTCACTTCAGCAAGTGGCAGACGTGTTCTTCTTCAAACATTGCAAAAACAAAAAATGCAAGCGATAAAGGCAAAACCAGAACATTGTAAGGACCAAAAACAAAAAAAAAAAAAAAACTAACTGACAGCGACAGGCAACAATTAAAAGTATGCTTCATCAAGGCAAGATGACATTGAGAGAGACACGAGTGCATCAAGACGAGCAACATAAAGTTAACCTGTTGCCATAAAACAACGTTAACAAAATGATGGAACACAATAACGTAAAAAATAAAATCAAATGCTTATGACGAATTTTAAGTTGAAGTATTGAAATTATTTGCAGACAGATAACTAGACTGACAGACAGACAGTCGAAAAATAGACTAATTGAAGCACAGATTCTAATGATTGTTAGAAAAATAAACGTGCCTCAAGTTGACTGAATGTAAATTTAAAAGAGGTTTTTGCTACTTGCTGTTGAAGGCTAAGGTTATGGTTGACTAACCCTACATATGGCCATAAGAATACGTCATTAATCTGTAAGCTAGAATCGGCGGTGATGTACATACAAAAAACTTTTTTGCTAAAAGTAAAATTTTATACGCCAACTTTAAAAAAAACTCCAATAATTTCTTAAGTCTTCTTGGCTATAACTGAAAATTTAGAAGAAAAGAAGGGCGGTGACTGACCTATTGAGTAGGTATTTTATGGAATATTTCAAGTTTATTGAGAGAAGCACAGAAAAAATGTTCTGTTTAGAACTACTTACTTACTTACTTAGGTGGCCGTAACAACCACTGGCTCTCGCCAGGCGCCTCTGCTTTGCGCGCGCCTTCTCCAATCGGATACACCAAGTGCGGTTAGGGCTTCCTCAGCCTGGCCCATCCATCGGAGGCATGGTCTCCCTAGTCGTCGTTGACCAGCGACCCTCGCCTCGAGCACCTTTTTCGCTGGAGCTTCGTCGTCCATACGATAGACATGACCCAGCCAGCGTAGTCGCTGCACAGTTATACGCCGAACTACGTCAATGTCTTCGTAGAGCTCATACAGCTCGTGGTTTATTCGGATGCGATAGTCATCGTCGACTCGAACAGGACCGAAGATTTTGCGAAGAACTTTTCTCTCGAACACCCCCAGAGCGGCTGCGTTATTTTGCGAAACTACCCATGCCTCAGCGCCATAAAGCAGCACAGGTAGAACGAGCGTCTTGTAGAGTGTTAGTTTTGTCGATCGAGAGAGGGCTCTGGAACTTAGTTGCTTACTGAGTCCTTAGTAGCACCTATTAGCAATTATTGTTCTTCGCTTTACCTCTAGGCTGATTTCGTTGGTGGAATTAATGGCGGTGCCAAGGTATACAAACTCCTTGACTACTTCAAAGTTATAGCTGCCGGATGAAATGTGGGAGTCTAGACACCGCACTCCCTTGTTTGTAGACAGCATATACTTTGTTTTACCCTCATTTATCGTCAAACCCACTTTGGCTGATTCCTTTTCGATAGCGGCGAAAGCAGCGGTAACATCTCTCTTGGTTCTGCCGACAATATCAATATCATCTGCGTATGCAAGGAGCTGGACGCCTTTGTAGAAAATTATGCCACTACGATGCACACCGGCTTTTCGTACGATCCCCTCCATGATGATGTTGAAGAGATCGCAAGACAGCGGATCGCCTCTCCTGAAACCTCTTTCGGTATTGAAGATTTCGGAGAGGTAATTTCCTACCTTGATGGAGCTGCGTGTGTTGCTCAACGTCATTCTGCAAAGTCTAATCAACTTTGCAGGTATACCGAACTCAGACATTGTTGCGTACAGGCAATCCCTTCTCGGGCTATCGAACGCAGCTTTAAAATGGACAAACAGATGGTTTGTGTCAATTTGATTTTCGTGGGTTTTCACCAGGATTTGTCGTAGCGTGAAAATCTGATCTATGGTGGACTTTCCAGGTCAAAAGCCACACTGATAAGGTCCAATCAGTGTTTTTGTAATCGGCTTTAATCTTTCACACAATACGCTTGAGAGAACCTTATACTGTATCGAAGTAAGACTGATACCTCTATAACTGGCACAGCTTGTAGGGTCTCCTTTCTTAAGTATAGGGCACAGTACTCTGAGGTTCCAATCGTCGGGCATGCTTCTGCTAGCTATATTTTGCTGATGAGCTGATGCATGCGCCTTATAAATTCATCGCCACCGGTTTTAAACAATTCAGCTGACAGGCCGTCAGCACCCGCTGCTTTATTGTTTTTGAGTCGTTGGATAGCAACTCGAACCTCTACATGGCTAGGTGGTGATACTTCCACTCCGTCATCGTTGATTGGTGACACTGAACTGCACTCTCCATGAGTGGCATTGGTGGAATCGTCGCCAGTAAGTAAATTGGAGAACTGACGTCTCCACAATCTCAGCACACACTGTGTATCCGTATTCAGATCTCCATTTTCGTCTCTACAAGGGGAGGCTCCGGGCTTCAAACCTTGGGTTAGACGCTTAACCTATTGCTAGAATTTTCGTGCATCCTTCTTGCCCTGGTATACCTCTAGTTCCTCACGTTCATGCTTTTCCTGCTCTCTTTTCTTGCGTCTGAAATGGCGCCTCTCTATCTTCCTCTTTTCGCAGTAGTTTTGTCGCAAGGCTCGCGTTGCAGCTGACTGCAGCGTTTTTCTATATGCGGCGTTTTTTACTGCTGTCGCGATGCGACACTCCTGATCGTACCATTGGTTCCGAGGTTGTGGGCGCCGGAAACCAATGACTTCTTCAGCGTCAGCGCGCATGGAGTGGGATATATGGTCCCAAAGTCCGCCGTTTTGTGGCTTTTTTAAAGCTTTAAAAACATTTCATGAAAGGAACGAAAAATCAAAAAAAAAAAAAATATTTTCATATGGAAATTTCTCATATGACGTGAAAAAAAATTTAACTCAAGATAAATGTAAAAATCGCTCAATTATTTTTGGCTGAATAAATATGGCTCTCCACAAAATCGACCAAAGAAAAATCACAAAAACAAATGACACAATTTGTTCTATACGAATATTTTTCATACTTTCGAAAAATCACAAAAAAAAAAAAATTGGGCGATTTTGCATTTTTGTTGGGTAAAATCTGGTTTTTTGCTTTTGGCGTAGTTTCACTTTTTGTTTTTGGGTGATTTTTCGTTTTTTTTTTTGGGTGATCTTTCGTTTTCAATATTTGACAAAAAACGTCGATCACTTCTTAAAGATAATGGTATTGAAATTAATAGCAGTGGTTCTTCTTTTGTTTTTCTTGTTATTTCTTGTAATATGGGAGTGATTTTTCCCTTGTATGAAATGTTTTTATAGATTTTTAAGCATGAGATTATTAAAAATTAAAATGAATTAAATTTTATAAATTCATTTCAAATAAATTTTTATAATTTATTAAATTAATGAATAAAAATGCTCATTTCGTACAAGGAAATTTCGTATCTTGTGTGGGAACACAATGCAAAAAATTGGGCGATTTTTATGCCGCAACGCGTACTGCGTAAGTGGCATATTAACTTTGTCATTACGTTTGTAACGTCAATAAGGAGGCGTGGCAGGTATAGAAAAGTATATATATTTTTGATCAGCATCACCTCCTTAGTCGATTTCCGTGCGTCCGTGTCTGTCCGTCTTTCCGTCTCGACTGTTTTCGACTGTTTGTCGACACGATTACGGCCGTAATTTCAAAGTTATCACGATGAAATTCAAAATATAAGCTTCTTTTTAAAAAATGAAGATCAAGTTCGAAAATGAGCCATATCGGATGAAAACCACGCCTACCTTCCATACAGAGTGAATTTATTTTTATAGTAAAATCTCTTAAAAATCCACAAAAATTAAAGAAATGTCTTCAATTCTTCAATATAAATAGTTTCTATGAAATTTAGAAAAATCTGATGAAAGGCCCATATAAAGTGGCTTTATAGTAACCGTAAAATCTCTTAAAAAGCTGCTCAAATTAAAGAAAGGTCTTGAAATTTTCCACATAGGCTTTGATATTTGACAAAAACGGATGAAAACCACGCCTACCTTCCATACAAATTGGCTTTATTTAAATCGTAAAATCGCTTAAAAATCCACAAAAATTTAAGAAATGTCTTGAAATTTTGCACATGAGCTTTGATATATACAAATATCTCTATGATATTTGGCAGAATCGGATGAAAGCCACGCCTACCTCCCAAACAAAGTGACGTCATCAAAACAGAAAAATTTTCGTTTTCCAAATTCCACCCACATCGTTTATCGAACACATCCAGAACGGCACAACATTAAAAACGATGAGCCACGTGCAAGGCGAAAAGAGAGATACATACAAATGCAGTGCTGAGCTGCAAAAAAAAATGTTTTTTATTCCGTTTGACATGCCACACGGTGATTGAAAACATCCGTGGCGAAGCCGCAGACCACTGTGGCCTGCTAGAATTATATATTTGTAATATTCTTCTTTCAGAAAAATTTTTAAATTTTTTAAGTATGATTAAATTTCAAGTATTTTTTCAAATATTTCAAGTATTTTTAAGTATGATTAATTTTTAAGCATACGAATTTCTGTTAAGTTTTTACAGTATAAAGTGAATTAGTCTTATATATTTTTTGAGTGTGACTTTTGTGCGTATGGATTGAAGAGCAAAGAAAAAGAAAAACTAAAAGATCAATGAAAGAGATAAATAAAAAAAAAATATTGATTTTTAGGCATTTGAGTAAATAAGATATCGTTTTTCAGCTAACTTCCTGTTTATGATAAACAGAGAAAATGTTGTTGTTGTGCTTTGAAGCTTATAAAGCAGCAGCAGCATCAAATCTACACAGAAACCAGAAAGGCGTTTCGCACGCAGCAAAAACAAAAACCAACAAGCTATGCTGCCAGACTGACAATCATTGACGATATTTGAAGAATCATTCACATAGAATGACGCAAGAAGCTTCCACGTCTGCAAATAAATAAATAAACAAATCTAGTTGACGCTCATCACTGATCGCTGATTGGGGCCGGTGGGCTTTGTTTGGCTATAAATCAAACCTGAGATTTTGTCAAAAAAGTATTCAAGATGCTAGACAATAAAAGTTAATAAACTGTTGATGCTATTGTTGTTGTGGCTAAAATTTATATTGTGAGCTCGTAAAATATAGCGATTGTTGATGTGATGTTGGTATTTCCGATATCTTATGCTTACCTTGTGCCTCTGAAAGTTTTTTTGGAACAACTTAAAATAAGGACTACTTTTTGAGAAGTTTCTGGGTCCAAATATAATGAGTCAGCTAGCAGTGATCACAGGCTTCAAGACACTAAAAGAATAAATGGCGTGAGTAATGCCAAAACAGGGCATAAACCGCAAAAAAAAAACAGTAGAAAAACTTGTTTCCACGAAATATGGCGAAACTTAAGCCTTGAAATTAATTGTACTCAACAAGCAAAAAAAAAAAAAAACTCAAAACAACACAACAACAATATTTATAAACATTCTAAAGTTACGATAAAATCTCAAATATCAAAATAACGTAACCTGGAATTTAAGGAATGCAGCCCGAACGAATTTGCCACGAAAACAGCTAAGAATGTGAGGGCGTACTTTTTTTTTTAATATCAAAACACAAACAGTCAACACAAAAACAACAAAACAGCAAAAATAACAACAGAATTCTATAGCAAACTCTGAGCACAACATTGTCTGAGGTTATGTCTGCATATCGTTTATGAAAAATACGAGCAAGAATCAGGCTCATTTTTAAATACATACCATTTTTTTTTTGCGAACTGGCCATTGTCGTCCGATCGTTTGGTCTGTCGTTCGCGCGTTGATCGCGCACAACTGTTGATTGTTGCAGCGCGCAGCGACAACAGCAACGTTCTTGTTGCATAAGCTGGAAGTCAGCAACCTTTGCCTTAAAACAACAAACATTTCAAAACAAAGATAAGATTTTTTTTGGTTTTTTTTTCAAGACTATTCTACGCCATAGATCATGCACAACTAGAATCAGCTTCGGAACTAGGTAGAATGTACGTGATGGCGAATAATAAAAACAAGCTGTCTGCCTTGCAATGCTGTCCATGAATAATAAGTGAACGCGTATAAATTGGTTGAGTACAAAAAATTTAGCAGTTTAATTACTGAAATGTGTATTAAAAACGTTGGATAATACGTAGTTATGTGAGTTTATATTAACTTTTTCATAAGAAATAAATAATTAAAAAAATTTGTGAAATTCTTCAAAAGGATTGAGATTTAATGAAAATATTAAAGTCAAATTTTTCAAGATGACAATAGCCTGGGGTTTACAAAAATTAAGCTAAATAGCATATTATTCCAAGACCGCATTATCAGATGAAATCTGTCTTCCTTGTGAACCTGCAGAAAAATAAGCGAAAAGAATTTCAGTTTTAGTCCTAAGATGATGTACAGGTTGTACAGTATAAAAGGCGGACCTTTACTGTCTCGTACCTAGTGGTCGTAGACTGAAGAGAGAACGACCATCATGCATATGATTGCATTCTGTAAAAAAAGTACCGTGAAATGATAATTTAAAAAATCCGCTAACACAACTGTTCTTTATCCTAAAGTGAAGTTTGAGCGCGATCTGTCATTTAGTTTATTTTAGGGACCACAAATAATGATTATCGCTATTAATCAATCATTTTATAGCAATTATTTTTTAATCAATATTTTTTCGATCAAAAATAAAAGTTATCGTTATTTTTTCAATCGAAATTAAAAATTATTATTTGATATTTATTTGTATACCCCAACGCGTACTGCGTAAGGGGTATATTAATTTTGTCAATCCGTTTGTAACGCCAAGAAGGAGGCGTGGCAGGTTTAGAAAAATATATATATGTCAACATCATCTCCTGAGTCAAATTCCGTGTGTCCGTCTGTCTGTCCGTCTGTCGACACGATTACAGCCGCAATTTTAAAGCTATCACGATGAAATTCAAAATATAAGTTTATTTTTAAAAAAGGAAGATCAAGTTCGAGAATGGACCAAATCGGATGAGAACCACGCCTACCTCCCATACAAAGTGACTTTATATTAACCGTAAAATGTTTTTAAAATCCACAAAAATTAAAGAAATGTTTTAAAATTTTGCACATAACCCTTGATATTTAATATAAACCATCATTATGATATATGGCAAAATTGGATGAAAACCACGCCCACTTCCCATACAAAGTGGCTTTATTTTAAACGTAAAATCTCTAAAAAATCCACAAAAATTAATGAAATGTCTTGAAATTTTGCACATTAGCTTTGTTCTATAATATGAACCATCTCAATGATATATAACAAAATCGGATCAAAACCACGCCTACCTTCCATACAAAGTGACGTCATCAAAATAATAAAACTTTCGTTAATATATATAACTGAATATCATCGTGTATGTCGTGGCTAAATACTTCGAATGCGGGGTGGTATTTTAGATTCGGCACCCTGCCGAAGCTCCATCCTTACTAGTTTCGATTAGGAATAAAAATAATTTTTTCATCGTAATTTTTTTGATCAGAAATAAAAGTTATTTTTAATCGATATTTTTTAGATCAGAAATATAAATCAATCACTGATCGATATTTCGACACTTTCGATCGATATCGACACTGATCAGATTAATAAAATTATTTTTTGATCGAACTTATATCGATAAAAAATAAACTGTGTATGTATATGACGGTGACCGTTTTTTGAAATCTTTTTATAAGTAAAAATAATTTTAACTGCTACTTTTTTCTACAGCTATTTCTACGCTTATATCTACTACTATGTAATACTACTATTTTCTACTACCTTTTTTGGTACTATTTTGTTCTACTATTTCTATTCTATTCTATAGATAATTGCTACTACATTTTAGTACTACTGTATTCCACAAATGTTATTTTTTTGTGTCCTACTATTTTCACCACTGTTTTCTACTACTATTTTCTGTTACTATTTCTACTTCCATATCTACTATTTAATAAAACTATTTTCGACTACTACAACTATTTTCGACCATTTTCTTATTTAAATCCTTGTCCTAGTCCTTATTTACATCCTTGCCCAACTCCTTTTCCAAATCCTTGTGCAAGTCCTTGTCCAAGTCCTTGTCCAAATCCTTGTCCTAAGCCTTGACATAATCCTTGTCTAAATACTTTTGCAAATCCATGTATAAACCTTCGGCCTTTTTCTTGTCAAAATCTTTGTTTAAGTCCTTGCCCAAGACAAATTGCTTGTATAATAGTAAACGTGGTATGATAGTAAGAGTGGTACTTAGGAATTTATTTTTTATATGCTCAATAACTTTTTAATTTAAAAATAAAAACAAACAAAATAATAACAGCTTTATATGTAAATATTGATTTGATTTAAATTTTAATCGATATTATTTCAAACAAAATTTAATTTTTTTAATCTGATCGAAAACATATCGATTAATGGTTTGGTTTTTATTTTTGATCTCAAAAATATCGATAAGAAATAACTTTTGTTTCTGTTCAAAAAAATAATGATCACAAAATGACTTTTATTCCTGATCGAAAAAAATAACAATAAAAAAAACATTAATTTCTGATTGAAAAAAATAACGATCGCAAAATTATTTTTATTTCTGATCGAAAAAATACGATATTTTTTGTTTACGATCGAAAAAATAACGATCATAAAATAATTGTTATATATGATCGAAAAAACGGTCAAAAATAATTTGTTTGAAAAAAATAAATTATGTCATAAACGGGATTTTTGACTCCCTAACGTCGTATTGCTACATGAGCATTTCCATCGTAACTCGTTTTCTCGTATGCCTTACGTGTTCTCGTATTCCTTAGAAGTAATAGTAATGATATGATATACCAAAATTGTCGTTCCTGTAACTAATTAAGAATAACAGTAGTAAATATGGGCGTAACTCACGCGACAAAAAAATGAACTGTGTTTTACAAATACGTTTAGATTGTAAAAATTCAGCGAATTTTACCATATTACCTGTTTTTGTTTTTAGTTTTTAATTAATTGGAAAACATTGAAGTTTCATAATAAACCCACTTTACCAATGAACTTAAAACCCTTAAGAAACGCCGTAACTCACGCGACATAGCCCACGCGACAAAATTTCCATTAAGGTGGGACAAGACATTCGCGGCAGAGAAAACAGACCTTTTTTTAAAAATTCATAACTCAGTCAAAAACAAACATTTTTCAAAAATTTTTATTGTAGAGAATTGAACAAATTACAAGAAAAAAAAAATTCAAAAAAATATATTTTTCCCATCCAACATGGTTTTATAGAGCTCCAAACTGGCGGCAGAGAAAAAAACGGGGCCTCGTTGTTGCAGCGCTGGGAGTTGCAAAAATTGTCCGATCTGGAAAAAAAAGACTTTTTTAAATCTTAACAAAATTGGTTATCGTATGACACGAGCTTTTTTTTTTAAATTTTTTTTTCAATTTTTGGTGATGTTCCAAATTGGAAAATGTGTTTTTTCGAAAAAAATATTGACTTTAAAAATTCATAAAAAAATCGAAAAAAAATTTAAAAAAAAGCTCGTGTCATACGATAGCGAATCAAGTTTAAAAAAATTAAAAAAAAAAAATTTCGTCAAAAAATGAACCCGCTACATGTACCAGTACGAAAAACATGGTTTCGAGATAAACGCGTTCAAAGTTTGTGAACAAAGAAAAAAAGGTTACCTTCAATCTGTCATGCCTGCTTCGTACTGTATGCCTTCATTATCTTGTGTTGTGCTGTTTCTTATAGTTTTTTGCAATCGTTTAGCAATTCGGGCTTCACCCTTCACCCTTCAAGTAGGTACGAAATAACAACCTCCAAAAGTCAGGTAGCAAGTAAAACAAGTATATACCAGCTGCCGTACGTAGGTAGCGCAAAAATTAAAAATACGCTCTCTCTTATCCGGCTGGTACTTTTGAACCCGTAGGAATTTTTCCATGAAATTTTTTTCTTAGAATCTTAAGAATATTTACTAAAATACAAAATTATTAAAAAGAAGTCGATTTCAAAAACTGCCAATGTCATGTAACCCCTTAAGAAAATGTGTAATCAAAGAAGAGTCAAAAGAGCTAAAGAAGAGTAATTTACATCTTAGTTCGGTCATGGTCGAAGCTTACTAGGTGTCACGTCCTATATCTTCAGTAGACGAGGGTTTTAATATTAGTTAAGACATTGAAATTATCAGAATGCGATGCTCATATATATCAGTATTTTACTAGATAAATAAAATTGAATTTCGAAACACCCCAATAAACCACAAAACGAACTAGGGTTAGTTTCGATTCGATTCGGATTCGAGATGAATTCGAGAATTTTTAAAATAGCCAATACATTTTAATATAAAATTCTTGATAAAAAGCTTGAAAAGAAAATGGACTTTCCTTAAAGTCACCAAAATTTATTTGGTCATAATTTTTTTTTTTTTGTGTTCCACATATGCATTGTTCTACTTGCCTGTTATAAATTTGTGTTCAAAATTGTATTGTTTTCTGTGACATACGCTTAATTTTATGAAAGAAATTTTCATATATAAATGCACTGCATTTATTTAATGATCCAATATTTCTAGTATCGTCTGCCAAATGTTGCAAGCAATGCATATTGTAGGTCAAAAACCTTCATAATTATCGATTTGGGTAAGTAATGAAAATTTTAAAAAATTCCGTTTCGAAAACAAATTGCTTAAATTATTCGAAAACGATTTGCTAAATTTTAAATTCTCATTTCGTAAGTGATTCGGTTATATTGAAAATCACGTTTCGAGAATGAAGTGTGCATTTCTCCCGCTCTCGGACTCAAAAGCAAATCTTGGTTTCACCTCGAATTCGAAACGAATTCGTTTAGTTTATTGGGACATTTTTTTGGTTGACATTTTTGTGAAAATGCCCATACATAAAATTATTTTAGAATAACTTTTTATGCATGATCTTTCGATCTAAAAACTAATCGTTATTTTCCATCCCTCGTTGATTTAAAATGCTCGATTTAGTCAGTTCATCTCAAGTGTGTTTTGTGGTTTTAACAATGAAATGTTAAGAATGAAATAAATGTTAAAGACGTATTTAAGAGATCTTGAATTGATCTTCTTTGTGGTGTAGTTAGTTTTCAACCAACACTTCAATGAAAAATTGTAATTTATTTGGCCATTAAAAATTTCATTCACAGTTTTCATGGTCAATATTGTCGTATTGAAGCATTCATACTTAATTCTATCTCGAAATTTTATATTGGAGAATCATATAAACGAATTTTTCAAAAACTGCCTACACAATTTTTACATACAAAATACTTTAATATTTAATTAAAAATAGGATTTTAAATATAAAGAGGGAACAATTTTTGAATTCAGTTTTCATTTAAGTGCGACACAGGACGGGGGGGGGGGGAGGGGGGAGAGGGGAGGAGTCTCAAAAGACCAAAAATATGTTACGTATTCAGGAACAGCCCCTTATGATTGTGGCTTCTTACTTCCTTTTACCAACGTATGGAGCAAATCAATAATATGTTGATTTTATGTCAAGTTATGATCAAAAAAAGCTCTGGGGTGGCAGATACAAATAAAAATATAAAACATTGGCTGATATACATGTAATATAATAGGCTTTAAGTCCTTAGTCCTTTTTCCTTAAAATTAGTTCAGAATAAAGAATTTTTCCCCATTAAAAAATATTTAAAATTCTAAATGTGTCTTAACGATATTTTAATTTCTGATAACATTTTATGCAGACTTGAAATAACTGTATCGATATCCATTATCAAAATAACCTTTCTTATACTACGTTCACACTGAGAGCTAAATGCGCATTTAACGAAATGCGCATTAGCAATTAAGAATGCGTGGCCGTATGCTCCTCATAGGAGTAAAAGAGACAAATATATACATTCGATTTTATAAATGCGCATTTAACTCTCAGTGTGAACGTAGTATTAAATGTGTTTACTTTCTCTTCCACATTACGAGGAATGCTGAAAACTTTGATCTCAGACAAACAAAGTCGTATGAAGGAAAAAAGCGCCCAATACAACTTTATCAGAAATAGTGGCTATTATAAAATGTTAAATCAAATCAAAAAGAAATTATTTTTTACCTTAGTTTGTATATGAAAAAAAAAAATTAAAAAATATATATATAAGAACGTAAACCATTTTTGTGCACGAAATCATTGAACGAGATTTTTTAATTCACACTTGTTAATAAATATAAATATTTACGTAACGAATTTGTTAATACAAATTGTTAGTACAAACTATGAAAATATTAAATAAAGTAAAAAAAATGCTCAAAATGTACATATGTTAAAACTTACCAAATTTTTTTATTCGGCCAATTGATGTATTTAAGCGTATGCGTAGAGATTTTTTTTCAAAAAGCGAACGTTTTCTTAAACGTTGTAGTGATATTTTTTAATTTTCTGATGAGTTGCACAAACACTTTACTCACTTTTCGACCATAAATAATTTTTTTTAAAAATTTTGCATTTTTTTTTTTTTTTTTTGGACCAGTTTATGAAGTTTTGCTAGCAACTGTTAAGCTTTAAGTTGCATTAATATGTATGCAATTTTGTTTTTATTATTGTTTTCTTTTGTTTGCTTTAAAAATATTTTTGACAGTTTCGTCAAAAATTTTGAATGCAGCGTCTGCGTGCACACCTTAAAATTAGCATGCGTTATGCGTTCTGAAGTGATTTGTAATCTTAAAAGATATGCATATTTATATTTCTTATTGTTATAGTTATTGTTGCTGTAATTGTTATGCTCAGCTTGTAGCTTCAATTAAACGAATTTCACGCAAAACTGCCAAAAATTCCGAAAAAAAAATATTATTTTTTTTCAATAAAAATAAATTGATTAACTGCAACAATATAACAAGCAAACAAAAAAAAAAGTCAGCCGAAAAATGTTCGTGTTGCTTCACGTTGCTGTTGCAATTCTCGCATGCGTTTATTGCGCATGCGTAGCCTGTTCTTTGCTTATTATGCAATATTTTATTTTATTGAAATTGTTGAAATTTTGTTCTTATATTTTTTACTGTCTTGTTGAATTTTAGTACAGTGCATTCACATTTAAAATTTGGGCTTTGCACTTTTCATTACTGTCTTTTTAAGCCAAGCGTTGAACTTTAAATTAACACAAACGTCTCTTAAGTAAAACCTAAGAATAACAAAAGCGCTACGCTTTTAAATAAATACCAGTCAAAATAGTTGCTTCGAAGAAATATAGTTTCACGTAGAAAACTGCAACAATTACAAATTAAGAAAAAAACTAGTAAGGATGGAGCTTCGGCAGGGTACCGAAGCTAAAATACCCCCCCGCGGCCATATTGAAGTATATTCGAAGTCTTTAGCCACGACATACACGATGACATTCAGTTTTATATACTAACGAAAGTTTTCCTATTTTGATGACGTCACTTTGTATGGGAGGTAGGCGTGGTTATGATCCCATTTTACCAAATATCATAGAGATGGTTCATATTATATATCAAAGTTTATGTGCAAAATTTTAAAACATTTCTCTAATTTTTGCAGATTTTTAAGAGATTTTACGTTTAAAATAAAGCCAATTTGTATGGGAGGTAGGATTGGTTTCCATTCGATTTTGCCATATATCATAGAGATGGTTTATAAGCTTATGTGCAAAATTTTAAAACATTTCTTTAATTTTTGCAGGTTTTTAAGAGATTTTACGTTCAAATTAAAGCCACTTTGTATGGGAAGTTGGCGTGGTTTTCATCTGATTTTGCCATATATCATAGAGATGGTTTATATTAGAGATGGTTTATAAGCTTATGTGCAAAATTTTAAAACATTTCTTTAATTTTTGCAGGTTTTTAAGAGATTTTACGTTAAAAATAAAGCCACTTCCGATTTTTCCAAATTTCATAGTCAGGATTAAGATTGAAGAGCAAAGCTTACGTGCCAAATTTCAAGGCATTTCTTTAATTTTTTGTGGATTTTAAAGACATTTTACGATTAATATAAAGTCACTTTGTATGGGAGGTAGGCGTGGTTTTCGTCCGATTTGGCCCATTTCAGAACTTGATCTTCCTTTTTTAAAAATAAACTTATATTTTGAATTTCATCGCGATAGCTTTAAAATTGCTGCTGTAATCATGTCGACAGACGGACAGACAGACGGACAAACGGAAATCGACTCAGGAGGTGATGCTGATCAAAAATAGATATATTTTTCTATACCTGCCACGCCTCCTTCTTGTCGTTACAAACGGAATGACAAAGTTAATATACCCCTTACGCAGTACGCGTTGAAATAATAGAACACACATCGAAATTATTGAAGAATACCGCTGTCCAATTTCTATATAAATTCGGTCGTTTTTTCGAAAAACAACATTTCAATTTTCGAGATTTTGTTAGATTTAAAAAAAGACGTTCCAATAAATGACAAATATCTTAAAAACTTCTAATCTTATAAAAACAAATCATGACTTGCATTGAACCTATCAAAATAAGGCTATGAAATAACAGTGTTTTATTGTTTTAATTTTTAAACTAATTTTATTATATAAATTGTATTAATAATATATAAACTATTATATCATATTCCTAAAACTTAACAATGCACTCAGAAATAAATCAATTTTAAAATCAGAAACTAACAGTTTTTGTTTTGAAAATTTTAAATTTTCTAAGTTATAATTAAATTTATATTTAAAGCAAAAATATTAACCTTTGTCTTATGAAACTAAGAGTTTTAATTTCAATGAAAGGTAACATAGGACGTCACACCCTCGTCCGCAGGATTTTGCCTAGGGGGAAGACAAAGACTTACGTGGAAAGTTCACGTATTTGGTAGGAATGCTCCTTGAAAAAGATGTCCATTCAAATTCTGCTTTCTAAGATGTTTGGTGAAAATTTAGTGAACATTGTCGCAATTTACACAGTACAACTGTGTAAGATTTAACCGAACTCTTAGCACAAAATTCGAAATTTTTGTAATATAATTCGCTTCTTCATTCTAACAAAAAAAATATTTAGAAGTTAGTGTATATATGAAACACGCTTCTTAATGTGTAGGGTGTTCATAAAATTGGCTAAACTGAAAAATACACTCTTATATATTTTTTAATAATAATAGTTTTAAATGTTCAACTTTGAAACACAAAATTATATTTTAAAATTATGAGGTATTGTTATTTTGTAGGACGTCGTAGAGTTTTTAAGAAATAAATGTATAATTTAAAAAAAAAACCTCCAAAAAGTTGCAGCTTAATGTAAGTATGTTTTATCTACGGGACTCAAACTTGGTAAAAAATTTAAATGCCATTCTAACAAATTGCAACCTAGTTTTTTTTTATTTTTTGCTTAAATTCCAATAGATAAATTTAATATAAATTTGGGTTATTAAGCTACTTATAATATTGAATATTAATCTATATACCTTCGCATGATCAACACGTTTAACACAAAGACTGCTTACTTGAGGCTCAGAAATTATTTAAAAATACACTAAAAGCAGTTATTCGAAGCTGTATTTTAGAGAAATAAAATTAATATTTTGCAATTTTTTTTTTATTTTGTCTCGCTAGATTGAGACACACTGTGCGTTTGACACATGCTTGCTGACATAAGAATATTTAATATATTTTGAAAGATGGGCTCAAAGGAAAAATTCAGCCCAGTTTTCTTGTATCAGTTCAGAATGTTTTTGCTATGTAATGCTTTTTTATAATTTTTGACAAAAGCAAATATCACTATTTTATCTTTTTTGGTTAAATAAGTGTTTAACAGACCTATTTTTGAAAATCTACAATTGTAAACCGGTTTTTTCAATTTCTATATGTTTGTTGTAAGTTTTTGAGTTCAGACTAAATTTGAAGCTCAAAAAACTAAATTTGTCAATAAAATTGTCAATAAAAGAAAAACAGCTAACAATTTTTATCAAAATTTGTTATTTTTAAGATTCAAGTTTTGTTTTGAAATAAAGAAATTACTGCCAACACATAGAAATATGAAAAATACTGGTTTACAATTGTACCCGCCAGTATCAAAAGTAACCAATTGCTCCTTTCTCGTAAACTACTTTACTAGTTCTATACTAGTAAAGCTCCTAGCTCCTTTTTTGACCCAAGGTAATTCATAAAAGAGTCAGTTCAATAAACTTCAAGCTTTTACTGATTTATTGTTTGTGTTTCTGACGTCTTGATTTTGTAACAATGACTTATATAGTTCGAAGTAATTTTTTCGAGAAAATATGATATATATGGCGCTTCAATTTCATTGAACAACATAAATAAAAAAGTTCTAAAGAAAGAAGAATACATTTATTAACTGAACATGGCTTTCACAATGACTTCGCTTTTTTTTTTTTTTGTTGCGTCTTTATATTTCTGACAAGCTAATAAGCTAGCCCTATAGCGCTAGTGAAGTGGCTAGGGAATGACAATGTTAAAGGTAGCAATTGACTCCTGCCTATGACATGTTCACGTAAAATTCGCCAGTTGAATGCAAAGAAAGTAGATTGAAGTGAGACTAGTTCTGGTTAACTAAGAGCTAGTGAAATATGTAGTTCTGTACTAGTGCCATTTACTATAGGGTAGATTTTCAAGAATAAGTCTGTAAATGTAAAATTGTATAAATTGCTATCAAGCCACTCAATTCTAAAAACTGTTGAAAAAAATGCAACAATTTTTCGATATTTAGCAATATAATTAATGATTTCAAACATATAATAAGGAATTCAGATCTGTATAAGCACATATTTAATGATGTCGTGAACCACCTACTTCAATTAACTCAGTTTAAGCTATTTATCAGTGGATGCTCGATTTTTTTAAGAGGCATTCGTGTGATTGGAATATTTTAGAAAGCTCAGGTATGGCAAGAATCTACATATATGAGGCGAATAGGCTTGAGAGTGCGACTCTAAAAAGTAAAATATTCATAACTTTTATATTAAAATGAATATGTGCCATAATGACACATAAAATATTAAAAATGTCTTGTATATTTAAGAGAATTGAAGCACTTGTTGGTCTTAAGTAAACCAATGATATTTAATTAATTTTTTTTTTAAATAAACTGTATTTTAGCATCAATTTTACTTTTAAACTAATAAATTATTCTGTTTAAAAATATTTTCTTGATTTAATCAAATGCTTAAGAAAGTGTAAACTTAGAATGCAATTTCAAAATCTTTCTTACCTGACACAAAAAAAATTTAAAATGCACGGGTACAATATTTAAATTAATTATATCACACCTAAGTGGGATTTCTCTTGTGTGAAATGCATTATATATATGATTTTAAATTCTCAAAACATTGAGTTTAGGCAGTTGCTCGGTGATTCAAATTTTAAAATTAGAATATTATTATATTATTAATAAAAAGGGTTGAAAAGGGTTGAAAATTCAAAGAAAAAGAAAATAAAAGATAGTACAAAAATGTATGTGTTAAGCTTAATTCAACTTATTAAAATTGTTTAACTAAGTAACTGATATTATTCCGATTATTCTTTTTTTATAATCTTCAAGCAAAGTCTTAAAGCTAAAGAATAGTTTTCCTATGAATGTCCCTTAAAGTTAAATCTGTTATTTGATAGTAATATTATTTTATTTATAATAGTAGAATAATATTAATGATTTTCACAGAGAATTTCATAAACTTTTGCGCATACTTCCATTTAAAGATGCGGTTTATAAGTTCAGCTAATATGCATTATTATATCCTAATAAAGTCCAAGTCAGTGACTTCATACTTTTTTATAATTGAAGACATGAATTAATGAAGTTGATGTGTCTTTTGTTATATGCAAAATAAAAGAAAATATATTTGTTATTTTTTATTACTGAATTTATCCCAAATTTTAAAAATTTTTATATGATTATTAAACACATATAAAATAATAATATACATTTTTTTGGCTAAGCTCTAGGGGGGGCCCACTGACCCACCCTGCTCTCCCCCTGTGTATGCTCATGCCATTCTGAGTTTCAATGTTCTGTGATTTTTACTTCTTAGCACGTTTAAAATTCTTGGAGTAATTTTTTATTGGAAAATAATACTTTTCAAACTACTAAAAATTCTTTTAGTCAAAGCTGTACTCTTATTTAATACAGTTGGAAGAAAATTAGAACTTTAGTACCTATGGTTTAAAAGTTAATACAAAATAACTAAAAAGTAATCCAATCGGTTTCAAAAACTAGTGCAATTGGAATATATTTTGAATTAAGATAGCCATGATATTAGATTTAATACAACATGTATTACATTTTAAACCACGCTGTATTGTATTTCAATACTTTCCGTCTTAATTTTCAGATTGTTAAGATTCAAAAGTCTTATGATTCAGAGTTACTTTTTCGGTTAAAAAAGCTTTATAATACAATTTTTGTGAAACATTTTTTTTTTTTGATTATGCGCACAAGCAACGTTTACTACTTTCATTTTAATGATAACGTGAGTTCGAAACCTACAATAGGAGTTAGTTTAAAAATTATTGTAAAAAAAAAAGAAATAAATTGTGTAAGCAAAACAAGTTTTGTTTTTAGTACGCTATGAAAAAAAAAATATGAAAAAATCGAATACAACTTGTAATAAGGTTTTTAATCCACATGGGGTATTGTAATTTAAGCCCATGCGGGAATAAAACATAGTTTTATAGCCCTATTCTGTTGATTGACAATTGTAAATTTGTTGACAACTGTAAAAATGTTTTATTCTTAAATATAAAAATATTCAAAACAACATAAAAAAAATATTCAGAAGAAATAAATAAGCGAAACATTTTGAATGTTTTCAACCCCTTGAACCAAAAAATATCACATAAAAGACTAGCTTGTCAATGAATTTACAGTTGTCAATCAACAGAATAAGGCTATTAGTATTTGGCGTAGTTTAAACTTTAATACAATTTCAGTGTCGTTATATATACAGCACAGGATTTACTTAAATTAAGTTCAAGATTTTTAGCCATGAAGCTATTCGGTATCAAAAATTTGGCTTATATTGGTGGAGCCACACCCACTTGTCCAATGCCCGTGAAAGTTTTCTATTAGAAAGACATCAACCAAGTGGTAACTCCATTCTAAGTTTCAATGTTCTGTGACTTTTACTTCCACAAAAAACTGATTTTTTAGCGATTTCATATGAGAAATTTTATGGGCGAAATGGGATCCACTATTTTTGCAATATCTCAGAAACCGCTCATTCGATGTTGCACAAATAGGTTTTAAAACCCGTGCCATGACTGGCCAAACACACCCTTCATTGTTAAAATTTTGAACAACACCATTGGAACGGTTCGGAAGTGATGGAGTAACATACGGACACAATTCGATTTTTATATATATAGATTTTAACACAAACTAAAATCCTCCTGTTAATTGGCCACCAAGATCATGTGATTTGACGCCATTGGATTACTTTCTTTTTGAGATATGTTTAATCACTTGTTTATGCCGACAAACTCGAAACTATTGACGCTTTGAAAACCAACATAACTCGTGTTATTCAAGGAATACCAGTCGATATGCTCGAAAGAGTTGTCAAAAATTGGACTCACAGAATGGACCATTTAATAGTTAGGCGTGAGCAACATTTGAAGGAAATAATTTTTAAACATTGAGTTGTAGAATCGAACTATCATTCCAAATAAAGATTTGCATCAATACATTGATTTGCATGTATTCTATTTAGAAAATAAAGTAGGAAGCTCTTATTGGATAACCCCAAGGTGATTATAAGGTTGTCGCAAGGCAGAGAGCGAGTACCCATAATTGTCAAATCGAAGTTGACAGCTCATAGAAAATCTGCAAGTGCTCTCTTGTATCATCCGTTTTTCTTTCGTAGTCATTCGCAAAATTTGCTGGTTTTGACAATTATGGGTACTAAGAGAGTGCGATCAGCCCTGCGACAACCTTATAAATCAACCTTGGATCACCCTTTTAGTGGTTATTTCAGGTATTTTTTTCTAGATTTTAGTTTTATAAGTACTTGGGCAAAATTTATCTAAGCTTTGTGTTCACTGGCCAAGTATAAATTGAATAAGTTTTGTATTGAGTTATAAAAGCTTTCTAGGTTTCATTCAGAATTTCGTAACTAAGCTGACTTAGGTTAAATTACTCATATTTTTTTCGTTTAGTGTATTAAATAGAATAAAGTATGATAATCTCAGCTTCAAATTTTGTTTTGAAATCAAAAACTTACAACAAATACACAGAAGTATGGAAAAATACTGGTTTACTATTGTTTATTTGAAAGAATAGGTCTGTAATGGCTGATTCAGACTGTGTGACAACATGGTCATTTAATGTGTGGCAACAATTGTTCATTTTCATGTTAATTGAAAAATAGTTCACATTGTGTGTCCTAAAATTACATCAAAACTGTGTTGCAGTGATTGCCAAATGAATAGTTACAATCTCATGTCCATTTTGTGTGACAATCGTTCACACTGTCGTTTGAAAATATTGTATTTTGAAGTTCGACACGGATATTTTAAAAACAGTTTGTTCAAATCAACTTTGATGATATTTGGTAATATTTCTTGACAATAATATGACATTTTTTTAGAAAAATCCACTTAAAAAAAAAATATTGTACAAAAACTAAATTGAAAATTTCACCATATAATTTCAGTCAAGTTTTGAGTGCTACTTGAAACATGTATTATTGATTTAAAAACTAAGTTTACGAAGTTTTTCTTTATCACTTTGAATTGTAGTACCAGTTTCAGAGACAATAAACTTTCATTAAAAAAATTAAAAATAAGTTTTTATGGTTTGAAAATATTATTTGACTAAAATTCAACTAAAATGTTTACTTTTATACAAATCGGACTCAGAAATACTGACTGATAAAATTATTTGCTTACTTCGTCCATATAAGGGTAAAAAGTAAAAATTTTTCTTAAATGGAACTTTTTCTTGTATAACTCTCTGTAGAACTTGTTTTTGTTTTTGTCATAAAGAGCATTACTTTTCAAACTTATGTTTCTATAGATATACCTTGTAGAACCTGTGGCTATGTGGCCAAAAAATGTAGATTAGAAAACCACTAGAAAACTTAGCCCATAAATAATCCCACTGGATTCCCACAAGAATCCATATAAGTCCCAATAAAAACACTGCATTAAATGCGATGGGTTAACATGAAATATTTTGTCTAATGAAATCTTCACTCATGTCCTAAAAACCTAAGGAACTCACAAATGTCGAATAGATGAACCATGCACATGTATTCCTCAGTACAATGTCAAAATTTTACCCCTTAGGACAACGATAGGGCACATAACATATATCTAGGGCTTAAATGTTCTAGGAAAGTTTGTTTCTGGAATTTAAATCACATATCTATTTTATGTCAACACTATTAATCCGAAAATCAAGTCCATATTTATAAGTTAAGAGGATATAAATATAAAAAGATTTATAAATCTTCTTTAATCATCCAAACCTTCAATTAACTGACGTAGAAATTAATTTACGGAAACTGTAGTATATTTTTATAATATTGTCTTACTTGTTCTATAGTAATCTAGAACAAGTACTCTGCAACTAGTCTTTTTCAACTCTTTATTTGGAAATATTCTTGAAAATCCGTAGTGCTTCTTAGTCAGTAGTTCGTCAACTGCGATCACAGATATATGTATAACCAAGTATATAACCATAACGATGTTGACGTCTTGTTTAATAAGCCACCAGGAGTTTTTTGCTCCTTTTTTCTGCTTCTCAAAAGCTATCACAAATGCCAAGTAGAAATTGCTTTAACTTTTTAATAAAATCAGAATTTATCCGCCATTTGAGGGCAATTGCCTGCCATGCAGAACATACCGATATACTTTTTTGATATTCATTATTTCATAACATACTTGTTCTGATTTATAAAAAAGCTTAACAAAATTGTATGTCACATCGTCACACAAAAGCCAGCATGTTGGCTTTTAATGTTATGTATGTCATTGCGTCACTCAACTAGTCACACAAAATTTTCATCGTTCACATCAACATGCCATTGTTGAAGTCTTATTTGTGACACAGTTCGCCATCGAATTGTTGTGACAATCGTTCAGACAGTGTGATTACGAATGACGTTGATAATGACTTAAAAAATGACAGTCTGAACCAGGCATAAATCAGTGTATGAATTTGAACAGGAAAAACAAGACATATTTTTTAAAATCACCCATTTCGAAGTCATTAACTGGTTAAAATAAAAAAAAAATCTCTAAAAAACCGTTAGTTTCCAGTGAATATCTGCCTAAAAGAACGCATCCTCAACCTTAAATAAATTACCTTTGCCTTGGTTCGGTAATTTATGTTTCTAACTAAATTTTAAACATTTATCTCACAATGATGTACAAATTATATGTAGAAATTATTTTTGAAACAATACCTTCTATTCGAAAAGAGTGTTTATGAATTATGAAGGTTTTTTCTATAAATTATAAGTTTTTTTTCTATGAAAGTGTGTCAATTTATTCTCAATAACAATTTTTTTCTTTTTCTATATTGCAATATTATAAAAATGGTAAAAAAATTTGAACATGCTTCTAAAATCGTTGTTTTTTTTTAATTTGAATTTTTTTCTAATAAAGCATAAAATTATAACGTTGCGTTAAATCATAAAATTATGAAGATATTCTTCATGGTTTTTAGAACACAGTTGGAAATATTGCAAGGTCTTAAAAAAATAAGAAAAATAATTAAAAATTTTTAAAAAACTATAGCAATCAATAGACCAAAAAAGCTTTTAATTAAAATATATAAATATAAATAGAGTATATTTGCACTTTCGGTTAAATTTTTTAAAAATAATTATAAAAATTTTGATTTATATTTTTTTTTTCTAATTTTGTCCACTAACTTAAAATCGCAGAAAGCACAACAATTCAGCAACAACACATTTAAAAACAACAAAAAATTTGCACACTGTAAATTATCAAAAAAAAAAAAATTGCTTCTTCGCACTACATTATTAATTCATTTTGTTTTTCACCATAAGAAACTATTTTGCACTTCTTTTATTTTTTTGAAGCTTTGGACGTTTTTAAAATTTAACCGCCTGCGACTGAAAACCGTTCGTTGCATTTGATGGTCGGAGACTGACTGAATTTCCAACAACAGCGCGTCTCATTTAGGTAAGAAAACGCAAATTTCCACCGTGCTGTGGACCCGACAACGTCAAGTCAAACGACTTGTGTGTATTGGTTGTTGTTGCTTGACTATGTTGTTTTTGTGGTTGTTGTTTTTGCTGCTGCTGGCTGACTTGTGGCCGAAAGACGAGACCATACAATAACAATGACAACAAAAACAACAACAACATTTGGTCAGCTCCTTAAAACTTTTAGTCACACACACACACACACATACACACACACACACACAGTTACACACGTCAGTTTCATAGTTTATCCACATTCTTAAGTGCATGCAACATGTTGCAAAATAATAGAGCAACATGTTTTATTATTATTTTTATGGCGGGAAATGCACTTCCGCTTCTGTTTGTTTGGCCAAGTCATGAGTCATACGGTGTGTGTTTGTATGTTGCTTGAATGAAATGTTGCAGCAACATATTGCTTGTGCGCGTTTGTATTATGTTGCCAAGCAAGCACGTGTTAAAAAGTTGCGCGCTGGTGCAGTGTGAAAAATACGTTTTCTTGGTGGGAAAGGGGCGGAATATTGTGAGTGTTTGAGTGTGCAGGTTGTTGCACACTGAGTGCAAGCGTGTGTGGGAGGCTATCAAAAAGTATTGCCAGATGATTTTATTTAAAAGGAATCAATTTTTAGTTGCTTAAAATATATAAAATTAATTTTTTGGAATACAATTATTAAAAAAAATTTCTAAACTTTTATTTCATTCATTAAAAGAAACAATTAATTTTCATTCTGACTTCTTGGAAAATTACCCCAACATTATAATAAAGAATGAATTTGTGAAAATGAAAACTTAAGACTTTGAAATTTTAGTGAGCTATTTTTTTTTTAATTTTCAAATAATTGTAGTATTAAATCATTCATTTTTCAATAAATTAAGGTGAGGTTCTAGTAGAAAGGTAACGTAATTTCAGGATTTTTTTTTTTTGAGCGAAGGTAAATCTTTTTTGAAAAAAATCTCTAGTGTATATTTCAAGAACATTATATAATTTTATCGATGAAAAATAATTCAAAACGGCGGCTGAAGGTCTCGCTGATCAAAACCGTGCGCGACGATAGCCGATGTGCGCTGTACACTCTACAGCCCTGCCAAGTGATCTGAAACAGAAAACCAAAAAAATTATTAACCTTGTATCCGCCTTGTAGATTTCCGATTTTAATAAAACCCTTTTTAAAAAAATGGCGGCACTTTGAAAAAAACCCTGTTTTTCCTCCTCCTTTTTCTTTTGCTTTAACGTTAAAAAATAATGATAATAATACATTTTTTTGAAAAAAATGCTTCCTGCAGGCCCCATAAATTGAAAATTTTTTAATTTGAGCCGTTAAACATCGAAATCGGTCAAGTCGTTGAAGCGGAATCGTGTACAGCGCGGAAATAAAGGTGTTTAGAGAACAAAGCGTTTAAAGTTTTACAAAGAAAACACAGGTGCGTCGTTGAACACACGAGAGAAGCGAAGCTTTTTCGCAGTTTCATAGATTTGATAGCTTAATAACTTTTTCTTTTTAATATATTAACTTTTAAACACAAAAATTTAAAATAACATAAAATAAATTACATATATAGAGAAAACATATTTACTGCTTATTTTTTTATTGTTGAATGTCAAATTTCACGTTAATTCTCTACACATGGTTGTGAACTTGGCTGCACTGAACAAATTTTTTTCTTCAACAGCGTACTACTTAAGGAAAAAATCCGTCGAAATTTTTTCAGATTTCACTCCAAGCAAATCACAGAACGAGGAGTAAAAAGCTACGCTTCAAAAATATATATTAAAGAACGCACACGAAACAAAATTTAACAAACATTTTAGATACCTTGCCGATGTCATGCACGCGTTTGTTAATTCCATATTTATTGATATCATCTATTTTTTTGACACTTAAAAACGCACTTGTGGGCATTGCTAATTTTCTCCGTGCCAACAACACCACAAACGCATTCACAATACAAACACACCGATGCTGGAGACACCTTGTGGCAAATAAAGGCACATTTTTGATAGTTGTAGCATAGCAAATACACAATCCTCTATCTATTGATAGATGGTGACGATCTACTGCAGCATAGCTTCTGTTATAATTAATATTAAATTAACAACTGTTTCACACAAGTCTTTGTGGCCTGGTGGACAGTGTGTTGGACTCTCATTTAAGTGGACACGGGTTCGATCCCCACGGGCGGACAGAAAAATATTTGTTGTATTTAAAATTAAAGTATTAAATTTTCTTGTTGTAATAAGCGCTAGCGACAAAGAAACCATCAAATTTCCAAGAAAAAATCTGTCGAAAATTTTTCAGATTTCACTCCAAGCAAATCACAGAACGAGGAGTAAAAAGCTTCGCTTCAAAAATCGTAAGTAATGTTTGTTTTTTGACACATACATCTAATCAGCTGTTCCAGCACCATACGGGGTCCCTTTCTTATCCTCAAGGAGCATGTGTTGCTGCAACAGGGCGCCAAGTTTTTCAATTCTGGCTTTTTTTGGAAACTTTGAGAGTTTCTCCTCCGCTGACTTCACACGCCGGTCGTCAGTCTTCGCAGCGAAGTTTACTCAGTTTGTCCCGATGACGATTCCTAATGCCTGCATAGATTTTAATATGGATGAAAAGCCTTCATTAAAGATGCCGGAATATATATAAGCTGCTATTCTGATAGTCTGTTCGCCACAATGAAGGTGTTTGAGGACTAGTTTCCACAGACAAGAGTTAAAAGATTCATTATCGTTTTGCGTGTTTCTACCTGTGCATCTTTGCATCACTTTGCATCACTTGAAAGAGTTTCATATACGGGTCGAATTGCTTCTTAAACCGATTTTTGAAGGGCAGCTTCGTGGTGGAAATCGGCGAGTTCATTCTTGGCTTCTGCAACACGCTACTTATACCAACTGTTTTCACCTGGTTATCATGTCTAATACACAATGACTCGTAAAATAAATTAGATAGGGAAATATCCCTTTGACTACATATTTTCAAAATCCTTAGGATGAAAATAAAGCAAAAAACAAAAACAAAAATTTTCCGTCGATTTCTACTAGAACCTCCCCTTAATTATATTCCACAAATATAATGAGATGCTTGTGAAAGTCTTATGGTAACTTAAATAATAAATTAAAATGTTTGCTTGGAATTTCTGTAAGTATCGTGTAAAAACCGCATCGAGTATCATTTTATATTTAGTGCTGCTGATTTTTCAATCATTGAATATGCTCAAACCTAATGCTTCATTCAAAAATTTAATAAGTGGTAGATATTTATCATATACAAGGTTAGTAGTGAAGTAAGCTCTTAGTATCATAGGCTCATATTCAAATTTTTTGTGAAATCTTTTTCGGGTATTTTAAAATCATCTCTTGTATAAATCCTCAAATTCTCGAATAACAAAAAATCTCTTCTATATTGACTTCTAGAGCGGTAAAATAAGTATATAAGCTGGTTCTATTATTATTTTTTCTCCTTCAACATTTATTCTGATCTACCTCCTATCTGAGACCCTTCGAAGGGGGGGGGGGGGGGGGTATTCAAACAAAAAACCACAAGAACTGTAGATTATAGTTCACAACTCTCCCGAATCAACCCCTAGAGTTGTGATATATATATATATAGGCTTGGGCAGGGGTTTAACGATTATATTTGTAGTTTTTAGATTGAATTGAACTTCGTGCGATATATTTGATAGGAGATAAAAATACTTATTTTTCTCTCGACCCTCTTGGGCATCGACGTAAGGTACTATCATGGGAAGTGTTCAATAAATACAAATCGCCTGACACCACCAGCTATCTTGGGAAGCTCTCCATTCCAATTCCCTTACCATTGCCTGTTTGCCCCATAGAATATCGCATTACCGAGATAATTCGTTCTTCGGTCGCACAGTGGAATTGTGGAACAACCTCCTTGTGAACGTGCTTACCGGCAGTTTTGAGCTGTGTAAATTTAAAACAAATCCTCACCGACACTACTCCATCTTTGCACCCTCCAATTAACTATCACCCGCCCTCCGAATCAACACAATGCTTTCGCATTTGTAGGGGACATCCCCTGAGCATTGGTTTAGTCTAAAAAAAAGTAAATTTTTTACATTCCAAAATTTCTCCTGAACACTCCAACCCCCTTTCTGTCATTCTGAACACACCTATCCCCTATCTGCCTACCACCTATCTGCCACCCAATACAAAAAGCACAAAAACTGTCGATTATAGTTCATATCTCTCCCGTCTTGGCTCCAAGGGCTCTAAAGTATGAAATCAGATCCTTATATTTCGATAAGTGTGATTTTTGGAATATTGTGCAATTTAGATGCCTTCAAAAAGCTACAAGTAGTCATAAAAACTTAAGCACGAATAAAGCGAATAAAGCACTGAAATAGATTTTGAGTATGGTGAAATTAAACAAGGTGAACGTGACGTTTACAAATTTTGGCACGGCTGTCAAAAAATATTGATACAGAGGCGCATGATATAATTATAACGCTGCAGCCACACGTGATAGTACTGGCATGCCAATAGAGATTATGTATTTACTTCGAAAATTTTCCGAAATAATCAACAAATTACGCTGCGGCCACACGTGATAGCAAATATTCATTTGCAAAATGTCGTCAAAGCCAAAGGTTCGACCACTTTATTATTCCGTTTGCTTTTATTCTGAGATGCTTTATATGCCAACACGGTACCAAACTTAAATGGGATAAAAATGGGGAACGAACTATGTTGAAAAATGTGTTTATCAATATTTTTCAAAATGAAATGCAACTTATTCATATGATATTTCATGTGTCAAATATGGGAAATTAAAATAATTGCATATATTTCACTACAAGACATGAAAGAAAAAAGCATATTAAAAGTTCGAATGTTTTAGGGAGAAAACACAACACTATTTTCCTTACTTCGATTTCGCACTGGCTGCTGTTGTCAAAATTCAATGTCTCAGTAAAAGTTGTTGCCAGTGGACTGCCAGTGATGTCAAGGTGTGAGTGTATTAGTGAAAAGAGAGAGAGAGTGTATTGAGGTTTTCGAATTGGCACGTGTGGCTAGAGGGTAAGATATCATTCAGAAACTCCCCATAACGACTGCTAATGTCTAAAATTAACTTTAGCTGTGAAAAACCATCTCTTCTTTTATGATCCGGCAGCACTTTTTTTTTTTGGTATTGGTTTTGACATTAGCAGTCGGTGTGGGGAGTTTCTGTATGCTTCCTTATATCATGGAGAGGCGTACTGTTGAAAAGTGAACATCAAATTGAATTTCACCATAATTTTGAGAGTGAGCAACATTATTCAACACGAATTACTGTAAATCTCATGCTTGGAGTGGAATATAATCGGTACATTACCCGCTTAATCTATCTTAGCCTTCTTTACTCTAAGTTTATTTCTGTTTTAATAAGAATCAAAACGAGTATTTTTAAAATTTTTTTTTAAAATTACTGCGCTGCTGTATAACGAAACGAACACTTTCGATTGTACGAGATACTGTAAACACTACTTTTTTTCATACCAAATTATATTGTCGCTCGTTTCTTCGTTCGTTATACAGCAAGATGCAGTTAAAAAAACTATTAATGTTTGAAAATATAAAATCAATTTTAAAAAATTAAGAATATTTTTGCCAGGAAAAATGCATACAAAACCTGTGAAAAATTTTTAACAAAATTCAATCGCGCAGAAATTTGACCTATTGAAATAACAATTTCAAGTTAAACATGAAAAAATAATTTCTTGCGAGTGCGGAAAATTTTTAAAAATAGTTTTTTTTTTTTTAGTTCTGAAATAACATTTCTAATCTAAGCTCTGAGCAATAAAATTATTTAAACCATGTAAATAAGCATGACGATACAAACTGAAGATATGTCCAATAAATATCATTAAAAATTCTATAAATTATTTTCAAAGTCAAATTCATGTCAAAATATTGAATATT
Source organism: Coremacera marginata (assembly GCA_914767935.1). Classification (NCBI taxonomy): domain Eukaryota; kingdom Metazoa; phylum Arthropoda; class Insecta; order Diptera; family Sciomyzidae; genus Coremacera; species Coremacera marginata. The sequence continues at coordinate 163,753,490 of OU612044.1, forward strand.
TATTTAAGTATCTATTGTTTTTCTTTCTGAATTAAAACGCAAAACAATGTCTACTAAACTAAAGACGATGTTAACAAAATGCAGGCAAGAAAACAAAAACAAAAAAAAAAAAAACAAAAAAAAAATGCATGTGCACTGATGTGTTGCAACATGATCGAATAAAAAAAAAAACAAAAGATATTCAAACCATGGCAAGTAGCAATGAACAACAACATGCAAGTAGCACCAGCAGCAGCAGCAGCAATAGCAACGATTTCTTTATAGTACCAACGTGCTCGTAATTTAGATCTAATTGCTTGATATTTATTAAAACAAACGTCTAACAAACTCAACTTAATACAATGATGATAACAACAAAGCAACAAAACAACAACACGAATAACAACAACATGTTGCACTTCCAACAAAGTGGCTGGTGAGCTTAAAAGCGGGCTAAAGAATGCCTGAGATGGCAGTGAAAAAAAAAAATTTAATGGTTCAAATATTTTAAGACAAAATGTGCCAGACAAAATACTTAGCTACTTCATAGATACTTCCACGCAAAACGAAGACAAAATAATAATAACAACAACAACTATGCGCACAACATCATTGCGGCAAGTCATGGCAACAAAGCTCACTTACACAGCGCTAAAAATATTCGTAAAAAAATGTATCTATTACTCATAATTTTTCATATTTGGCATATTAAAATTTTACTCTTCACATCTTATACAGGGTTGTCCATATTCGAAGCGCCCATTTCAAAAAATCGATTGTAGTGCGGCTTGTGTGTGGTGGCGCGCCGTCTTGTTGAAACCAGTAGTGCCTGATACGCTTTCAACGAACGATTGGCATGAAAAAATTGTTTATCATATCGCGATAACGCTCCTGATTGACAGTAACTCTGTGGCCATTATCATTTTCGAAAAAGAACGGTCCAATGAGCATTTTAGCACAAACGCCGCACCAAACAGTGACTTTTGCATCGTGAAGAAGTGCCTCTTGAATCTCTTTTGGTTTTTAAGTTTCATACAAACGATAAATTGTTTTTATTTATTTTTTTGAAAGCACGTTGAGTTTTCACTATTGACTTGTTTTGTTGAATGTAAATTTCAACAATTTTAAAGCGTTCGCGTGGCGTGTACTGTTCCATTGTAAACATTTGCTTGGAATGACGCCTCAAACGCGGTATGTCATTAGTCGATTTGGAATCACCGCGGAAAGTTACAGTGTTGCCAGATGGGCGCTTCGAATATGGACAACCCTGTATATGCATGTGTTCCTGAGAAGTTCTACTGTTTCTATTATTCCACTTCAAAACTATAATTCACATATGGTTTTCCATCAATTCCTCGTTTAATATTCTGTTCTGTCCTTCCCTTTCGACCCAAGACCAAACATTGGTTATTTTATGTGTTATGGTTTGTATAATTATTAATTTACTTAAACTTTTACAGGAGCATTTTTATTGGATTTTTTTATATTTTTTTTTTTGGTATGGTAGAGGTCTGCAACATACGTGAAACGCTAAAGCTTCATGCGCATATAAGAAACCTGCATGCCGCGTCTAGATCTACACTTTCCACACGTACAGCTACACCTACTTCCAGAAAAGTTACACTTACGTGCAGAAAAGTTGCACGTTTTTTATCATTTAACATTAAACATTTAACATTTAACATTTAACATTTAACATTTAACATTTAACATTTAACATTTAACATTTAACATTTAACATTTAACATTTAACATTTAACATTTAACATTTAACATTTAACATTTAACATTTAACATTTAACATTTAACATTTAACATTTAACATTTAACATTTAACATTTAACATTTAACATTTAACATTTAACATTTAACATTTAACATTAAACATTTAACATTTTACATTTAACATTTAACATTTAACATTTAACATTTAACATTTAACATTTAACATTTAACATTTAACATTTAACATTTAACATTTAACAATTAACATTTAACATTTAACATTTAACATTTAACATTTAACATTTAACATTTATCATTTAACATTTAACATTTAACATTTAACATTTAACATTTAACATTTAACATTTAACATTTAACATTTAACATTTAACATTTAACATTTAACATTTAACATTTAACATTTAACATTTAACATTTAACATTTAACATTTAACATTTAACATTTAACATTTAACATTTAACATTTAACATTTAACATTTAACATTTAACATTTAACATTTAACATTTAACATTTAACATTTAACATTTAACATTTAACATTTAACATTTAACATTTAACATTTAACATTTAACATTTAACATTTAACATTTAACATTTAACATTTAACATTTAACATTTAACATTTAACATTTAACATTTAACATTTAACATTTAACATTTAACATTTAACATTTAACATTTAACATTTAACATTTAACATTTAACATTTAACATTTAACATTTAACATTTAACATTTAACATTTAACATTTAACATTTAACATTTAACATTTAACATTTAACATTTAACATTTAACATTTAACATTTAACATTTAACATTTAACATTTAACATTTAACATTTAACATTTAACATTTAACATTTAACATTTAACATTTAACATTTAACATTTAACATTTAACATTTAACATTTAACATTTAACATTTAACATTTAACATTTAACATTTAACATTTAACATTTAACATTTAACATTTAACATTTAACATTTAACATTTAACATTTAACATTTAACATTTAACATTTAACATTTAACATTTAACATTTAACATTTAACATTTAACATTTAACATTTAGCATTTAACATTTAACATTTAACATTTAACATTTAACATTTAACATTTAACATATAACATTTAACATTTAACATTTAACATTTAACATTTAACATTTAACATTTAACATTTAACATTTAACATTTAACATTTAACATTTAACATTTAACATTTAACATTTAACATTTAACATTTAACATTTAACATTTAACATTTAACATTTAACATTTAACATTTAACATTTAACATTTAACATTTAACATTTAACATTTAACATTTAACATTTAACATTTAACATTTAACATTTAACATTTAACATTTAACATTTAACATTTAACATTTAACATTTAACATTTAACATTTAACATTTAACATTTAACATTTAACATTTAACATTTAACATTTAACATTTAACATTTAACATTTAACATTTAACATTTAACATTTAACATTTAACATTTAACATTTAACATTTAACATTTAACATTTAACATTTAACATTTAACATTTAACATTTAACATTTAACATTTAACATTTAACATTTAACATTTAACATTTAACATTTAACATTTAACATTTAACATTTAACATTTAACATTTAACATTTAACATTTAACATTTAACATTTAACATTTAACATTTAACATTTAACATTTAACATTTAACATTTAACATTTAACATTTAACATTTAACATTTAACATTTAACATTTAACATTTAACATTTAACATTTAACATTTAACATTTAACATTTAACATCTAACATTTTACACTATGCATTTAACATTTGTCATTTAACATTCAACATTTAACTTGTAATATTTAACATTGAATATTTAACATTAAGCATCTTACATTTAACATTTATTATATAACATTAAACATTTAACATATAACGTTTAACATTTAACTTTGAACATTTTACATTAAACATTTAACATTTAACATTTAACAGTTCATCTTTCATCTATTATTGTTCATCTTTCTTGTGTTTTGTTCTAACTTTTTTTTTTGGTTGTGAACGCTGCACCGAAAACTCTTCAATTATTGCCGCAGTTTTATTGTCAATTTGCGTGTTATTCACTTATTAAATGCATTGATTTGCAGATAGGATTTTCCCCCAACAATAACAATAACATCAACTGCTGCTACTCTATACGATTGGCTGCTGGTTGTTTTTCTTTAACTAATGATGCAGCATACTGAAAATAATGAATGAATCCTGAATCCGCCAGCTACGCCAGGCACCGTGCAAAAGCAGCTTATTGAAAACTGCATCTAATGAGATACTCGAACGAGATGAAATTCAAAGATCTGCAAGTTACACGCGTTGCACATAGCATGCAATGCAATAGCAGTCTCTGGCTGGTAATAACAGCAACAACATATAGCTGCTTTATTGCAGCAACAAATGCAAGTACAAGTTCACAAGTAATCCCAACATCAAAGCCAAAAAAGTTTCAATGCAACAACTACAACAATGCAATGGCCGGTGGAACGTTGTGGAAATAAAACGGAAGTAACGCATAAAAAGTACTTCATTTGTAGTTGATTGGTGAATGGTTGATGATGGACAATGAATGATTGTTTGGTTGGTGGCTTGTTTCGTTAGATGAGTTGCAGAAAATTCGAACGTTTTTGTTTGGTACGCGTTGATGTGCTTCAGATAGTGCAGACAAAACAACTTCTTTGTAGTTCCAATTCTAAGGTTCTTGTTAATTCAATTCTTTTTGTGGTATTTTTTCATTGTTCTGACACTGCATGCAGCAGCTGTTGTTTTGCCAATTTCAGAGGATACAATAAAATGTCTGATGCGGTTGTATTTTCAAAATAAAGCAAATGGACGCCATTGAAAAATGTTGAAATTTTATTGTTGCCAAGCTTAAAACAGTTCTAGCAAAATCGTTTTAATTTCCGTCAGGTATTCGATAGTTATTCTAGATCATAAAAAATTAGAGTGTTTTTCAAAACATAACAATTCTTAGTTTCAGTTCATTTTTTAAGCTGCCTTCTAAGCTTCTTAAGGGAGCAATCTAATGTAGCGAATGACAAAATTAGCGGCTTTTAATTATTTTTCTCGAAGAATATAAATCAGTAATTTCAGAATTTATTACGTATTATATATTTTAAATATAGTAAAACAAACATGTTTTAGCTTTATTTTGTCCTTATTAGATGCCGTTAATGCATTCCTTTTAGAACGTGTTTTTACAGCTATGTACAATAGCCTAGCTGATTCCAACCAGGAAAAAAATTATTTTTTAATTTATTTATTCTCCTATGTATATGTGAACATCAAACATTAAAAAAAATATTGATAATTGTAAAATTGGCACAATGAAAATTGTTTTCTACTGTATAAAAATTGTAGAGAAATAACAAAAACTATAGTTATTTTAACTTCTGGGTTCGCAACTATACCCCGGCTCAAAAGGTGTTTAGAAATCCAAGAACCAACTGCAACTGGAAACTGACATGAAAAGGCCCCTGAAGACACTCTCATTCAAAGTTTACTACTCCATTTGTAAACTCAAGCTGACGATGCGAAAGACCAGACCGCCGTGGTGGAGTCTGGATCTTTGAGATCAGAAACGCAACTTCTTAGATTACTTCAAACTATCTTAAATAGCTGCCTAAGAAGAAAAATGGGTGGGGAATACAAATGCAGTCTCAAACTCTTTAAGCCAACGTGATCAAGCTAAAAAGATTCTCATGGAAGAGCTTTTGCTCAAACATAGAGAATACTACGGACAAAGAAAAGCTCAGGAAGCTACTTTTAAAGCAGCCCCTCCCCCCTACATTCAGTGCCAGCTAGACAAAAACAATGGGAATGGACGCAGAACAGTCCGGAATCCCTTGATGTGGTCTTGAAGACTGAATTTACCAAACACCCATGCAATACAGAGACACTGGGTGAACTCTCTACAGATTCCAAAAGACTTACCCGAGCTAAAATTTGTGTCAATACCAAAGTACTCAGGTACAAAAGTCCCGAGTATCAGGACTAAGTTTATTTTTTAAAAGCTACGAGTAGTAATGAAAAATAAAAAGCCGAAATCAAAACAAACTCCAGAGAATTGGACTCTGAAAAAAGCTCATACTCGTATATTGTGTCAAAAAAGTAACTGATATATGTTCAGTTCAACCCGAAAACGACTACTTCGTGATGGGGAATTACCGACAACAGTTTGTGTGTATTTAAATATATTTTTAATTTTTCTAATCTAAAAACATACAACCTAAATATTTTGTAAAAAAGAAGTACACCAGCACTTACCAGTCGTAAAGATTGTATTCACTCGTTATATCGTGCGTAACTTGCACTTGTGTAGAACTCATATTTCGGAGGATTGGAGAAATATCGCGGCCAAGCTGTCGAAGATGGTGATTGAACACCTTCTCGCCAACAACTGCTGTTCTCTCCTCCCCTCCTTTGAAACAGCGGAGTATGTAAGAGGATTCAGGGTAATCAAGTGCAACGAACAGTTCTCCAAAAAATTCCTGAGCGAATGCATGGGATGGCTTAAGTTCAGGAATGCATGGGATGGCTTAAGCCTTAAGCTTATCCCAGCGAAGGACGTTCCAAAGAGACATCGTGCTAGTATTTGGTTGTCCAAAATGAATCTGGAGAATGATAAAACTGATCGAGATTTTCAAACTCCACAACCCCAATATCCCCAAGTAGCCGACTAGAGCGGAATGGCGCTATGGGGGTCCGGATGCTGTTTATTATGCCACATTCTACACCAATGGGTCCAAGATGAGTTGTGGAGTTGGGGCGAGTACATACTCAGAAAAATTGGGTGTATCCAACTTCTTCCACATTCCCGACTCAGCCAGTGTCTTTCAGGCAGAACTTTTAGTATTAAGGGGGAGCTTTTCGGGCAAAAAGATATGCCAACACTAACAGCCTAACCGCAGCAATCCTGTTGGGAAGCCAAGCTGCTATTAGAGCGTTAGATACAGTAAGATCCAACTCCAAGACGACTGCATGTCATTACTATAATTTGGGTTCCCGGGCACTCAGGAACATTTATGGTAATGAAAAGGCGGACGAATTTGCTAGGTTGGGCTTTTTCCTTGATGCTTCAAGAACGAAACCAGTCTCAGTTCCACTGAACACAGTGAAGGGAGGGGTGCTCTCGACTTCCTTGACATAGCTCAACGCAGATGGAGTAGTTTGACAACCTGTTCTATTGCAAGAAAAATGTGGCCCTCATACAACCAAGGAAAAACTTGCGAATGGCTTACAAGATCCCGAACTGATATAGCAAGAGCACGGGACATTAGTGCATTGGCGTGCATGCAGAAAGATTTGGAATACCCTTTAACCCCCACTGTCGCAGCTGCAACGACCCTAACTAAAGGGTAACATTGTCCCATTTTCATTCTTCGCCAACCTTAAGGAGCTTTCAACTCTAAAAATCAACGACCTCCTTATATTCCTAAACAGAACTGGACGGTTATAATGGATACACTTTAACCTCCCTACACTATACACGTCAACGCTAAGAGGATAGCGCAAGGATAAGAGGTTGTGGTATATATATATATATATATATATTATAGAGGTTAATTGGGTACTGCCTGTAGCAGTATCACCACTCAAACCAACCAACCAACGAAGCAGAGAGCAGCAGCCAAATATCGACTACGGCAGCTCTTAGTGAACTGTTGCTGCGACTGTTAAATTTTACATAGCAATATAGCTGACTATGGACTGCAATAGTTTTCCAGCAAAATAGAAAAGCTGCTCCATTCGACTTTTGCAAACATGGCTATATCGATTTAAAAGACGTATAACATCAGAATAGTATTTTTTTTTTTCTTTGTCAAATACGCCATATTGAATATGCTGTTTTCTTCAGAGCGTGATTTTGAGTGTGACATGGGCATCAGACTCAGTTTGTGGCACATGTTAAAATGGTCTGATGAACTGGAAATAGAAGAAGCATGATCTAGTCTTTTAAAACTTCTATGATGGAGTTATGCGGATATATGGAAGTTATATGGAAGTTAGTAAACAAATTCCGACATTTTATAATAATTTGTTTAAATTAAGTTATTCGGACGTTTTAAACAATTTTCAAATGTTGGAAAAACCACTAAAACAAATGAAGTCGAAAAAAATACAAGATTTAAAATTTAAATGCTTGCAAATAAAATTGATTTTGATAAAAAAAAATATACTAAAAAAACTTAATTACATAATCCCGGCTTAAAAATGACAACAACGAATGCAACAAAGTAACATGAATTAAGGTTAAGCAATGGTCTAAATGTCAGAAGCTAAGCCAAGCAACCCTCCCATAATTAGACTGTATTTTGCACTGATAACTGAAAGAATGACAGTCTGTCTGTCTGGTTTTCGTTGTGTCTTTTGCAAGTATTTCAATATGTGTGTCAGTATGTGTTTAAATAGACCACAACAATGTTGCTGCACAAAAAATAGAAACCAACAAAAGAACATATTTGTCAGTTTGTCTGTCCTTCTGGTCGCGTGTCTATCCACTTTGACTGGCTTACATTTGACGGAATTCAGCAATAAATGCAAGCGCGAGCTAAACGTCAAATCCAAATCAAGTTTATCTGATTTCGAGCATAAATGCTGTTGTTGTTGTTGTTGTTACTGCTGTTGTTTTTTTTTTATTTTTTTTTTTTGCAGTGATTGCAGTTGCTATCAGGTGGAATTATAGTCAGTAACAACAACTAAATTACTAACCAGCGAATAAATCGGCTTTACTGTAACGTTACGTGCAGCTGCTGACTCACCCCGAATGCCGAGTTGTAGCTTTTGTTGTTGTTGTTGTTGCTGTCACATTAATTAGTAGCTTGCAGTTATTGCAAGTGACTGATTTGACAATCGCAACACTTGGGAACGCGAACGTAAATGCCACACGCTCAAGTTCTGTCCGTCCGTCTATTGGCCAAGTTATTAAGATGGTTAATATTGTTGTTGCTATACAGCTATTGTTTGTAAAATTTAAATCCTGCTGACTTGGAAAATTAACACTGTAGCTTAACCCTAACTCCGCCAGGTTTCGGCCTGCCTGTCCCAAGCCAGGATAAAGGAGGAGGGTTGTTTGTAGGATACGTCCTGCAAACGTAAAAACTGATAAAGCCAACCAAGAGCTTGGGGTGGCGCCCATCTTGGTAGCAGGTCATATTCGGTATATCGATATGAAACAAGCCTGCGAAGGTATAGCAATTGACCTTTAAACTTGTTAGTACGGGGACAGTCTTTACCCGTCGGATGGGGTTGACCCTATCTATCCACCGCATGGAGACCTTAATTCGGCTGGAAAATCTGGATGTGAAGTGTTGGCATGCGTGCGTCAAAGTGTCAACTCTTCGGCTTTCCGAAGTGTTGCTTGTCAAGAGTTTGACTCGCACCCTCAAACTGGCACGGCAGTCACTGAGGGAAGTGTTGTTTTTGGTTGTTTTAAACTAAGGGTTCTCATACTGAGCACGGCATTCCCTGAGAACAATGGCCAATACTCTGTGTCTGGATGTTGACTTTCCGAACTGCCAGAGTGAGAGTGGCAATTGCAAAGGTCCTCCAAAGTAGGTACCAGTCATGTGCAATAGTTTCCAGCTGAGTCGGCACCTGCAAACTGTTAGATTAGCACTTAAGTGCTCATTGAGCACAGTCATGTATAAGAAGGCACTTTTTCATAATTGCATTTGTGTATTCTTGGTCTTCTTGCGGGGATGTTGTGGATCCTCATCTGACGGGATCGAGTTGCCCAGATGACTGCCGTGGGCTGGCCCTTCGGGGAGTCTCGTACTGGTTGTGGTTGTGTGAATGCTACACAGGTCTAGATTGACTGGCGGGACCGCGCAATGGTACGACCGGGCTGGCATATCTGTCTTAATATGCAAGAGATTGGGTAGGTCTCGTCTCCACCAGTAGATGGATGGAAGTACGTCGCTACGGAAGTCTAAACTGGTACTGCTATTACGGGCAGTATGTTAATTCATAATGCTCCTAATCAGCAGGGCACTGGGTGATGCTTTGTGTTTGTGAAACAGCTTCCATGTGCGTGTTGCCACATCGGATGCCCCGTACGTTTTACTTGCTAAAATGTAAACGGGTCCGTGTTGAGGTAGCACAAAGCACTATTACCCTAGGTTTTGGATAACCCAACTTGCTTAAGCCTTACGGCAGGTGTAAGTTGTCAATGCTGAAATCGTCTGTAGCTTAACCCTTTAAAACATATTAGCTTAATAGACCCAAAAATTCGAAATACTTTTAACACAATTTTCTTTATAAGATGCATACTTTCAACTTTAAGGCTCTATAACAACGAAACTAACAGGAATATAAAAAAATGTGGCTTTATTTAAAAGATAAAGAAGTCTTGTTTAACAATGGAACTTCATTTATTGATCAAAAAAACATTAAAATAACTTAAAACAAAGAAAACAAAAAAATACTGCTTAATTTCATGTCACAGCTTATTTTATGCACTGAGGATAATTCTTAAAAATAAACCTTTATTTTGTGTATTTATTTGAGATCTTAGTACTTAGTGTGATAGCCTTTGACTTTAATGACAGCATTTAATCGTTTTGTCATTGATTCCACTAATTTTTGTGTTGTTTCCTGTACGATTTTGCTTCATTCTTTCAAAATCGCTGTTTTTAGCTGTTCTTTGCTTAATAGCGCATGATTTCGGCTTTTGTTTTCCAAAGTTGCGCACAAATTCTCTATGACATTTAAGTCAGGACTCTGAGCAGGTGGTGTCTGTTATGTGCAGACAGTGCCATATTAACTAGGTCTGCACAATTTGTGATTTGTGCTTAGGATCGTTATCCTGATAGAAACGGAAAGTGTGACGGATTCCCAATTTTTCGGAACTGTGTAGCAAATTCTCTTTTAATATATCAATGTACATAATTTGGTTCATATTATTGTCAATAAATACTAAATTTCCAACACCCGCTGCAGACATACTGGCCCAAACCATCACACCACCCCCGCCATGCTTTACTGTGGCTTTTGGTTTTTCTTTTTGAAGCTCAATATTCGGCTTGCGCCAAACATAGGACATACCATCTGAGCCAAATATATTAAATTTTGACTCGTCTGCGAAAATAAAACTTTTCCAGAAGTCAGATGTCTTCGAAATATGTTGAGCAGTGAACGAAAGTAGGCTTAGTTTATGTTTTTTGCTGATAAATGACATCTGTCCAGCTACTCGGCCATTGTAGTCGTATTCACGCATTACTCTTCGAACAGTTTCATCACTACATGACTCACCCAAGGTTGATTTATACGGTTGTGACAGGGCTGATCGCACTCTCTTCTCAGTACCCATAATTGTCAAAACCAGCCAATTTTGCGAATGACTACGAAAGAAAAACGGATGATAATAGAGAGTACTTGCAGATTTTCTATGAGCTGTCAACTTCGATTTGACAATTATGGGGACTCGCTCTCTCCCTTGCGGCAACCTTATAAATCAACCTTGGACTCACCCAACCTCTTTTTGACTTCAGCGATCAGTTTAAGAGCTGACAATTTGGGATTAGCCATTATTTTCCGTACTATGTACGCTGAGACCGTAGGAAATACACATAGTGACCCTTTGACTTTTGCGGCAGGGCTAAAAAAAAGTTAAAACAAAATTTTAAATGGCATTCAGAGGCCATACAAAGTAAGCAAGCGATCATCAAAGTCACAGTAAGTTGCTGTGAGATGAGATTAGCGGTATTTTTGTTATAATATTTTCACAATAAATAAATTAAATTTAAAATAAATTTTGTGCTATAAAAGACTTCTCGATATTTCAAATGGTGCCTAATTTTGACGTAGAATTATGTCTTACAGCGCGGTTTGTATGGTGGTATTTTCACAAATTTTTCCAAGGCCATGCAACGTTTTTTGGGGGACACTTTAAGGCCGTATACAGCCTTTAATATTCATCGTACAAAGATAAAATTTATGCCAAAATATCAGTTATTTTGTGCATAAGAGAAAAAGCTTACTTTGAATTTTGTCACTTCTTTAATAAATCCACAAAGATATCAAAAGAAAAGAAGAAAAATTCACATTTTTGTATGAGAAAAAATGCATTGATGATTCAGTTGCTGCTGACGTTCCTATGCTTGTTGCTTTAGTTCGTGTCGAAATCTCGAACGCAACATCGTGTTGTTTCTTAAATAGAATTGTTTTATGAATTTCTCAGAGCTTTACAAGCAATGCATACGTATATAAATGCTTGCGCCGATAAGAAGCTTTCAGACTGCTGGCAGATTCCAATCAGTCAGGGTATTAATATTTGGTATTAAAGAAAAAGCAGCGCTGCTACATATAAACCTTTATATAAATCAAGAATCGTAACTGCTTGTGTTGTTGTCTATATCAATATATGTGTAAAATTGCAAAAAAAAAATTTGTACATGAAATATTTTGTGACGTAGAATTACGTCTTTTTATTCAAATTAGCGCGATTTGTATGGAGGTGTTTTTACAAATTTCTTCAAGATCAATAAGCCTTCAATCAATAAGCCTTCAATCAATAAGGTATAATAAGTCTTTAATATTCATCGTACAAAGACAAAATTTATGCCAAAATATCAGTTATTATGCCAAAATATCAGAAGAAAAATTCACATTTTTGTATGAGAAAAAATGCATTGATAATTCAGTTGCTGCTGACGTTCCTATGCTTGTTACTTTAGTTCGTGCCGAAATCTCGAACGGAACATCGTGTTGCTTGTTTAATAGAATCGTTTTGGCTGAGGTCAGACGATGATTGTTTAAGCGGCGTTCGATATGTTTTGTTGTTGCTTTTAATGCAAAACTGTCAAAAATCAGTGAGAGCGAGAGCGGATGAACACATTGTAGAGGAATCAAAAGTTGTTCATTTTTGAACGCTGCACATGACAGCAATCATTGCTCAGGACAGTGTTTCTAGGTGGCAAAATAACGAATATGCTGGCTTTTAGTAGGTAAAAAGTATTTTTTGAGAAAAAGTATTACTTTTATACTACAACATAATTAAAAAAAAAGAGTTGTATAAAAATAAGAGTTTTGGGCTATATTCACACAAGCGGCGACCATAGCATACAATTTGCTTGTATATTTAACTGCTTATTTTTGTCTACATTATTCATAAATTGTCAAAAATCATACAAAGTCTAAAATAAAAACAATAAAAAAAAAAAATAAAAACTTAAATATATAAGCAAATGACAACCTGTGATCGCCGATTGTGTGAATGTTATTGCATAATGGAACTAACACGGTGGTAGTGATGATCTTTTGATGATACAAAGCTGAAAATGAAATAAAAGTAAAATTAAGTAAGTTATATACTGCATGACACATCTAACAAGGTGGCAGTGACAGTTCTTTTGGCAATAATCGGTTGTCAAACAAATTAGAAAACGAAAAAATTAAAAAAAAAAATAAAATGTAAAATGTACAGACAAATGACAACATATGATAGCCATATTGTGAAGCCAACTGTCACTACTACCACAGTGAGATTATTATAATGTGTTCTCATCCCATGAAATTGTTCCATATGTTTTTTTGATATGCTGCCTTATTTTGACAAGTTTCATACATGGTTTGATATATGATTCTATGAAAATGCCAAAATAAGACAGCCTATTTTTTTCTGATTTTCCGAATGAGAACACCTTAACTACTACCGTATTGATTACATCATGCATGAGCTCACTAATACCATCCAAGCAGAACTGGGAAAGGGAGGAGCAGAAAGGGAGGAGAAAAAGTATTGAAATTTATGAAATGTAAAAATTGAACGCCAATCAAAATTCGGTGCCGTCTTATCGACCAACAATCAAAATGCGAAAGAGAGTAAAAATAGTTCATTGAATGCCGTTCAAACAATCATCGTCTGACCTCAGCCTTTATGAATTTCTCAGAGCTTTACAAGCAATGCATACGTATATAAATGCTTGCGCCGCTAAAAAACTTTCAGTCTGCTGGCAGACTCCAATCAGTTAGGGTGGGATCGCTTTGTCCGCCTGATATACACAGAAAATAAGACGTTGCAATACGAAGAAGCGATGCATTCTCATTATATTTACTAGTTTATATTTAGTATTTAAAAAACGTAGCGCTTCTACATACATAACATTTTAAATCAAGAATTGTTTTACGAATATTTTTCAGTAACTGCTTGTGTTGTTGTTGTTATTAATACATATATATATAGTTCTTTCGTTTTTTAGTTTATTATTGTTTTTGCTAATCTTAAGCAAGATTCATACAGTAAATAATACATACATAATACAATAAATTAAATTACAACAATGCAGGTTTACATATGTATACGCAGATTGGAGACTGACATGATAGTTCTGTTATTATAAACTTTATTTATTTTAATATAATTCGAATTATATATTGAACGGATTTTATGTATACATATTTAAAATATATTTTGCAGGTTTAAATTTAAATATTCAATTATATTTAAAATAAATATAAGTTTTTTACTGCAGGAAAAATAATGGATGCATATTATTCCGAAATATTTATTTCAATTTATTAAACAAATGATTGCATTATATATATTTTAAACTAACATAAAAATGAACAAGGACAACAAATTCATCAACAAATATGTCAAACAAAAAATTCTACGTCCACACTTACGATACTATCGGAACTGTGTCTTTTTTTTTTCTATATTCCTGTTAGTTTTGTTGCAATAGAGCCTTAAAGTTAAAAATATGTGCTACATAAAATAAGCTGTGAGCCAATGTAGCTTAATGGGAGTATTGTCTTTCGAATGATACTAAATTTGTACAATTCCGAGAGCACAAATTTTTTTTTATTTATTTTCACTGCGCAAAGCACTGTGCACTGTGCGTTGTTAGTTGTAAAATATTTGCTATTGCTACAACAATTCTTGCAAGATTGGATTATAAAATATTACTCTGTATTAACAAAAACTTTATTTTTATTTTTACGTAGCAAAAATATGAAAGTCGACAATTTATTTTTACTAAGTAATTTACTTTCTGTAGTAATTTAAAATTTTTATTTTCTCAGTGCACAAGTGCAGCCAGATTGCATTGTTTTGCACATACTATCTATAGTATTGCATGATATTGAGTTGAGAAGCTCAGATGGTACTGCTTTTTCATTTGTGGTGACTGCAAGTATCTCATGCCTGAATGACTACCCAGTCCCAGTCAGTTGCATTTGTCATAAAACCCATTTCAACTTTTATTGATTGGAAGAAAAGAAGTCCACTTATCTGACATAGAATTGTATGATGTTAATTATTGTCAAAAGTCCAAAAACCGTAGAAATAAACTTAAAAGTGGGCTTGGTAGCGAAGCACATTTGATAGAATGGACAAACTTTTATTCATTTAAATTCTAACCATTTCCAGCTTTTCTTCTTTCTTATTTATTTCAATCTTTTAGAGCTAATTTTACTAGCTTTTTGTAAATAAGTACAAATATAATTAGTATAATAAATCATACGTTTTGATGTAAATAGAAAATATTCAAGTAGGTCACAATTGTCTCTATCAATAGAGGTTTAATTTTTATTGTATTGACAGTGTTGATAAAACACTCTACTTTAAGCCAATTAAAGTAGCCTTCACAGCACTACTTTCTGACAAAGAATGTCATGATTGTTTTTTTTTTTCTTAATTCAATTAATATGAAAACAAAGCATATCGTTCTGCTTTGGTTGCTACAAGAATATACATATATAAAAAAAAATTGAAACTGTGACGAAAACACACATAAAACAATTTAAGAAATATGAAAAAAAAATGGACAAAAAATACTCTGAAGAAATAAAAAATATTAACTGTGTTGACGGTAAAGTGTTGAAATCGTATTTCATTGAATGAAACCGTATCGGCCACAAATTGAATAACCTCACCCAGCAGCATTCATTGAATCATCTGCGTCCTTTGGTGTTCGTCATTCCATTCCCACAATGTTTGACCATTAGAGCTGAGTTCCGATGAGCAATGGTTCATTCATAGAATTTACCCATAAATGTCTGCTGTTGTTAGTGTTTTTGTTATGCATAGCAGCACATTTAGCACGTTGCCGTAATTAACAGTGCAGCGGATCAAACACGGAAATGCCACAAAAAATTTGAGAAAAAATTTCCCTCAACACCAAAAATAGTTTGTTAATAAATCATAATTCTATCGACAAATTAAATTTTCTTATTATTTTTATTTTTTGTTGAATTTTTGGCTTTTGTGTTTGTTCAATGAGAAATTCAATATTTTTTTGCATGTATGTAGTTGTTTGCATAAGAAACGTTGGTATTTATGTTGGCCAAAATCTTTTCTGGCATATACTTTGGTAATGAGTAACGTGTTGACATTTAAGACATTTTGTGTTAGAAGAACTTTTTGTAGAATGATGCATCGTTTTCTGATTTCCGTCAATCATTTGATATTGAAAAAAATAACGGAAATAGTTGGAAATTGCAGTTACAAAGTAGGTAGTGGCTATTGGAGAAGTGCATGTGCGTAGCGAGGGGGGGGGGGTCAGAGGAGCCTCTCTAGATATCAGAAAAAACTAACACTATGCAAATTTTTCACAATTGCAAAATATTCATCATTTATCAAGCAAAGTATAACTAAACAGATTTTAATATGTAATTCAAGTTTTTCGACTTCATTTTACTTTTTCCATTTAAAGAAACCTTTTGCAAACCAAATAGTAGTCTTTCTTAAACTTTAAACCAATATACATATCAATATAAAAAAATTGCGTTCAACCCTCCAGGCTGACATCCTGGCTACGACCATGGAGGATTGTCATATATATGTTATCTCAGATTTTCTTAATTCGGGAGCTCATTCCATACATTAACTAAATAAATGCAGAAATACAGAAGACTGGTTGCGTTGTATGAAGGAAAAACAGTGTTTGGATTTCTGTGGGGACCCCGCTATTTTTTTTATTAACTCCAGTAAAAGTGATATATACAAAATTTTATTTCGATCAGACAATGTTAACACGTGCCGCTCTGCCCTTTTTCGGCTACAAATATATTAAAAATATCTCATAAGGTTTTGAACAAAATTTTTATATTTTATAAGTATTTATAATGAAGTTTCTCATAAATTACTAACTTTTTCACAATAATCGTTGCCGGCAAATTTTATTTTCACTTTTTGAATGTTTTCCTCTTAGGCTGAGGTCGGACGATGATCGTTTGAACGTCATTCAATGAACTATTTTTACTCTCTATTTTTATTGAAACTGTGACGAAAACACACATAAAACAATTTAAGAAATATGAAAAAAAAATGGACAAAAAATACTCTGAAGAAATAAAAAATATTAACTGTGTTGACGGTAAAGTGTTGAAATCGTATTTCATTGAATGAAACCGTATCGGCCACAAATTGAATAACCTCACCCAGCAGCATTCATTGAATCATCTGCGTCCTTTGGTGTTCGTCATTCCATTCCCACAATGTTTGACCATTAGAGCTGAGTTCCGATGAGCAATGGTTCATTCATAGAATTTACCCATAAATGTCTGCTGTTGTTAGTGTTTTTGTTATGCATAGCAGCACATTTAGCACGTTGCCGTAATTAACAGTGCAGCGGATCAAACACGGAAATGCCACAAAAAATTTGAGAAAAAATTTCCCTCAACACCAAAAATAGTTTGTTAATAAATCATAATTCTATCGACAAATTAAATTTTCTTATTATTTTTATTTTTTGTTGAATTTTTGGCTTTTGTGTTTGTTCAATGAGAAATTCAATATTTTTTTGCATGTATGTAGTTGTTTGCATAAGAAACGTTGGTATTTATGTTGGCCAAAATCTTTTCTGGCATATACTTTGGTAATGAGTAACGTGTTGACATTTAAGACATTTTGTGTTAGAAGAACTTTTTGTAGAATGATGCATCGTTTTCTGATTTCCGTCAATCATTTGATATTGAAAAAAATAACGGAAATAGTTGGAAATTGCAGTTACAAAGTAGGTAGTGGCTATTGGAGAAGTGCATGTGCGTAGCGAGGGGGGGGGGTCAGAGGAGCCTCTCTAGATATCAGAAAAAACTAACACTATGCAAATTTTTCACAATTGCAAAATATTCATCATTTATCAAGCAAAGTATAACTAAACAGATTTTAATATGTAATTCAAGTTTTTCGACTTCATTTTACTTTTTCCATTTAAAGAAACCTTTTGCAAACCAAATAGTAGTCTTTCTTAAACTTTAAACCAATATACATATCAATATAAAAAAATTGCGTTCAACCCTCCAGGCTGACATCCTGGCTACGACCATGGAGGATTGTCATATATATGTTATCTCAGATTTTCTTAATTCGGGAGCTCATTCCATACATTAACTAAATAAATGCAGAAATACAGAAGACTGGTTGCGTTGTATGAAGGAAAAACAGTGTTTGGATTTCTGTGGGGACCCCGCTATTTTTTTTATTAACTCCAGTAAAAGTGATATATACAAAATTTTATTTCGATCAGACAATGTTAACACGTGCCGCTCTGCCCTTTTTCGGCTACAAATATATTAAAAATATCTCATAAGGTTTTGAACAAAATTTTTATATTTTATAAGTATTTATAATGAAGTTTCTCATAAATTACTAACTTTTTCACAATAATCGTTGCCGGCAAATTTTATTTTCACTTTTTGAATGTTTTCCTCTTAGGCTGAGGTCGGACGATGATCGTTTGAACGTCATTCAATGAACTATTTTTACTCTCTTTGTAGGTGTTCATACGTCAGTCAAATGATTGAATCAATCAAAATTTGTTGTTGCTTTCCTATGTAAAAAAAAAATGAACTTTATCTCAGAGCGAAAATGAACTCCAAAATCTTCTCTCGTCAGTGAAAATTTTGATTGAGCTCCAGACCTGCATCAATCAGTCAAAGGGTTGCATTATTTTACTTGTCTGCTTTTTAGTAGGCAATTATATCAAGAAATGTAGTTAACTGGAAACAAAGATAGTTTTTTAAAGAGAAAAAGAGGTGTAGTTTCTTCCGTTCCTGAGATTATTTCATTAATTCTATTGTTTTTTTATGACTTGCATCCGATGGTAAAACAAATAGGCATAATTTCCGGCGTATTGATTTCCTAATGTGATCAATTTAATCCTAAAAGATCAACTATATTTCCGCTATTGTTATCCATTTTGTAAAATTTTTATGCACACAAAACCACTTAATAAAAGAAACACCCAAATAAAGTGATGCACACAGCACGATATGAATCCACAAAATAGTAGGTAGCAGAAAAGTAAGAAATGCCTGCGTCGGAGCTTCAATCAAAAAATCGTGTGTGAGGAAGCGTCAATCAAAATTTTCAGAGAGAGTTAAAGAGAGTAAAAAATCGCGATATACTTCAATCATTTGACTGACGTATGAACACCTACTTTCACATTTTGATTGCTGGTCGGTCAGACGGCAGCGAATTGATTGGCGTTCAATTTTTGACATTTCATAAATTTCATTACTTTTTCTCCTACCTTTTTATTTCGTACTATAAAAAAGTGCTCTTACATGACCAGTTGTGCTTGGAAGTTATTAGTGAACTTATGCATGATGTAATCAATAAGGTAGTAGTCATGGTGGAAGAAATATAATGTGTTCTCATCCGGAAAATCAGAAAAAATAGGCCGCCTTGTTTTGACATTTTCATAGAATCATGTATGAAACTTGTCAAAATAAGGCAGCATGTCAAAAACATATTGCATAATTTCATAGGATGAGAACATCTTATAATAATCCCACTATGGTGCCTGTCTACACTGGCCTTACCAGTAGATGAGGAAGTGGGAAGGTGAAATTTTCGTGAGAAAAGAGCTTCAGATTCACTCTTATACTCTTAGCTTTGACATTCGTCATTGGTGCTTTGACATATTCCTTAGTGATAATGGACTTAAATGAAAATTAAAATTAAAGTGCAATAAAACGCAAATTTATGCTTCGATAGAGCTCCAAAAGTGAAGAATTTTTTGATTGAACTAATTAAGGTCAAAGTGAGGCAAATGATGTCTGTGAACATTTGGCACTGTTATATTTTGAAAGAGTAAACTAATTGTGACTTACATTTTTTTTCAAATAAAAATGCCGCGTGAAAACATTTATCGTCACTGCGCCAAAAAAATCAGCTATGTGGTTTTTTTTATTTCTCTTTTACTGCATAATTGGGTAGCCCCACTTAATGTCCATTCTATACGCTAAACAATTTCCCGTTATCTCTTCTGGTTCAAAAGTTAGTAAAATATGCTATGTGCAAGGCATATAAAAAATGTTCTAAGAAAAACAGTTATGTGATAATTTCCACATAAAGTTTTTTTTTTTATTTTGTAGAAAAAAAATCAGTTATGTGAATTAGATACCCTTAATTGTAGTGTGCCAAATTTATCTATTCAATATTCTGTTGCTGTTGTATATATTCAATATTAATTTGTTTGTGCTAATATATGAAGTTCATTTATAACTCAGGTAAAACATTGGTGATTTAATTTCTTCAATAGTGTTTATTATTAACATTAATTTCTCCAATATGTCCATGACTGCAAAATCTATAAATACAATGTTAACCCTTTGAGTGCCAAGGAGCGCGATCGCGGTTTTTAATACACTTAGATAGCGCTCTTTGACATTCAAAGGGTTAAACGAAGGAACAGGTATGCTTGTGTCAATTGACAGTTGCAGTTATTTAAACGATGAAGCAGATTTTTGTTTGTTCTTCTTCAAAAATCTTCATGTCGTCATAGTTCAATATCAGCAAACTGCTGAAACCAAGACCGACTGTGAAAATAGAAGAACAACAACTAACCTCAACATGCCCTGGAGTAGTAAAAAGCTTTTTTTTTCCTCGGAAAAAAAGATTTTACTTTTCACCAAATAAGTATGCATCTAAAATTAGAAGAACTTTAAGCTACTTCATATCATTTGTAAAAGTGCATGTATTTCAAAGTAATTTACTCGCAACATTGTCGAAACAAATAAATACAAGCAGCTTTGTGGATCACTGCGGTTATGCAAGGCTACTGATGAGTTGGTGTAGTGACCAACGAAACAGTCTGTCTAGTCTGCTGTGTGATTACTTCTCTATATAAGGGTATTATTGTTCTTGTTGGTTGTTTTCATCAGAAAGCAAAAATTGATATTATTTTAATAAAATTTGATAAGAAATAAGAGTATAAGACCAGAACCAGGGACGACCCCTAGGTGACAGTCAAGGGTACTACCCCTTGACAGCGAGACCGTTGAAGAATGAATGTATTATACATAATTATATAATGAGATAATTTTTATTGTTGATTATGCAAATAAGTTCCAGGGAAAATTTTTCAAATAATTGATTTATCTGGAATAAGATTTAGCTGGAATACCCGGCGCCGCCCGGAGGGTGTGTAGCATTTAGCGTTTGTAAAAATGTGTGTAACGTGATACAACCAACATGCACAACGATTAATGGATCCAATTTCAAACATAAATTTTCTTGTCAGTAATAACATTTTTTATTTAAGGACTAAAGTTTCAGTCTTTCTAAAAAAGAGGATTTTAATCATATTGATTAAATTTTCAGATAAACGTTTTTTATCATTTAGATATCAATTTCACGGGCCAAATTGTATGCGATTTGAATAATTTTAGATTTATTATTCAAATTGTTATTATTATTTCGACATATTTAAAGCACAGTTGAATTATGAACTTTAAACCTGATATAATTTGGGCACACGCCCACTTTTTCTATTCCTATACCAAATATAAATACCATTATGCAGATATATATTGAGATAAAGTATGAAAATTAAAATAAACACACTTAAAAACTGTATGCTAAAAATACTATATACAAAATTTTATGCAAGTAATCCAGATATCGGCTAAGTATCACGTTTGAGATTTGTATGTTTGGTTTGTATACGAGGTGCCACTCCTCATTATCTAATATTACCGTTCATTATTTCTAAGCCATCTCGTACACGATACATATTTGCTACCAATATTTGAGCTCAATCGGCCCAGTCGTTTTCCAGATTTAATTCTGAGCTAAAAACTTAAATCCTTTTTCCATCATATGGTGAAACTGTTGCAACGCCTCAGGCGGTCTGAAGGGGCGCGGAAAATAAAATATAACTTTGAAACTGACCTGAGTGATAGTTTACCTCTCTAACAAATTTCAAAGAAGTCGGTGAAGAACTTCCGGAGATGTGTGACATTTTCCATTAAAAATACAAAATTTCCATACTAAAATGCCTATTTTGGTTTTTGCGATTTTCCAAATTTTCCAATTTTTCTCTTTTTTATACCATCCCTAAGCAATAATCAACAAAATAAAATAAATTCCAACCAAATCGGTCGAGCCATTTTTCAGTTTTAGCGGGACTAACTCACAGAAATTGATTTTTATATAAGTTACTCAAAACAAAATAGGCCTCACTAAGTATTTTGGCTTTCATTTAAACAAATTTGTGTTAATATTTTTTTTTTTTTTATTTATTATCATTTAGGTTAGTATTAAGAAATGGAGTACACATAAAGAATACGAATTGTTTTTGTATTCAAATTACACACGAAAAATAAAGAAAATAAAAATTTACATTTCACCATATTTTTGTTATGATTTATTATTGATTTGTGCTGCTTAATAGCGCGTATGACCTGCTCTACTCTTTATGCACTGTATTAGCCTATCAGGTACGCTTTCGATCAGATGAGTTACATTTTGTTCGGGTTCGGCGCTCCAACAAACTTTTAACGCGTTTATCAGCTCCTGTTTAGTGTTAACGTTGCTGTGGTTTCTCTTGAGGTCTGGGCTCTTTGCTGGCCATGGTAAAATTAAAATATTGGCGTCAGAAAGAGCTGCTTGGCTAACACGGACCGTATGTGGGCGAGCATTATCTTGCATAAGAACAAACCCATTGCCAACTCTCTGTGAAAATGGAATCACAACAAGTCGTATTACCTTTTCAACGTAACTGGCGGCAGTAACGGTGCCCTCATCCAAGATGACAATCTCTGTTGTGCCAAACAAACTTATGCCAGCCCATACCATTACACTGGGGCCCCAAATTGGTCACTTCCATGAATGCATGGGTCGGTAAAACGCTCACCTTGTCTTCTCCACACGCCCACACTCGTTTATCATTACTCAAAAATTGTATCTTACATTCGTCTGTAAAGAGTACAGACCTCCAGTTGTCCATGGTACAATTTGAATGTTCACAAGAGTACCTTAAGCGCGATGCCCGATGGGCCTCTGTAAGTTTCGGCCGAATAGCACGCACTCTGGAACGCTGACCATCTTCATGGAGTTGATTGCGAATTGTTTAATCACTGACTTGAGAGCCGGTTGACTGCCGCAGTTGATTTTGTAAAGCTCGGGCGGTTATGGTACACTCCCGAAGTGCAGTTATTCTAATGTACCGGTCTCTTGGTGAGTTGTGGCTCTAATTCTTCCTGATCCAGGTCTCCTTGCTACACTGCCGGTCTACTGGAAGCGTTCCCACACGCTTCGAATAGCCCGCCTAGACACTGTATCCAAATGACGTCTATAACGTAATGGTAATCACATTTAATCACGAATAGAGAAAATAATTTGGAAAAGTAAGACTTGCAACAACGCTAGAAACGCACTGCAAAAACAAGTACATGGGAATTTTTGCATTGATCGTTTTTTCGAGCCATGTGCTTTTTTACCTAATCACTTGGAGACAACGGTAAAATTGTTGTTCAAAGCATTGATAATAACTCATACACATACAAACTCTACAATAAAATGCTTCGTTTCGATAATTCTAACCAATTAAGTATTTTTAAGGCAAAATACCAAATTAATCTTGGGTGGACCCTATTTGGTTTTGAGTAGTTAGAAGATGCATGAAGATTAAAAAAATCAGCTATGTGCTCGAAAATATTGTTCGTTGCAAAAAATAAAAATTCTCCTAAAAATTCAGTTATGTATCTATAAATCGAAGAATTCATCCTCACTTCGTACTGGAGTAAGAAGTTGGATTTTTTTTTTACATATTTATCTCTGGAATTAATCATGGCATCAGATATTCTTACTAAAATGGAAAGTGCCCCCAAATAGATGCAGTCTATACAAATTTTAGTAAAGCCTTTGATCGTGTTGATCACGAAATCCTAGCTAAGAAACTAGAAAAATTTGGTATATCAGGTACTGTGCTGAAATGGCTCAAGTCTTATCTCTGTGAAAGATTCCAATATTTAAGATTTCAGGGTACTCTGTCTAAAAAGATTGTTGTCTCGTTGGGTGTACCTCAAGATAGCCATCTTGGCCCACTTCTCTTCAACATATTTATTGCAGACATATCTGAAGTTTTGCATGATGTCCCCCATCTCTTAATATGCAGATGACTTAAAATTACAGAATTACAGAATAAGAATAAGAATAAGCTTTTGTCTCTGAAACAGTGGTGTAGTCAAAATAAACTTTCTTTAAATATAAGCAAGTGCTACGTTATAAGTTTTGCCCGTAAAAACGTAATAACATATAGCAGATACATGCTAAATAAGTTGGAACCTAAAAGGGTCCACCACATATCAGATCTTGGAATAATTCTTGACAGTAAGATGCGCTTTAACCTTCACTACGATCATAACATATCCATGGCAAACAAAATGCTCGGATTCATAAAAAGACGTGCAAAAGAATTCAAAAACCTTTGGGTAACTAAAACCTTATACTGCACATTAGTGCGACCAATCTTAGAATACTGTTGCATAATTTGGAACCCAGCTTTTGAAGTGCATAGTGAAAGGCTAGAATCTATTCAAAGACAATTCTTGCTTTTTGCATTGAGAGACCTATACGATCCTCGTGACTATACAAATTTACCACCATACAAGAGTAGACTGAAAATCCTCAATTTAATGTCGCTGTCATCAAGGAGAATATTACTTTGCTCGTGCTTTACATTGGATGTTATTACTGGTAACATCGGTAGCGAATACATCTCCAGCAAGGTACTATTTAATGAACCAACAAGGCAAACAAGGTATACAAAATTGTTAAAAGAATCGCATCACAACACTATTTACGTATTGAACGAGTTCTTGAATAGATGTTGTAAAATATTTAATAATATCAGCGAGTATTATACACCGCCAATATTGAAATTCAGATTCAAGCGTTCCCTTTCCAAATCACTATTCTTTACATAACTATTCCCTTATTAAACACCAATTCACGTCCTATGTCCAATGATACATATAAGCAAATCTTCTCCAATTCATTTTCACCATTCTGATCCCTCTTCTATTATCTTGATCCTAGCATTTGTAGAAAAATTGTAAATAAAAAATTTTAATCTATCTATCTATATATCTATCTATATTTACAGGGTGTCCCAGACTTAGAGTACTATAATGTGGGGGCTGATTCCTCGTGATGAGACGAGCAAAAAATTGTATGGGTGGGGTGGTCGCAAATGCCCCCCTAGGGGGCTAGGAGGGAAAAACAAAAAATTAGGTGTCGTTACGTTTTAATCCATAGCTAACATATCTCTGCAACGATTAAAAAAAAACATACTTTTTTGAAAAGAAAATTAAATTTGCTTTAAATTACTTTTGCAAAATTTTTCCATAAAGTCATAAACAAAAAATGTATAAGCACCTGAAGTCAAAAAATAGGTTTTTTTCTTTAAAAATTCAACTTTCAAGGCGATTTTCTCAGAAAAAAACCAAATGTTTTATTATTTTTTATGACGCAGTTTTTTTCCTTGGTCAATTCTCTAAAAATCCATCATACATTGTTTATACTTCAGAGATAATATTTTTCGTATAATATCGATTTTCCGATTCTACCACTTTTTCCTCCCACTGGGGTACTTAATGCAAGCAAGGCGACTTTGGTTTTTTGTTGCTTACAATAACTAGTAAAACAGTTAGATTTAACGGAATTAAGAAAAAAAAAGCAATTTCTCATTATTAAGTGCATCACATGCCTGAATCGACACATTCTTTCACCGATCGTAGAGTTATAATGTTACCCAACTCAGAGTACGCAGACATTATTTTTTGTTACGGTTTTAGAAAATTTTTAGAGAATTGACCAAGGAAAAAAACTGCGTCATAAAAAATAATAAAACATTTGGTTTTTTTCTGAGAAAATTGCCTTGAAAGTTGAATTTTTAAAGAAAAAAGCCAATTTTTTGACTTCAGGTGCTTATACATTTTTTGTTTATGACTTTATGGAAAAATTTTGCAAAAATAATTTAAAGCAAATTTAATTTTCTTTTCAAAAAGTTATGTTTTTTTTAATCGTTGCAGAGATATGTTAGCTATGGATTAAAACGTTACGACACCTATTTTTTTGTTTTTCCCTCCTAGCCCCCTAGGGGGGCATTTGCGACACCCCCACCAAAAGAATTTTTTGCTCGTCTCATCACGAGCAATCAGCCCCCACATTATAGTACTCTAAGTCTGGGACACCCTGTATATATAAAAATGTAAAAAAAAAAATCTGTACATTAAATATTTTTTTGAAATTCTTTTTGCGATGGACGTTTTGGATGACGCTGAGTCCAAAAATCGCATTTTTAAAATTTTTGTCTGTCTGTCTGTCTGCCTGTCTGTCTGTCTGTTAAAGCATCACTCGAAAACCACTGGATGGATTTAAATGAAACTTGGAATCTAGGTTCCTTATATACCCGGTCATAACATAGGCCACTTTTTATCCGGTAAAAAAGGTTGGACCCGGTAGGGGGCGCTGCGATCGAAATCCAGTCATTCGTTTTTTCAGCTTATCTCCGAAACCGTTCATCCGATTTGCATGAAACTTTGTATCGAGAAGTTTTCGGACACGCTGAGTTTTTTGACTTATAAACACCGTTCTATCTCGAACACCAGAGGGCGCTGTAGTACAAATATTTTGAAAGACCTCGAAAAACTACTAAACCGTGCATCCGATTTACATGAAAACTGGTATGTAGTAGTTTTCTGCTACGGTGAGTATTTTGGACTTAACTTTTTTGTGCTATCTTGAACACCAGAGGGCGCTGTAGTATAAATATTTTAAAAAACGTCGAAAAACTCCTAAGCTGTTTATCCGATTTGCATGAAAGTTGGTATATAGAGGTTTTCGGAAACGGTGAGTTTTTATGGTTAATATACTTTGTTCTATCTTGAACACCAGAGGGAGCTGTAGTACAAATATTTTAAAAAAAGTCGAAAAAGTTCAAAACCGTTCATACGATTTGCATGAAACTTTGTATGTAGATGTTCTCGGACACGCTGAGTTTTTTGCCTTATCTACTCTATTCTCTCTCGAACACCAGAGGGCGCTGTATTACAAATATTTTGAAAAACCTCGAAAAACTCCTAAGCCGTACATCCGAATTGATGAAAATTAGAAAATAGGGGTTTTCTGATACGATGAGTATTTTGGACTTATCGTTTGTTTTTTTGCTATCTTGAAATCCAGAGGGCGCTTTTTTACAAATATTAGGATATCTTGAAAAACCCTAAAACTGCTCTTCTGATTTGGATGAAAATTTGTAAATAGCGATTTTCGAGAACGGCAAGGGTTCTGGTGCTATCTTTTTTGCTCTTTCTCGAAACTAGAGGGCGCTGTTGTCCAATTTGTACGTGTGTATGTTATTAAACTGTTCCTTAACGGCTGCACTGATTTTGATGAAATTTTTTGTGTGTGTTTGAGTGGATCTCTGGATGGTTCAGATTCACAATTGGACCCGGTAGGTGGCGCTGCGATCGTGCTTAAGGTATTGTTATTATAGTTTATCTCCGAATCCGTTCATCCGATTTGCATGAAAATTTGTATATGGATGTTTTTGGATACGTTGAGTTTTTATGACTTATAAACTCTGTTCTATCTTGAACACCAGAGGTCGCTGTAGTACAAATATTTTAAAAACTTCTAAGCTGTTTATCTGATTTTCATGAAAATTGGTATATAGGGGTTTTCTAATATGATGACTGATTTGGACTTATATTTTTTGTCTATATCGAACACCACTACTATATCGAACACCAGAGGGCGCTGTAGTACAAATTTCTTAAGGAATCGTGAAAAAGTAGAAATCCGCTCATCTGATTTGGATGAAAAATTTTATTAAAGGACTTTCGTGTACGGCAACTGTTTTGTCGTTATCTCTTTTGCTCTGTCTCGAAAAGTAATGGGCGCTGTTGTACAATTTGTACGTGTGTGTTATTAAACTGTTCCTAACCGGCTGCACCGATTTTGATGAACATTTTTGTGTGTGCTTAAGTGGATCCCTGGATGGTTCAGATTCGCAATTGGACCTGATAGGTGGCGCTGCGATCAGGTTCCACAAAATTTGTTATTATAGCTTATGTCCGAAACCATTTATCCGATTAACATGAAAATTTGTGTTTAGGGGTTTTTGGGTACGGTAGTTTTTATGACTTATCTATTTTGTTCTATATTGAACACCAGAGGGCACTGCAGTACAAATGTTTTAAATATCTCGAAAAACTAGCTGTACATCCGATTTGCGTGAACATTTTTACATAGGAGTTTTCGGATACGGTGGGTATCTTGGACTTTCTTTTCTGCGCTATCTTAAACACCAGATGGTGCTGTAGTACAAATCACTTAAGAAATTGTGAAATACTCAAAAACCGCTCATCCGATTTAGATAAAAATTTGTATATCGGATATATAGGATTTGATTATCGAGTAATGAAAAGGCTTTGGCGTTATTTTTGCAATCTATTTAGAAAACCAGAGGGCGCTATTATACAAATACCGGAAAAAACTCAAAACAACTTATCCGATAAGTAAGATTTTTATAAGTGGTTTTCGTGTGTGGTGAGTCTATTGGCGCTGTGTATTTTTCTATATCTTGAACCCCAGAGGGCGCTGTACTACAAAATACAGTAAGGCGTAGTCAAGCGCGATGGGTGATAAATATCTTCTTTATGTGTATTTATATCCCACTTTATTTTTTCACAAATCAGGACAGCTGATGCCGAATTCTGTGGTATTTAAGTACGCATAAACACATGCGCAAGTTAGTTGCGTCGTAAGTTGGCGTTCTTTTGACATTGCAATTTTTATTTTCATGTATGTTTTTGTCAAAAATTAGTTTTTGCTGTGATTTTTTTTTTTAAATATGCAATCTATCGAATACAATATAAAACATGAATAATATTTTTGCAAACGATCGGCGGCACGTACACACAATTCACGATTTTCCTAACTTTTTCTCATAATTTTCAGATGTTGAAGCTACATTTTGCTCATTTCGCCAAAGATACCGGTTCGAAAGATGCACATACAATTCCTTCTAAAGTTTATGAAAAGTTTTTTTCAAATCGACGAATGAAATCGAAAATTATTTATATCAACTCCCGAGTTAAGCCGGGTATTCAGCTAGTGTTAAATAAGTAAAACACGGCATTGTAATATTAACTCTATTCTCCCATATCCAAATGCCTCTTTTTACATTACCGTCTACCACCCATACCTAAACAAAATTGAGTTGTTCTCCCATTTAGCTTTCCATCTTAATAAGTTTTTAGCATAGTATTGAAAATTAGTACATAATTTTACTATGTGTATAAAATCTGTATGTAAAACTTAGTATGTAAGCTTAGTATATAATAAACCTTTGCACGGATTAACTCGTTTCTACTACAACAATAGTGCATTCGGTGTCGAGTTCAGTAGTTTACATAACTATAACAGCGAGTGAAATTAACACCATAGCCATAAAGAGTCTCAAACCGACTTTCAACACATTCGTTTGGAAACGATTGATTGTTATGTTTGAGTCGTTCCGAACGACTCGTAAAAATACATTTTTGTAGATGGCAACACTCTTATAAAAAAATGACACAATTTTGGAAATGAATTCGGATTCAGCGACCCATTTTTACCTAGTGTTTGCTCCAGCACCGAATTCGTGAAAATAAAAAAATTTTAGGTGGCAATACCATTCTTGAATTTTAAAATTCTGACGGTCTAAATTGCGACCATCTAATTCTGCCACCGCATGTACAATTCCAATTTCCAAGTTTTAAAATTTTAAATTCAATTTATGCACCGAATGTTATGTTGTTGTGCACATAACAATCGACTCATATATTTTTGCTGCATTCATTTTTTACAAATCCTTCATTTCCTTCATTCTGTTATGTTTGGTTTAGATTCGTTTGCCTAACGAATGCTACCGGCTATGTTATGTTTGAGTCGTTCCCAAACGAATGTGTTGAAAGTCGTTTTAAGAAAGACTACCCGTGCAGAGGTTTAGTATATAAGTTCCCCCTTCGTTTTTCTTCTTGTCTTTTCTTTATGACGTGTTTTAGACAATGTGTCGATTCATGTGGGCGGACTACGCCCACTGAGAATTGCATATCTTCTACACCAAATACAAGGAAGAGAAAAACAAAATATAAAAAATAAATAAAACAACAACCTGTTAGAAAAATAAGTTAGAATAGGTATATTGCCTTGTTTAGCTAAATAAATAAATAAATAAATAAATTCAGTAGCAAAAAATACAAAATTATGACACTTCAACAATTTTGTGAATTCGCAGAATAAATAAGTTTTTTCGTTCTCCTGTAAAGTTATCGAAAAACACATAATTTATTTTTGAGGCGCAGCGACGATATGTAAATAAAAATAAAATAATCTTTTTGAATACTCCTAGAAAGAAAAATTGACCATAGAAATATTAAAGATGATGGGAGTTGAAAACACAGACTTATGTAAAAAGACACAGGTGCGTCGTTGGACACACGAGAGAAGCGAAGCTTTTTCGCAGTTACATAGATTTGATAGCTTAATAATTTTTTTCTTTTTAATAAATTAACTTTTAAATTCAAAAATTTAAAATAACATAAAATTTATTACATATATACAGAAAACATATTTACTGCTTATTTTTTATTGTTGAATGTCAAATTTCCAAGCCAATTATACGTAATGTCAAATGTCAAATTTCCAAGCCATATACGGGCATATAATGCCAGCGACTCTCCATTTTAACTCTCCACACATGGTTGTGAACTTGGCTGCACTGAACAAATTTTTTCCTTCAACAGCGTACTGCGTAGAGAAAAAATCTGTCGAAAATTTTTCAGATTTCACTCCAAGCAAATCACAGAACGAGGAGTAAGAAACTTCGCTTTAAAATATATATTAAAGAACGCACACGAAACAAAATTTAACAAACATTTTAGATACCTTGCCGATTTCATGCATGCGTTTGTTAACATAGAGTGTAAATTATGATCTAGAGATTGCATCAACTCTGCTAAATCTCTGGCATGTGTTAACAGAGTTATTTCACTTAAAAACAGGAAAAAAAAAATCTGTTAACCTCTGTTAACACATGCCAGAGATTTAGCAGAGTTGATGCAATCTCTACATAATAATTTATACTCTATGCCAACAACACCACAAACGCATTCACAATACAAACACACCGATGCTGGAGACAGCTTGTGGCAAATAAAAGCAAATTTTTGTAGCATAGCAAATACACAATCCTCTATCTATTGATAGGTGGTGACGATCTATGCAGCATAGCTTCTGTTATAACTTACATTAAATTAACAACGTTTTCCCACAGGTCTTTGTGGCCTAGTGGGAAGTGTGCTGGGTTATCGTTAAAAAGGGCACGGGTTCGATCCCCACGGGAACCAAAACATATTTTTAGTATTTAAATAATAAAGTATTAAATTTTCTTGTTGTAAAAAGCGCTAGCAACAAAGAAACCATCAAAATTCCAAGAAAAAATATGTCGAAAATTTTTCAGATTTCACTCTAAGCAAATCACAGAACGAGGAGTAAAAAGCTTCGCTTCAAAAATTGTAGGTAAGTGTCAAAGATAGTGTCAAAAGTAAGCCTTTGCAATGGAATGCAATGGAATACCTAAATCATGTCATCAACTTAAGTAAAATCATCTCTCCGCGTGGCCAAATTTGCTTTGACAAAGCTTTTTCGGTTCTATAGGTATGTTCTATGAACTAGTTCCATAACTAACTTATCATTGGGGGTCAATTGTTTGTGCCAAAGCATTTAAATACACACGACATAGTTAGCTCAAAGAATCTCTGAGCAGGTCCTTGTATTAATGGTTCTTTTCTGAATCAGTTGTATTGATTATTATTTTTGTTTACACTATATAATATAATTTATTCATAATAACTACACTTTTATTTGCTCTGCGTTATGTCTACCCCATCATAGTGCTATTTATGATCTTCGATAGCCCAACCAAGCGACCACTAATGAGCTGTTCTTTGATGTGTAGTCTTAAGAGGGTTTTGTTTGGTCATCCATTTTATTTGATATTCGATACGTAAGACGCAATACAGCAAAACGATGCCCGATGACAGGTCAGAGCATGACATAGCATGGTTCATGTACTAGCGTATGCGATTAACATGAGCGGGGGGTTGGGTTTGGGTAAGCCTTTTGTTAATAACCCCTTTAATGAGCTCAAATAGTTAACAGTTCAGCTGCATTGCATTCACTTAGATGACGTATCGAATGTTTGTGCGCGAGAAAACATTTAGGATCGAGTCTGCAACATAAGATGATGAACTGTGTGAACAGACTAGCATGGAGTGAATGTGAAGTGCTGCTGACCAGATATGGACTTGCATGTGATGTGATGACGTCGACAGTGTCATTGTTTATACAAACTTAAGTTTTAAATTTTCTTTACTTTCAACTTTGTTTTCATTTTTATAAACTCGGCACATCAGACAGTTTGTTTTTGTCTGGCTGTCTTGCGTTGACTGGTGTCTTCTAGCTAGACTTGCTTTGCGGCAATCTAGGGTTACTTTAATTCCAACTACTTTGCTTTAGTGTCTGCAGTTGTTGTTGTTGTTGTACTGCGTTTATCGAATGTTTTTACAGTGAAATGTAATTTTATGCGTTCGATGAAATTTTCTGCATTGACTTTTTTAAACTTTGTTTTTTTTCCATATTATTGAACTTTCTTTGCTAAATGCTGAGCTTACAAGAAATTTCACACTTTTTAAAGCTTAGTCATTCAGCGAATATAGATATCAAAGTGGTTACTTAGCGGTTTATTTGAATAGGATCAAAGCATGTTTATACACACAAAGAAAAAACCTTGACAAAAAATTTTGTTCACTCAATACTGACAAAAAATTTATTAACTAAACCTAGAAATACATCAATATGAAGAACTTTGTTCGTATCGACAAATTTCTTGGTTGAATTGATAAGCTTTTTGTCAGTATAGAGTCAACAAAGGTTTCTGTCAAGGTTTTTGCTTTGAGTGTAGGCTTAAAGCGCAAACAAGAATTTTTTTCAACTTCTTGAAAATATTTTGTGTGCCTGATAATATTTTAAAAATTGTGCACAATTTAAACACTGGACAGATCAACAAATCATGTTTATTATTTTATTTAACATAATATATAGCTTGGCTGCTGTTTTGTTGTTGTTATAGTATTGGTGCATTTATCACATCGAGACATTTTGTCGTCATTTTTGTAACATTGACGTATTATATGACTGCGTGTGGTTTTCTTAATGCTCATATCTCGTTTTTCATATCATGTTTTTATTATTTATACTCATTAATAACTATTTATACAAATTTATCGCCCCGTGAATTTTAGTATGATCGTTGGTATTTATACAGATATCAATATATTGACTTTATATATACACTTTTATGAAACAAGTCTAGTTTAATGAATCCGCTTGAATTTCAAAAAATTGCTTAGTGCAAGGCATGGCAAAATTATAATTGTATCATGCGTACAAGGTAGCATTTTTTTCTTAGATTATAATGGTATCGAAAGAAAAGGGTCACTATTCCCCCCGGTGGTCCAAGCAACCCCTTGAAATTCAGCAGGTTCATTAAAGTAGATTTAAGCCAAAATTTACTTTCAGTAATGTACCCTTTTTTTCAGAGGCAGACTCAGAGATTATCATTGGCATGTCTTAAAAAAAAATAAGCTTTATTTATAATAAATAAACAAACCGTCAAACATATTCTGCCTTTAATTGTGTTTCGTAGCATTATGAACATCGAACCGTTAGTTTTGTACTAATGTTAATTTTCACATTTGACAGGGACATTTGCGTGAATAGCTTTCAGTAAGAACCAAAAAATGTTTCAGTACTTTAATTTTTCAAGGAATTGAGTTGCGTTTAATTGAATTTGCTGAATAGCTATTTGAGGAAATTTAAAACTTTGTTATTTGTTTCTGGCTTTTTTGTGATTGGAAATATTTTATTTATTTATGTAAATGTCTACAACCGCCAGTTTGTTTGTTTTACATTCAAAGTGGGTGTGTCGTCATGAATATGATTGAAAATATTTTTTTATTAATTTATTTTGTATATAGAAGTAGTTTTGTTTTCATAATTTAAATATTTACGCAAAACTTTTTCTATAATTTCAGCACTTCTTTCAACTGTCTGTAGAGTTTTTTCTATACTATTATACAGGGTGTCCCGCAATTGAGTGCAAATATTTACGGAGCTGAAAGGTTATGTCGAGCTGTGCATAAAATCCTATTTTCACACTCTTAGGAGCTACAGGGTTAATTAATATTTAATATTTCGACGACGATAAATAATCACATTACAATTAGTTATGCAGTAGACAATATCATTGTTTTCTAATAAGTATAATTTTTTAGGTATAGCCAACTTTTTTATTTTTAAAGATATGTTTCTGTTTTTGGTGTCATTAAAAAGAAAATTGAATAAGTTACAAAATTGATTTAAAAAAAAAATTCATTTATTACGCGAAATTCTAAGAAATTTGCACTCAAAGTTGAAATTTGGTAGTTTCAACCGATTGATTTCATCTTCACACGATTACAGCTCGGTAACGGTTAAGTTGGTGGGGTTTGTTGATATACCGTTAGAAAGGTGATTTCATTGCATTTGAAATGAGCTATCAAATTAAGTTTTATGTAAGTTAGTTTTTCTGCTAGAAAGAATAACGTAAACCAACGTCGTGAAATATTAATTAACCCTGTAGCTCCTAAGAATGTGAAAATAAAACCCTCCCCCCTCCCATATAATATTTTGCTCAGCTCGACATAACCTTTCAGCTCCGTAAATAGTTGCACTCAATAGCGGGACACCCTGTATAAAAGGCTTATCACGTATCTTCGAGTGAGGTAAACTTAAGAACTATTGAACCAATTTCAATAATTCTTTAACTAATTCAAAGCCTAATTTTTAACTAAAGCTATTACATACTTTATTTTTTTAATATACCCTAAAATTTTTTTAAAATATAAGATTAAATACCATAAAAAACTTTACGAAGGAATGCTTCATGCACGCTACATTAAGCAGTAGAAGCTTTTTGTTTCTTTTTCGTTCGTTCATCTAACGGTCCTGTAAATGCATTTTTTGATTACGCTTTGCTTATAGGCATGATCGAAAATTGTATAACAGACAGAATGCATTTCCTTTTTGATGCAATTCCCTAGAGTGAAATGCTAAATATAACTAATATAATATCAATATAATATAAATATAATAATAAATATAAATAATAAATATAAGTTAATAAATATAAATCAGTGTCGATGGCGTTGTACCCTCGCGAGGTTAGCGACACTTCGCCTTTATACGAAACCAGTATAAAAGCTCGTTGTACGACGCACAGTATTTCGAATGGCCTAGTTAAACGGAGATAAATCTGTAACTTGGGCTTGAGGGCACGGAATCGTGTGAAATTAAGGGTAATTAGTACCATATCTTCCTTCCATGAAAAGTTCATACCGATAGTTCATATGGAATCGAAGTTACAAAAATTGCTATGGAAAAACAAGCCGTTCGCTTGTTTCTATAACGATTTTTCCACTTTCTTTACAATGGCATAACTCCTGAACCAAGAGCTGCACAAACACCGCAGATCACTTGTTGTAAACGCTACAGTATGTTTATATTTTCTTATTACATAAAAAAATATTTTCCCATTATTTGTACCTTTTTTATATTTAAAACAACTTTGATTTATCTTGGTGAATGGCAACGCTTTGTAGAGTATCATAAATAATTTTAACGTAAGGAATTCCGACAGATTCAATTTGAATTGTAGCCAACTTCATACCCAAGCGGCATTCTTATTTTTGGTACTTTTTAAAAAAGCAACGACTTGGAATACTACCAAAAATAAAACAAACGATTATAAAATAAAAGATCTTTAAGTAATAAAATTTAAATCTAAAAATTTTTTATTTTTATATATTCTAAAAAAATTAGATTTGTCTCTGCCTTGAAAATTTTATATTCATAAGGTTATGTTATCTATTTTTAGAATAAAAAAGTATAGGCTTCTCGTGACTTCACATCATATTAGTTTTCAATTTTTGTTTGCTTCAAAACATCACGACTTCCCCACTTTTTTTAAAATGGTATAACTCCTGAACGAAGAGTTGGACAGAAAGCGTAGACCACAGATAAAGAGATAGGAAATTTCGAATTTGGATTGTGGGAAAGGGAAAGCCTCATGCCCTATAATAAAATAAGCCACAGAAACTCCCCTCAAACATGGGATAACCAAACTCAAAATAAATGTGTAAGAAATTGATTAACCACAGAAACTCCCCTCAAACATGGAATATCCAAACTTATATACACAATTCGTGAATTTTAAATAAAAAAGAGAGTTGAAAAGGTGAAATCTGAAATAACCTTGAAAAACATAAAATTTAATATCTCTTTATCTCTGCCGTAGACCACTTGTTGTAAACGCGATAGTATGTGTTTTAGTTTTATTGTACATCAAAAAATATTTAGTCTATTAGTAATGCTCGTATCTGTTCCGTTTTTCGCACTGTTTTTTAGACTACAAAAACTGATGCCTTTTTTTCAAAAATACTGTTTACTGATTTTGTACTGTTTTATTTTTTTTTTTGAGATAAAATACAAAGCTTCAGACAAAACAATAGCAACCCGTTACAAGTGTGAAACCATGTTCAAAGTAGCATACAGACACTCTCCACACCGGCTGCTAATGTCAAAACCAATACAATAAACCAAAAAAAAAAATTCAGTGCTGCCGGATCATAAAAACAAGATGGTATTGCACTGCTAAAGTTCATTTTTGCGGTTAGCAGTTGGTGTGGAGAGTTTCTGTTTGCTACCTTATAATTATATCATGGTCAGAACAGCGAAATAATAATGGCAACCAAGGTGAATTTAGAATTTGAATTCACCTTGATGGCAACAATGTCATATAGATTTGTCTCTTTCTCACTTGATTATTATTAATGTCATTATTCACGCTTGTTCAAAGCGCACCACTTCGATTTTACTTACTTATTTGGTTGTTAATTTAGAAGTATAAAAAATTAATAAAAGAATAATCCAAACATTAAACAGACTTAAATAAATTTCGGGAAAAGTATCCATGTTTAGAAAATACGAAAAGTCAAAATGATGTTTTGTATAAAAAACACAAATGAACTTTTCCATTCTGTCTGGTAGTAACGCGAATATTGCTCGTCATATCGAAACAAAAAAAAAAAAACACATCTATTTGCTAAAATTTGCGCTTCTACCAGAACATCTTCAGAAACATGTTTTCAATTGGGTTTGGATATCCATTTAGCGACAATAGAAGATATGTCGGTTAATTAAAAAATTATGAATTCAGATATGATTTTTAAGGTTTGCTGGTAGAAACTAAAGAGCTGCACAAGCACTGTACAAATGACTTGCAAGCCATCAGCTCTGCATTCAACTACTTCCGCTCACCTAGTCTCTCATATCAAAACAAGCACTTCAGTGAAGAAAGGTTTTGATTTACAAGCAAACACTGCACGAAGAGACAGTAGAACATTCAAGCAACAGAACAATAGAACAAAACTGAAGTAGAACCTACTGCACTGTCACTGAAGTACTTACAGGTAAGCCGAATGGTTTGTTTTTTTTTTTTTTTTGCCATGTTATAATCTGTTCCGGCCGTGCCGTAATTCTGTGGCGGCCGTGGCGTAGTGGGTAGAGTGTGTGACTCTTACGCCAGAGAACCCAGGTTCGAATCCTCCATCTGACACAGAAAATTTTTTCAATTGAATTAATTTTTCTGTTCGGCCGTCACCTCTCTGCAGACAATGGCAAACCTCAGAGAGTAAAAACTGCCATGCAAAGCTTCTTGAGAACATAAGCCGTTCGGAGTCGGCGTAAAACATGTAGTAAGTCCAGTTCTCGATCATTTTGTGTGCAAACATTTCACATCACACACAACACAATTGGTCATAAGAAGCTCGGTCAAAGTCCTTTCAAGGGCTCAAATGGCCATTTCGTTTTTTTTTTTTTTTTTTATAATCTGTTCCAAATGATTCGAGTACATTAAATCGTTCCTTGGGTAAAAGTTTTGTTTTTATTACGTTTTATTCATAGATTCCTACCAAAAAAGTCTTAAAATATTATATAACACAAACAAAATTATTACAAATAGACAAAGCTTACAAAGATCGACACTATGATTAACTGTTACTTCACTGTAGTGTTGCTTTATGTTTTGATATTCTGCTCGGCATAATAACATAAACACTGTCTGCTACTATAGCAAAAAGCATTTCAACTGGTGAAGTGCTTGTTGCGTTGCTGAGCTGTAGCATAGAACTAGTGCATGCTATGTTAACGTGAAATCCAGTGCACTGAAGTACTGAACAGTAGTAAACAGTCGCAAATAGAATGTTTTGTGCAGCTCTTTGACAGAAACGCCACTTTCAGCAATTTGATGTTCTTTATTTTGATATGACGAGCAATATTCGCGTTACCACCAGACGTAATGGAAAATAATTGCTTAGCATTTTCTGTACAAAATATCATTTTCACTTTTTGTTTTTTCATTGAATAAAATTTGTATTGCGAAATGTACTGGTATTTTTTTAAATTGATTAAAAAGTTTTTTTAAATTGATTTTTAAAAGTTCTGGAAGAAATGTACTATTTTTTGTAGAAAAAAGATACAAGCGTTATCGAGAGCCATTCTTTCGTTAGCTGTGTGGCAAGTGGCACCGTCCTGTTGAAACCACATATCGTCCACATCCATATCTTCCAATTTGGGCCATAAAAAGTTCGTTATCATCTCACGATAGCGAGCACCATTCACAGTAACTGCCTGACTGCTCTTCAGCCACACTATCGCGAACAGCAGCAATATTTTCTGCAGTACGAGCTGTACGAGCATGTACTGGTGTTTTCACATCTCCTACAGACCCGGTTTGCTCAAATTTTTGCACGATTTTTCCGATTGTACGCACATTTGGACGATTAAATTGATGAAAAAATCACGAAGTGCACGATATGCATTTAGATTTGAACTCCCATTTTCATAATAAGCCTGAATTACTTTAACGTGTTGCTCGATTGTGTATCTTTCCACGGTTTAAATTCAGTTAGTCTGAAATTGAGAAATGTCAAATGAAATGCAGAAAAAAACTTGACGTTTAGGTGAGGTTCACATTCAACATCGGCCCTTAGAATTTAACCACCCTTTATTTAAAAAAATTAATTTTAAAAAAAGCCAAAAATGTTGTATTTTTAAATATTTAAAAAAAAACTCGCTTAGTCTCTGCCTTCAAATTTTTATGTTCATAAGAGTATGATGTCTTTTTTTATAATAAAAAAATACAGTCTTCTAGTGACTTCACATCATATTTATTTTTATTTTTTTCGTGCGGTACTTAATTGCAACCTTCATGGAAATCGCATATTAAATGGTTTGTTCTGTAAGACAAGCGTCTGTTACGCAATTTACCAGAGTCAGTAAGAGCAACTATGAATTATACTAATGAATTTTATATTTACAAATATTTTGCTTTCTTAATTGAATCATTGAGAGGGAAAATTGATTCGATGCTTTAAATGGTTTATATAAACATCAATTATTGGTTGTGTGTTTGTTGCATGGGGGCTGCCACGCCCATTTGTCCGATTGCGTCTAAATTTTGAGAATTGTTTATTGAAAACTAAAAAAAAAATCAACAAAAACATTTTTTCCGTTTAACTTGTATGAAACGCAACACCGTGCAGCGCCCTGCGGTGATCGAGATAGCGCAAAAGAGATAGCCTCAAGAATTCGCGATGTACTCAAAAACCCTTATATACAAATTTCCATGCTAATCTGATGAGCGACTTACAAGTAGACTCTGAAGCTATAACTGTTATATTTACTAATTAATTATTGAAATAATTTTGATAATTGGTCTTGTAATGAATTCGTCTGCACCTTAAAATATATCTTTTTTTTTATCCCGTACAAAGATTTTAATTTCTGCTTTTTAAATTCGTTAATCCTTAAATTTTTAATTTTAAGAGATATTCAGCGTATTTTAATGTTCATGCATAAAAATTTTCAAAAAATTTACAAAAGAACACAAAGAGTTTGGGTGTCCCAAAAGCCACTTAATATATTTATATATATATTTAAATTAAATATATTTTACAATAAAATACAGTTAAATTTACACTTACAAATTTAAAAGAGTGCAAACAATAAATAAAAATTTGAGTTTTATATTTTCTACACTAAAGCTTTTAAAATAATGTCTTACAAATTTAGATGCTGACAAATTTTACCTTTTTTTATCCCATTCTCCATAACAGAACACAAGAAATACTGTGATATGTTTGCAATTTCGCCTCCGAAGTTTTTTTTTTTAACTTATCTGAAGTTTCTGGCTTGTTCAGGAATGCATATCTGTCGTAATGCATCCATTGTTTCTCAAGCAGTATGGGCCGTAGCACCGTACTGTTAAAATAGTATATTTTGCAGTCTTAATTGATTTATTTTGGGCACCAAAAATTATTTAATCATTTGTCTGTGGCGTGCATCGTTGACTGTAACTGCGTTACCTCTGTCATCTTAAAAAAAAATCAGTGCAAAGATGATTTGGGTCATGGTGTAACAAAACCAGGTGGAAGCAAATTTTTCACCACACTTTAAATTGCCCCGGGTCTGTCAAAAAATTCTGACAGGGAGAGAGCAACTGTTGATTAGTGCCAAATTTTATAGGCTGCGTTCAGCAGGTACAACTTTTGTGCAACCGGTTAGTGTGTGTCTGCTGAACGAAAAAATATCAGTGTCTAATCACAACATGGGAAAATGTCTGTCTTTCGCCGCACTTTATATTTTTGATACATTTTCCAGTTAAAAATTTGGCTTTTTTAAAATAAGTGTGCTTTTATAACAAATGAAATAAATAACGCAAAATATAACGAGAAAACACAATTTTTCCCCTATTTGTTCACTTTTAAAACAATTGTGTTCACAGAAATAAGAAAGGAACGTAAACTGATACCTGATCAGAGACACAACATGTTGTACCCATTATTCAATTATTATTAGGTTGTTCAGATATTTGACGTCCACTCACAAGAATAATAGCTTAAGCACATTAACGACGACAACAACATTGCCGCATGATTCAATTATTATAAGGTTGTGCAGATATTTGACGTCTACTCACAAGAATGTATACTCTTATTTGAAGAGGAGAGCAAAAGAGCAATTTTGTAAGGACATCTTATTTGAAAAGGAGAGCAAAAGAGCAATTTTATAAGGACATAAAAATCACACAGTTGCCGGATTATCATACTTTTTCATAGTACAAACCAATAAAGATACATTTGACTACTACTTTTTGACTACTTGCTATACTTGCTTGTGTTGAACCAAAATATTATGTGCTTTACAAATGTTATGGTCACATATTAGACGTAAAATAATATTGGTAAGTATAAAAAATAAAACTTCTGAATGTTGTACGCATTTCATACAGAGTTTGTATGAATATTTTTATTACATATCGCACACTAAATACAAAACAGTCACAACTCAAAATTTTTAAATTTCAAGGTGAAGCAAAAAAAAAATTTTATTTTTGAAGAAACTCCATACAAGGCAATCAGACAAAAGTTTTTTTTTTAATCTATAGAGAAAAAAAGATGTGTACAAAATGTATTTGTTGTGTCACAGCCAATGTATATTATCACTACGAATAGTTTTACATTAAAAAGTAAAAATTTGTAAATTTTGAGTTAGGACTCTTTTGTATTTAGTGTGCGATATATGTATTTTTTTATATTTGAGTAAAAATAAGTAAACATTATATAGTCAGTTTATATGTAAAATTTATTGGAATAATGTTCAGTCAACGCAGAAGTTTTTTTTTATATAATATATAAAACTATATTTTATAGGTAATGGTTGTGTTAATATGCCTTCTAAGTGTTTCGTGATATAACCATTGTCTTTTTTTTAAGAACGTAAAAATATTTTTGATGTAAAGGGTCCGCCAAATAACAATAAACTACTGAATATTTTTTCAAATTTCTTTATTTATTTGAATGTACAATCCTTCCGGTTAATAATGGAAAATAATTTCATTCAAATGGCTGCCTCGGCTGGCCATGCTGTAGCCAACACGATCGGTCCAATTTTTAAGCACATTATCGATTGTGTGCAGCTGTATTTCACCAATGGCTTCACGAATATTGCTCTTTAAAGCGTCAATTGTCTCTGGCTTGTCGGCGTAACACTTATCTTTGAGGGCACCCCACAAATAATAGTCCAACGGTGTCAAATCGCAGCTCCGAGGTGGCCAAACGACATCAGTTCTGCGGCTGATATTGCGATCTTCAAAAAAAGGGCGCAAAACATCGAGTGTAGCTTCGGGTGTGTGGCACGTAGCGCCGTCCTGTTGAAGCCAAATGTTGCCAATATCCTCCTCTTCAATTTTTGTGAACAAAAATTCGTTCAACATGGCCCGATAACGATGGCCATTGACTGTAACGGCCACTCCTTGCTCATTTTCAAAGAAAAATGGCCCAATTATGCCTCTGGACCAAAATCCGCACCAAACAGTGACTCGTTTTGGGTGCATCGGCTTTTCAATGTATGCGTGCGGGTTTTCTGTGCCCCAAATGCGACAATTTTGCTTGTTTATATACCCGCCAAGATCAAAATGAGCTTCATCTGAAAATATGATTTTTTTGGCAAAATCGGCATCTTCTGTAAGTCGATCGCAGGCAATATTTCCCAGCGTTGTTCAAGCGTATACACAACCATATTCGTTCAGCGGAAGGATAAAACTAATTACCTGTCAAATCAGACATGTGCTAAGTGTTACCATTCACGAAATAAGCACTAGTTGAAAAAAAAAGTTAGATGGCGGACCTTTTAGAATTACGTCTTACAGCACGATTGTCATTTTTGGGGGTCTTTTCCACAAATTTTTCCAAGCACATCCTAACGTTTTTGGAGGACACTTTGGAATATACTTACAGCCTTTAATATGCATCTTACAAAGATAAAATGTATGTCAAAAATCAGTTATATCTTATATCTATATAATAAGAAAAATCATACATTGATGCTTCAGTTGCTGCTGACGTTCTTATGGTTGTTGCTTTTGTTCGTGCCGAAATCACGAACGCAACATCGTGTTGTTTCTTGGAATGAATTGTTTTACGAATATTTCTCAATAATGGCTTGTATTGTTGTTGTTGTTGTTATTAATACGTATGTAAAATTTGCATTAATGTTATATATGCATATCAGCTGTCTTAATTTTTATCGTTTGTTATTGTTTTTGTTTATCTTCAGCGAGATAAATACAGTAAACAATACAGATGTATTATAGAGATGTGCTGTAGAGCCAGAATGTATCTACAAAAATGTGTATTACTACTACGCAGGTTTACATATACAGAGAATGCGCATGGTCATTGTGCTATGAAAAATCTATTGATTCTTTAAATATCATATTAAATTCGAATTATTTATTGAACTAATTTTATACTTATTACACATTAAAAATATATTTTGTTTGTTAAAATTTTAAATTTTCAAATTAATTTAAGATATATATAAGCTCTTTACTTGGTAAAAATAAAAAAATTCATATTTTTCCGAAATATTTATTTCTGAAAAAATGCTGCATCTGAATGCAGTCAATGATTGATACATGATTGTACCTGCTGAACGCAGCCATTAATTTTTGCTGTTTTTGACAGATGCGGGTACAATTTTTGTGAGAGAGGTGAAAAAAACGCCTTCACCTGGTTTTCTTACACCATGATTTGGGTTGTTACACTGCACAGTGCAGTGACCGTGATTTTTCTGTTCTTACTCGAAAGTTATCGGAGGTTGGTCCTGCTTCTTCGAATCGAGCCACCAATCGCCGAAATGTTGGTGGTAAAGGAGGACTTAGCCCCGGATATTGTCGTCGAAATGCACGTTGTGTTGCAATAATTGAATTATTATTTCGTGCGTACCATAAATAATATTGCAGCACGTTGTTGTGGATTGTTTTTTGATTTTATCTTCAGTTATCTGAAAATAAAATACCAAAAAAGTATAGATTGACTATTGGAACACTCTGTATAACAAATGGTAGCCATTGTGAATTTACGTCATGGTATTAGTTCCATTGTGAACGAATTGTTGCTTGTATTCATCATAAACACAAACCTTCATACTTATTCTATGATTTTTTTATAATATTAAAGTTTCTTACCATCTTGTCGTTCAACTGAGTTCAACATGGTTTGTGCATTGAATTTAAAACAGGGTGTGGTGAATAACACACATCTAGAATATGTTATTGCTGTGGTGACCATCCGTATTCAAGAATCATATCAAGATTGCGCATTCAGTGCGCTAAAAAAGAAATCTTCTGTGCAGCCGACACAGGCTACGTTACCCGGGTCAGATGAATACAAACAATAGAAAAAAGCAACTCTCTAGGAAATGGAAACATTCCCGGATATTATAATTAAACATTT
The DNA here is from genome assembly GCA_914767935.1 of Coremacera marginata. Lineage (NCBI taxonomy): Eukaryota > Metazoa > Arthropoda > Insecta > Diptera > Sciomyzidae > Coremacera > Coremacera marginata. Next base: position 163,798,023 of record OU612044.1, read on the forward strand.
CATGGAATGTAGAAAGCATTCCCTTGCGTTGGACACTTCTGATACTATGATAAGGTATGTATCTGAAACTATATAAGGTATAAGGTACGGACACTATAATAAGGTATGTTTCTCCATCACTTCCGAATTTTCCTTGAGCGAAATAAAAGCAAACAGCAAACACATACAGCACAAGCAGTTGGAATTAGAGTACACTCACCAATAGCAGGATATGGAAATACGAATGATGGAAATACAGCGAAGACATTTTGTGGTAAAAAAAACATAACAGCTGAAATAACAGGTGTGGATGGAAAAATTATCAAAAGGTACTCAATGTCTTGAACAGCAGAGTAAAGTGAGCGCCGAAAAGTATGGGCAACAGAAACTGCCGTTTTGATTAAAACAAAAAAATATCCTGAAAAAACCTGAATCCAAAAATATGGACTATAAAAAAATACAGATACTTATGTAAATACCTGCAAGAATTCTCGAAAACGACAAAACAAAGATAGTATATTCATCAATATATTGGCAGCATCATAACACCTAAGTATTTTATCATAAAGGCATGTCAGAACTCAAAAAGAGTTACAAAACATATTTCCCGAATATGTTAGAATTATTAGATAACTATAAAAATATCGATGAATTTTTGCAACAAAATCAGTTTAGTTTTTAAGTTTTATATCTTATTTAAAAATTTAAAAATTAAAAATTTTTAATTATAAATTGAAAAACTCATAATGTATATATATTTTTTTATTTTTTTTTTTTATCTAACCCATTTCAGGCGGCTCCTTAACTACCTTAACTACATATAGCCCAAAGCTTTGTCTGGCATAATTCAAAATTTTACCGGCACAGGTAAGGACTGGGCGGCCTGGTGCATTTTTGCACCACTGGTTCCATCACTTACCTTAACAACCGTACCTGCTCAGTCAAAAACGGCAAACGGGCTCTGAATTATTTTTCAAATTTATAATAATTCCTATTGAAAGAATATCGAAAATTGAATATCGCTATTTAAGGGCCTCCGAAAGTTTTTCGAAGAAAAAAAAGACACCGTTTTAAATTTTTTTTTTTTTCTGTATTTCATATGAAACCAACATTTTTTTTACATTATTAAAGTATATCTATTAAAGATTTACCCCTGAAATTTTGATCCAAAAATATTCGTTGATAAGGAAGAAAAGAGCAATGCCGCAAAAGACCTTAAAAATTTGCGGTGAGCAAGATATCTGCAGACTGGTTCATCTGAAAAAAAAACAAAATTTTTTTTCGGTTTAGTAAGGATCTCTTGGGCGTTTAATCGTTCGATTTTTTTTTTCTCGATACGTACTTTTTGATTAATTACCTAAAACGACCTCAGTTTCGTGTGTTGTGACAGTACAGTGTTTTTCTAATATTGCCACGCCCATTTGCTGCATAATGCCCACTTTATTGACCATAATTTGTAATAAAAATGCCTACCCCTATACTAAATTGCAGTACTCTAGTCTCAAAATCATTCAAGATGCACTGTTTTTCTAATATTGCCACGCCCATTTGTCGAATAAAGCCCATATTCTTGACGGCAATTTGCAATGATTGTGCCAAATTCTACACTAAATTGCAGTACCCTAGTGTCAATATTATTCGAGATGCAGTAGTATCTAGTATTGCGAGATCTAGTATTGCCACGCCCAGTTCTCGAATACCGCCCACTTTTTTACGGGCACCTCCGTGTTTATGGTATATATGTGTTCACCAAAAATTATGGCAATCAGGTAAATGGTTTAGGAGTTATCGATGTACATACATTAAAAAAAAAAACAGAGAAACCGACGAACTTGATTGATATAGCTTTGATAATTAAAAATGTGTAACAGATTAAAACATTCTTTTTTTAGTTTATGCTGAAAAAAATAAATGTTATTTTTTGAAGAAAAAAAAAACAATAAAAGTTAGAAAATAACTGCTATTTGCAAGGGGAAAAATAAACCTCAGAAATAAATTTTTTTTGGGAGGAATAAAATAAAAGTTAAAAAATGTTTGTAAGGGGGAAAAAATATAACTCAAAAACAACTTTTATTTTGTGTGGAAAAAATTAAATTAAAAAAATAACTGTTACTTATGAGGGAAAAAATAAAACTCACAAATAAGGTTTATTTTTGATGTAAAAACTAAAACTTATATAAATCTATTTATATTTTTGAACAGTGAAGAGCTAAACAAGAATTTTGGTATATTTAGTTCTTTTGTGCAGTGAATTTTACATAATGATTTTTCCCTTAAAAACATAACAATAACTGTTATTTTCGGTTCCTGGTTAAAAACTCCTGTAAAAAGATGATGGTAAAATATGTAAAATATTTATAATTAATTAAAAGTATACTTAAAAGAAAGAATATCGACAAAACATATTGTTCTGTTAATAAAAACTTATTTTTTTTCTTTCTCTCTATAAAACAAAAAAAAAAAAGAACGATTTATGAACGCATATTAAATCATGTCAGCACAATGTTTGATACCTGTTTAAACATCCGACCCCGTTTAACCGCAGGCAAGTGCAACAATATAAACGCTTCCAATATAGCCACCACCATACATAAGAGGCGCCTTCCAGCTGTTATAAATCAAGTGCGTGCCATAATCAATGAAATTTTAAACCCTTCTTTTAATCGTTCAACCAAACTGGCAAACAAAAGGGTGCCATAAATGTTAAGGTCAACAAAGGGTTGCACTTGAAGCGGCAGTAACTAATTGTTCCATGGCAACAATGGCAAAAGAGGGTTCAATGCAATTTAATATAATGCATAAAATATTTTAAATACTTTTTCTCATTTAAAATCCAGCATAAAATTGTTGAAATCTAAAAATGAAATCTAATAAATAAATAAAATAAATAAATAAATCTTGTTGAAAAATTGTAAATAATTGGCGCCCGCGCGTAATTATTTCAATCTGAGCGCTACTTTTACTTTTCGAGATAGTTTTTGAGTTTCTCAATATTTATGACACACAGTCTACACAGAGTTTTGTAGACAAAAGACGGACACGAATAAATTGGGTTCGATCGAATTGAATACGTGAAAGCGTAGGCTTAAAGTTTTAATTGATTCATGCTTTAAGTACGGCATTTCACACTTGCATGTGTCAAAGCTTAAATAGTATTAAACTTCAAGTTTTTGTTAGGTTTTCCCAATTTTGTGGTTTGATGACAGATGACAGATGACAAAAGTTTTGTCAAAACAAAATTTTCTCTCGTAGATAATTCGATATGTAAGATCAATCTTGTATGATGAGCCATAAATGCTTACAATTTCTGTTTAAATATTTAAAACATAAAAAAAGCACACCTATATTACTGGTAATTTTGCAATTGCAAGATACACCTAATTTAAGAAGAAATAATAATTCATGAATGTTAAGTTATGGAGAAAGGTACTGCCACTAGTTAATAGTCATAAAGTGAATTTGAAAAATTATTTGAATTTAAACGTAAACAACTATTGTCTGTCAACTTATGCCATAATGACCTGACCTATTTAATGTTTATTATATAAACTATTTTGTTGCAATTTTAACAACAACCATCACAGTTTATAATTATCCAACATTAATTTCAACCAGTTTTTCGTACACTTCATTTTAATTCTTCAACATTTGCTGCCCATTTCGGTTTATTGCCACTTCCGATTATATATCTAATAAAGCGTCGCTCACGTTTCTATATTCAAGTGTTGCAAAGGATGTAATGATGTGCTTAAATAGCTTTACTGAGTTATGGTCTTGCATATTAAATAAAAACTTCAAACTTACAAAATAGGTATTTTTAAGGCAATCAGCGCAAATCTAATGCAAACAGTTTTTCTAACCAATTCCTGGTATACCAAGCAAAAACAACATCTGCAACGTCAGAATTAAGTCATACTTGCGCAAATATCTGAACAGCTGGTAGATGGAAGTTCAAGTATATTTTACGTGCAGTTCAGATTTGTGTGCCTTTGATTTCGTATTTCGCAAGCAATTGACTTTAATTTGTTGAGAGCAATAAAATTAAGTGAAATAAAAATAAAAGTTGCAAAAGTCCCACCATTATAATTTTAAATAATAGAATATCTTTGTATCTACAGCGCTTTTGAAAATGAAAGTTGCATTTTTATTTGTAGAAGGTGCAGAAAACCATTTAACATTTCAGCTAGTCCATAATAAAAGCAACAAAAAAATCATCAACTTCACCTTCACCTACAAAATAAAATAATTAATTTGAAGAAAAATTGTGAAGATTTTTTCAACTTTTAACTAACCATTTGGCCAAAATGAGGAAAAAGAAAAATTCTCTTAATTTTGGAAAATCATCAAGATTACCTCGATTTTCACGTTTGTGGTATCTTTGGAAAGATAATAAAGAGTGCTTGAAAAAAAAAATTTTTTTTCGGAGTGGCGGCCGTGGCGTAGTGGGTAGAGTGTGTGACTCCTACGCCAGAGAACCCAGGTTCGAATCCTCCATCCGACACAGAAAGTTTTTTCAATTGAATTAATTTTTCTGTTCAGCCGTCACCTCTCTGCAGACAATGGCAAAACTCAGAGAGTAAAAACTGCCATGAAAAGCTTCTTGAGAACATAAGCCGTTCGGAGTCGGCGTAAAACATGTAGGTCCAGTTCTCGATCTTTGCACACAAATGCAAACATTTCACATCACACACAACACAATTGATCATAAGCAGCTCGGTCAAAGTCCTTTCAAGGGCTGAATTGCCATTTCGTTTTTTTTTTTTTTTTGAAAAAAAAATTAATATTTTCAGTTTTTTTTTAATTAAAGCTCAAATTTTGGAAGCCATTCATATGGAGTATTTTCCCTAAATTAAAATAAAATGTTTTGACGCTGTTTTGTTCTATCTCGACCACCAGAGGACGCTGCAGTTTGTACTACATACCGCGCTCTGGTGGTTGAGATTGAGCAAAACAAATAGTGCCACCTGAGTCGATTATCCAATCTTATTGTTTGTCCGAGCTGCTATAAAAGGTAGGGTTCCACTATAGTCGCTTCTATGACTGAAAGAGTTAAAACTCTCTAGAGAGCACATCTTATATATTACTCTCAAGAATTTCCGTCGTTGAAAGGTAAACGTGATAAATATGTTAAACATGATACATAATAAAACATGACTTTAAATAACAAATAAGCCCCATATGTAGGTCTTTCAAAATACGGCCTTTTTTAAGCACACTTTAAAAACTATATTTCCGAAGATACCTCAAACGTTAAAATCTTAAAATTTTTTATTCAAATTAGTTTTTTATTTTGTCAGAAGATTAGTTTAAATAGGCAGAGTTCCAGTGTAGACTAGAAATATTGATGTAGGACTAGAATTATGTAAAAATTTTGTTTTTAATATTTTTTTTAAAATTCAAAACTTTGAAAAAAAGCCAAAAAATTACTTATTTTTTTAAACATTTTTGAAATGTTCGCTTTCTTTTTTTTCGTCGTCTGGGATAAAGCGACATTCTTATTTATTAAGAATTTTTTTTCAGATGACTTGAAGGGTTAAAATCATGTCAAGATGGAGGCATCTTTCTTTTATAGCACCCCCACTCTACCACCCTGTAATTTTTTAAATTTTTAATTTTTTTTTTAAATTTTTTTGTGGGTTGGTACTGAAAAATATATAATAAAAAAAAATGGACACTTACTAAAAATATTTTTTGTTTTTATTTTATTGAAGGTTAAAAATAGCCCAAAATGGATTACGCCAACTTCTGTTGACATACATTTAATATAGAATGGGTTTTACCACGTGTATTTAACATTAAGCCTTAAATATTAAGAATAAACATAAGTATAAGCATAAATATGAACATAAACATCAACATCAACATAAACATAAACATAAACATAAACATAAACATAAACATAAACATAAACATAAACATAAACATAAACATAAACATAAACATAAACATAAACATAAACATAAACATAAACATAAACATAAACATAAACATAAACATAAACATAAACATAAACATAAACATAAACATAAACATAAACATAAACATAAACATAAACATAAACATAAACATAAACATAAACATAAACATAAACATAAACATAAACATAAACATAAACATAAACATAAACATAAACATAAACATAAACATAAACATAAACATAAACATAAACATAAACATAAACATAAACATAAACATAAACATAAACATAAACATAAACATAAACATAAACATAAACATAAACATAAACATAAACATAAACATAAACATAAACATAAACATAAACATAAACATAAACATAAACATAAACATAAACATAAACATAAACATAAACATAAACATAAACATAAACATAAACATAACATAAACATTTGGACACAGTTGAATATTGTTTTTTGTGGCTTTTTTGCTTCTCTCCCATCACTACGCATACTGTTACTTTAGTGTAGCTTACTTGACAGAACAATAATGTTTGTATTCAGTTTTAATGTGATCGTGACTGTGATGAGTGACTCCTATTCTGTTGATTGACAATTGTAAATTTATTGACAACTGTAAAAATGTCTAATTCTTAAATATAAACAAAAGCTCATAACATTGCAAAACTGTTAGCAGCATAAAAAAAAATATTCAGAACAAATAAATAAGCGAAACATTTTGAATGTTTTCAACCCCTTGGACCAAAAAATAGCACATAAAAGACTAGCTTGTCAATGAATCTACAGTTGTCAATCAACAGAATATTAATCTATTAATCTACGAAACATAACATTAACATAATGCACACTTAAATCTAAGCTGCAGTACCTAAACACACACTACGATAGTGTTTATTTTCGTTCAGTGGTGTTAAGGGGAGACAACCGTTTGGATGCTCAAAAATAAGAGATTTGTTAGGAATTTTTTTAAAGGTTATAAAATAATCACAAAATTTCAAAATTCTGATTAAATTTTATTCTAGCTTTGTAGTTACTGTTGTGTGTTTTTTTGCATTTGTCATATTTTTTATATTGATCAGATACAAAAAAAATGTTTGATAAAATGTATAAAAATTGTAACATATTAGATAGCTATTTAATGAAATGTTAAAATTTTCGACAAATTTCTAGAAAATTTTTACCGCATAAAAGTTTTTTACCTGATATCTTTAAAACTTTAGTATAGTATAGTTACAAAACCTTACAAAACTTTAGCCAGATCGATCAGTTTTTCAGTTTTCAAAGTTTCAATACGATTAAGCTACTAGGTGTCTTGCCGATTAATCAGCGATTTCAGCGACATATTATAAGCCAGTGGAGCTCACGTAATTTTACAAAAGAGCAAATGATTTTTAAAAAACAAAATCAAACACAATATGTTGCCTATCGTAACATTTGGCAATGAAAAAAAAGTCAAAAATAAAAAAAATCCTGTGTGCATTGACACACAAGCAGCGGGGTACTTTGGAGATAATCGCCAAATAGTCTCGTTAAAACTTTAATAAGTATTCTGTGTATGGCCATCCAAACAACTTTCAAGTAAATCATCAAGAAATGGACAAAAAATTTCAAGCTTTGAATCTCTTCGGACGCCTTATTTAACGTTATGCGCACCCTGGCGCTCTAGACTATGTGCGATAACTAGGTAAATATTTAGTATTTTGATTTTGCCTCTTTCTAGTAGATACACTTTCAATATATTTTCGAAATATGTGAAAAACAAAATTGGTATTTTTAAAATTGTGAAGGTTTTCATCCTGTAAGTCTTGAGTCCATGTTGATACTCAAAGTCAAAATTATCTTGATATGCTAAAATTTTAAAATTAAAACACATCGATATTGGAATTTAAAATAAGTGGTTCGTTTAGTGTTCACCATAGTCTCTGATTTGAGTCCCTTGGCTAGGAAGTTTATGCTGAGTCGTTGGCTATTCCAAGAAATTTTACATACATTTTTTGAAACTAAAACCAACGACTTCAAGTCAAGACTTCTACAAAAAAAAAAAAAAAATCAAAATACTCACACATGTCTGACGCTGTCTAACGCTACCTGCCGCCTTAAGTCGTGAGTTTCAGACTAGCTATACTGGGGCCGGCTTGCACGTAACAAATTTATGTACTCAAATTATTTCGAATTCAAAACCAAATCAAAGCATTTCGTCTTGATCGAGGGGGAAAAGCAGAGGACTGAGCGAATTTTTTTTTCAAGCTAGCCATAACGTGTGCCAGTTTAACACGCTGGTCATGTAACGCTTTGTCGCATGAATCATCAACCACATTATGAATAGCAGCGGCAGCAGCAGCTGGAGAAACGTGAAACTGGCGTCGCTTTGTAATGGAATCACTTCATTGACATGATATCAAGTTTTTTTTTTTTATATGTCACAAATTTAATCTTGCGGGACCGAGTGTGAACGGTAAGAATTGTACTTCATAATAAAATTATGTCATGTCGTTAATAATAACATAAAAAATTTGGAAATTTGTTGGCCTGTCATGAGGTCATGATTGACAAATTCTTTAACTTCTGATCGTACATGTTTTTTATTTTTATTTTTTATATGTTTAACCAATTAAGATATAATTTGAAGCCAATTGTGAGTTATTAAGGTACACAATAAAGTTTGCAGTGTTGTAAAGTGAGGAAATCATTATTTGTTGTACTTTTGTTGTTGCTTCTGATGCTTGAGATCACTTGAGCTGCCATATAATTATTTTAAGTTTCAATGTGGTAGCTTTGACATTGTTCCGTATAACATGAAACTACGATTACTTGGCTAATAAGAATGATTTAAGAATTAATTTATAGGTATGGCTAAGGTGACCACATTATTTTCTTAATATTTTGGTTAAAGATAGAATTTTTGCCAGACCTGGCAAGCTGTGTGTAGTTATTATTAATTCAAATGAAATATAGAAATAGTTGCTACCTTTTTTTCGTTCAAATCGATTAAGCTATTCTCGTTTTTTTATATTTTTCAATATTATGCGTGTTGCAGGTGGAAAAGGAAATACTTTTAGTCGGTGGCAATGGTTTTTTTTTGAGGCACCCTATTGTCGGAGGTGGAAGTTATGTCGAGGTAAGCAAAAAATTCTATGGGAGGGGGGTCTATTTTCACATTCTTAGGATCTACAAGGTTAATTAATATTTCACGACACTGATTCACGTTATTGTTTCTATCTAACTAACTAACTAACTAACACAATACTTATTTTAATAGCTCATTGCAAAGGCAATATAATCAACCTTTCAACGGTATATCAACATATCCCAGCGACTTAGCCGTTACCGAGCTGTGCTCGTGTGAAGATTAAATCACTCTGTTGAAACTACCATATTTCAATTTTGAGTGCGAATTTCTCAGAATTTTGCATAATAAATGAAATGCTTTTTTTAAAATAAATTTTTTAATTTTCTTTTTAATGACACCAAAAACATAAGCATATCTCAAAAAATAAAAAAGTTGGCAGTACTAAAAACTTATACTTATTAGAAAACAATGATATTATCTACTGCATAATTAAGTGCAATGTCATTATTTTCTAATAAGTATAATTTTTTGTATAATAAGTATAATTTGACCATTTGTTTGACACCACGCTCATTGTCCAATGCCCTCCCAGTTTCCCTTTAGCAGAACATCATCAAATAGTGAGAAATTTCATTCTGAGTTTCAATGTTCTGTGATTTTTACTTCCAAAGCTGTTCGATATAAAAAATTTGGTTTATATGAGCGAAGCTCCTTGTCCAATGCCCGTCCACGTTTTCTATTATAAAGACATCGCCAAGTGGTAACTCCATTCTGAGTTTCAATGTTCTTTCATTTTTACTTTCATAGCTATTTGATATTAAAAATTTGGCTGGTATGAGTTTCAATGTTCTTTGGCTTTTACTTTCATACCTATTCGATATCAAAAATTTGACTTATATGAGCGGAGACACACCTCCTTGTCCAATGCCCGTTCAAGTCTTCTATTAGAAAGACATCATCAAGTGGTAACTCCATTCTGAGTTTCAATGTTCTGGGAGTTTTACTTCCATAGCTATTCGATATCAAAAATTTGGCTGGTATGGGCAGAGCCACACCCTCTTGTCCAATCTCCATCCAAGTTTTCCATTAAAAGGACATCACCAAATGGTAACTCCATTCTGAATATCAAAGTTCTGTGACTTTTATTGCCATAGCTATTCTGTATCAAAAATGTGACTAGTATGGGCGAAGCCATGCCCATTTTGCATAGGAGGGTGAAAAATAATTTACGACCTATTCTCAAATCTACTAAATAGACAATGAAAACTTTCATTTAAATTGGTAGAGTCGTTTTGGAGGAGTTCGGCCACAAACACAGTGACACGAGATTTTTATAAATTAGAGAAGATTACAGAAATACACGTTTCACTGGGAAGTACATTTTTCCTCTTTCCAACGATAGACTTTCATTAATGTTCTTCGGAACTCGTTTTTCGTATCGAGTTTCAGCAATTTTGCCGTGCGGACAACGTAACAGCAATTTGTTCCGCTCGACTTCTTTGACTTGCTGTGGTCTATGGTTGCGAACATAGTGAACGCCGGTTCAGACAGGCAGGCAGATCAGAGCAGAAAACACATAAGAGCAAAAGAGATGCATGACTTTGTTTCTTTATTGATTCAAAGTGAAATCTGCCTGCCTGTCTAAACCGGCGTTTACTATTTTCGCAGCCTAAGACGCTTCATTGACAACTTTTAAGTGGCGTTCCGTCGATTGATTGAGGCATGAAATTTTCTTCACATTGTCTTCATTTCGATCACCGGTTTTAATAAACCTTTTAATTTTCTCATACGGCATCATTGCCTATGAATAGGGGTTCAGTGTATACCGCATTCCAATCGATTAACTCATAAAAAAGCTTCTTTGTGGAACAATATTCGAGGATTAATGCATTCGCGAACTTTTTATACTTGCGAGAATGTGAAAAAATAGAAATAATTACTTCCCAAAACAATGTGTGCTTATGTAATATATTGAAAAAATCTGCTCATAGTACGAAAATTCTACCTTGCACTGCTTGGACACTAAATTTTGCCTCATAGTGTGAAAACTGTTAGTCTTGCATTAAAACTGTTGAGGGCATTTTTGAAGAGAACTATCAAATGCACAATTGTTATCAAGCATTTTTTGCTGATTTTGAAATGCCATTTTGCAACCCTAAACCATTGATTGAGTACGAATTAAAAAAACACGTCAACCTTAGATTTTTGTCCTATATCACATATCCGAAAATCATTCAAATCGGTGAGTGACACCTTCTGAGCAGAGACCTGCATCAAGTACTTGAAAAATCAAGCTTTTTCAAGTACTTGAAAATTCACTTGGTTTGAACTTGAAAAAACCAAGCAAAGCAAGCTTCGTATCACACTAATCAATCGCAAGCTTTACTGCTCTGCTGCGCACAAAAACTTGAAGCGCTTGAAATTTTCGGGGAAATACTTGAAAAGATTGATATGTTCGGCAAAAGCTTATAAGCTTGCAAGTATCCAAATAGTTCAAATTGGGAAAGCTTGTTGTCTTGGGGGTCGCTGATTGCGATTCTGATGTCAGAATATAAAAGGTTGTTTGGACACTAGGGTGGACCGTTACAATATTTTTTTTGTGATTTTGACAGATTTTGCCCTTTTTTGCAATTTAAGTCGGATCAATTATTTGGAGTCTGATGTTATGAAAATGATGTTCTGAGATTATAAAGTTTCATATCTCGAAGGGGAAGCAAAATTGATAATCGAATAGGGGGTTCAAATACCCCTATTTGTGTGTCTCAAAAATGCTTCCTCAAATAGGAACCCCCAAGAAGTAAAGTTAGTAAAGAGCTTTGCATCAATAAAATCGGAACTTCATTTTACGTTTTCAGATTTTCTTAATAGAAAAATCACTCTGGCAATGAAATATATAAACCCACGGACAGAGTTAAAAAAACAAAAGATGAAGAAAATATTTTTTCAAAGAAGACTTTAAAACTGTAAAGATTTTTGGCCTCCATACATTTCATTTCACTCTAACACACATACTTTTTTTTAAGAATATTGGTATATTTTAGTTAACCAAAGTTTCTTGGTACAGAACTGATTATTTGAATACTGGTGGTTACCTTAGATATTAGAAATTAGAAGTTTTTACAAAACTACAAAACTGTTAAAAGTTGTGTTGCAAGCACCTGTGAACAAGACTTGAAATGTATCTTATTCTTATAACAACATTATATATGCTGTCTGCTACAGCCATTCTTTACTATTATATTACATTTTTTTTTGCAATTTTTATAAAAAACATGAATACTAAAAAAGAGGCTTTCATTGAAGCTGCTTTAAAAATAGCTGCTTGATAATTAAGTTCACTACAAACAATATTAATTTTTTTTACATATGAAACCATACAATTTTAATGAGAATAAATTAATTTTTTTTAAAAAAATATCTGCATACATGTTTCATTGTTATTCTCTTAACATATAGGTACACATTCGAAAAAAAAAAACATATGAATCTGAAACAAAAACTATAAAATTATTACTTATCATAAAACTTCCATCAGTTTTTTAGTTGCATCTTGTTACTTAAGGCGCAGCTATTTCTACAGATACGCGGTACGCATGAATACGCTGTGTTTTTTTTACATTTTCACTTTTGTTGTTATTGTTGTTCCCATCCGCACTTAAAGACATTAATCGAATTGAGCTGAGTGTAGAACAAGAGAAAAAACTACAGTCAGAACTGAATTTAATGATTGGCAGTCAGCATTTAAAACAACATTAAAAACAAAAAAAAAAACAATCAACAACACGCTAAACTTCAACTCTTGTGACGCATTCAACAGATACAACTGCATCTATGCTTTGCTGCACTGGGCTCAAGGACAATTTGTTGCCCCAAATGGGGGTCAAACGAGTGATAGGCGGTATTAGGGGCAACAGTAGCTAGATTTGCCCTTCAAGTGCAACCATTCGAATTGCTAGCAGCTGCAAATTAATTGAATTAAAAACTATTTGATAAGAGAGAAAAAAAAAGAAATAACCACTACTTATGTTGCGATATACAAACAGATCAAGTGGAACATAGCCACACTTCAGAGTTCATGAACTGAAACAACATAGTGTTGGTGAGGTGGCGACTTGGGAGGGGGGAGGAGTGTCTTCGTGCAGGCAAAGCGATTGGTAGTCGTTCATGCTACTTAGTTGCATTATGGCTGCGTTGAAGTACGTGTTGCGTGTATCTCTGCGTATCCGTCGTTATTGCGGGTGATCAGCGACTATTAATGGTTATATTTTGTTTTTGTTTTTTTTTATTCTTCTTGCGGCCGCTAGTGATTATGTGCACTGCATAGCGAGGGCGCTGTTACTATAGACGCACTCAAACATAAATACACTGAGGAAAAATATTGAAAATAATCAAAGAGTTCACACTTTTGAATGTGGCAATGAGCAAAGATACAAGGAATGTCAGTCAATATTTGCTTCGTTTTTCTTATCTGCTTGCATTTCTACAGCTTTTCCGGCACCACGCTCACCATTCAATGCCCGTTCCAGTTTTCCAGTGGTAGGACATCACCAAATAGTAGTTCCATTCTGAGTTTCAATGTTATCTATCTTTTCCATCCAAAGCTTTTTGATATCAAAAATTTGGCTTGAGTGGGCCTGTATGGGGGGAGTTTCTCCGCGTTTTTCAATGCCCGCGCCAGTTTTCCAGTCGAAAGACACGGCCAATAAGTAACTCCATACTAAGTTTCATGGTTAAGCGACATTTAGTTCCAAGGCTATTTGGTATTGAAAATTTGAATTTTATGGGTGGTGCCACGCCCCCTTGTTTAATGCTCACTCAGTTGTTCCAGTCGAAGCCCACAACTAAATAGCAAGTTCGTACCGATTTTTATTACTGTGTGGCATATAGTTCAAAAGTTATACCATAAATTTGGGCTGCTAAAAAAGTGGCACGCTCTTTATTCAATGCCCATAAAATATTACCAGTAGAACGGCACTTATAAATTCAGGCCAAATACTAAATTCCAAAACTGTGCGACCTGTAACTCCAAAGCTATTCGAATATCGTTTATATGGGAGGTGGCACGCCTCTTGTTCAATGTCCGCCCCATTGGTTCGATTGGCACAAAACTCCACAGGAATATTCTCATTACTTTGATACAGTTTCCGGGAAATTTCGTAAAAATAAGTCTAGCGGTTTTGGAGTATACCTGATATACACATCAGTTCTGCCAGGTTATGGAAAATCATTATTTTTCCCGTTTTTGAAGTTATAAATAAAAGCTTTCAAAAATAGATTTAAAATCAGCCTAATAACCGTAGCTTTCGGTGCAAGGATTTAAATATAATATTATATTATATTATATTTACTCATAAAATTATTATGGATTCCTAAACATTCCGTATTTCCATCAATTTTAAAACAAGTTTTAGAAGTCTTCAAATAACTGTCATTAACAGCTATGTTCTGAAAATTTGGTAGCAATCAATGGTTACCTACAATTTTTCACCAGCCACAAAGAAATACTACCCATACATTGAGATTGAGAAAAACTTTTGCTAGGGGTTACATTTTACTCTCAATATCATGTTGAATATGTTTTTGAATTCAATTTTTATAAAATAATTTTATGAAAATTTAAACGAAAACTTAATTCAACACAGATTAAAAAAAAAATATTATTATTCTTTCTTCCTTATTTACATGAGACACAACAAAAAAAAAGATGGGAACCATTTTTTTCTAAATTAAACGTCAGAATCAATGTTGTTTAAAAACTTTTCGCAAAATTCCTGGACGATTTATAACAGTTGATTCGAAAAACTGGAACAAGTCTAGTTTAATTAATCCGCTAAATTTCAAAAAGTTGCTTAGTACAAGGTCTGGCAGAATTATAATTTTATCATGCGTACAAGGTAGCATTTTTTCGTAGGCTATAATGATATTGAGAAGAAAGGCCACTATCCCCCCTATGGCCCAAGCAACTCCTTGAAATTCAGCAGTTTCATTAAAGTAGACTTAAGCCCCAAACGGAAATAATGATAGTTTTATTTTTTTAAAATAGATCAGTTCTATAAAAATATGAAGTTTAAAATTTTCCTTAAAAGTAACGGATTTATATGAATTTTAATTAGAAGATGATATATTTTCATTAGACAAGTTGGTTAGAAAAAAAATTTTGAAAATGGCTACGTTTTCCCCGTTTGGGTCACTATTTTCCCCGCCATCCCGTTTAAGTCAAAAAATTCCGAAAAACGGAGAAAATCCCGCCACCTGGTAGTTCAGATACACGCTCACATACATTTATGCATGTTTATATAAATAGATAGATTATACTCAACAAAAGTCTGCGGTTGGCTGATAGCGACGTTCACTACTTTCATTGAATGCCTCAAAGCACTTCTGGAGAAGACTAAGAAAAGCATTCCACCCAATGACATGCCTTCTGGGTATGAAAGTAGGAGGGATGAAATTCAATACTTTCTCTTCCACTTCACCGTCTTTTGATGCACTTGTTTTGCTGGGATGTTGACCGTATTGAAACACAGACTTAATTGAGTTCATTTTTGCTGAAATCGGCTCAGCTGTTTTCGTTTTTTTGTATTTTTATACAACTCGTACTGCGTAAGGGGTATATTAACTTTTTCATTCCGTTTGTAACGCCAAGAAGGAGGCGTGGCAGGTATAGAAAAATATATATATTTTTGATCAGCATCATCTCCTGAGTCCATTTCCGTGTATCCGTCTGTCTGTCCGTCTGTCGACACGATTACAGCCGCAATTTTAAAGCTATCGCGATGAAATTCAAAATATAAGTTTATTTTTAAAAAAGGAAGATCAAGTTCGTGAATGGGCCAAATCGGATGAAAACCACGCCTACCTCCCATACAAAGTGACTTTATATTAACCGTAAAATGTCTTTAAAATCTACAAAAATTAAAGAAATGCCTTGAAATTTGGCATGTAAGCTTTGGTCTTCAGTTCTAATCCTGGCTATAAAATTTGGAAACATCCGATGGAAACCACGCCTACCTCCCATACAAATTGGCTTTATTTTAAACGTAAAATCTCTTCAAAATCTGCAAAAATTAAAGAAATGTTTTAAAATTTTGCACATAAGCTTTGATAATTAAAATTAACCATCTGCTTGATATATGAAAAAATCAGATGAAAACCACGACCACTTCCCATACAAAGTGGCTTTATTTTAAACGTAAAATCTCTTAAAAATCCACAAAAATTAATGAATTTTCTTGAAATCTTGCATATTGGCTTTGATATATAATATCAACCATCCCTATGATATATGGCAAAATTGGATTGGATCAAAATCGCAAAGTTAAAAGTGGGAGTGGAAAATTTAATATA
Organism: Coremacera marginata; assembly: GCA_914767935.1. Lineage (NCBI taxonomy): Eukaryota > Metazoa > Arthropoda > Insecta > Diptera > Sciomyzidae > Coremacera > Coremacera marginata. The sequence continues at coordinate 163,814,355 of OU612044.1, forward strand.
GCCTATGACCCAACTGGGTACTAAGGCTATCCACTTAAAAATAACGCCTACTTTTATAACAACCAATTTATTTCAAAAACAAAATATACCACCTTGTTTAAAAAGAAAGGTTCGTTCATTCACACTGTGAACCGGACTTAACTGTCAGATTCGATTTCTTTATTTAGTATGTTGCCACATGTGTCTATGACAAGTCTGCCAAATATCAGCGTCTCTCGTTGACATTTGGTAGAGTGACAGTGTTTTGTTTACAACAACTTTTTTCGTGTCTTCGATGTTTTCTTCAATGGAAGAAAAAATTGGGCAACGAGTTTATCAAATTTTGTGTGAAAAATGGTTTCAACTGCGCCGATACGCGTAAAATGTTGGTGAAATGTTACGGTGACTCTGACTTCTATCGTATCAGAAGGCAAAGAAGTGGTTTAACCGATTTGTGAGTGGCCAAGACGAAGTAGAAAACGACCCTCGTACCGGGCGGCCATAGTGTTCGACTACCGAAGAAAACGTTGAAAAAAATCAAAGATATGTTGGTCAAAAATCGCAAATTGACGATTAGAGAGCTAGCAGAGGACGTCGGCATTTCAATTGGATCCGTTCAGAACATTTTGAAGAGTGAATTGGGCTTGAGACGTGTCGCTGCGAAGTTGTTACCGAAAGAACTCAATTTCATGCAAAAAAGAGACTGAGTTGCTATCGCGAAAGACATGCTGGAAATGGTCGAAAATGACGAATCATTCATCGAATCCATCATTACTGGTGATGAGACTTGGGTATACGAGTTTGACACGCAAACTAGGGATTAGGCGAGTGAATCAGGCTCAATTTTTTCTTCCAGTGTAAAAATCTAAGACACGAAAAAAGTTGTTAACAAAACACTGTCACTTTACCAAATGTCAACGAGAGACGCCAATATTTAGCAGCCTTGTCATAGACACATGTGGCAGCCTACTAAAAAAAATTTCGAATCGGACAGTTAAGTCCGGTTCACAGTGTGAATGAACCTTTCTTTTTGCACAAGGTGATATTAATTTTTATTCAAATACTCCGTTTTGGTTTTGACAAAAATTTCAGTTTCGTGCGGACGCTAGTTGTGGCTATTTATCTGTAAATATTTGAAAGTAGAAACATATAGTAACAAAAAATAAAGTACGGTCTTATGTAAGGATCGTAACTGTTACTCAAATCAGCCTATTAACGAAGTGAGCCACGAAAGGAAAAAGCATTTGCAAGCTAATTTCTTATATGAATGTAAATAAAGATTTTAATATATCGTTAATTCTAAATCAATAATTTTGTATTCTAATTCGAAGGAACTCTGTTACAATTTAATACCTAGCTTAGCAGTTTACATTACAACTTATTTGGGCTGAGATAATCCTTTGAAGTTGTAATTCAAAAGAATGGACAATCTGTACGTACGTCTGTACGTAGGTCTGTTCACGTACTTTACTTGCAGGGAGAGAGCAAAAAATGAATTGAGAAAAGAAGTGTCATAAAGAGAAAAATAGTAAAAAAAGTTCGTGAACAGAAACTTGTAGAAACTTGCAAACTAACAGCTGCTCGAACGTCTTGACAGCATTTTTGAAAAACAAAAAAAAATTCCTAAATTCGAGTTCTTTAAAATATTTGAAAATTTAAATATTCGAAAATGGAGTCATATAAAATAAATTGAAATTGTTTGCCAAAGACTTTTAAGCACAAATATTTTTTCTTTCGTCAATTTTAATAGGAAATCCACAAGAAATAACTTTTGACAGTTTGTTTTTTTTTTTTTTTGACAAACAATTTTTTTTCGTGAGCTGCAAGTTCTTGCAAGTAGAAATTTTGCTAGCAGAAACTTGTAGCTACTTTTTTCTCTCTCACTTTTTTATGCTCTCGTTGTCTTCTTTTGTTGCAAGTTTGTTCGAGTACGTGAACGCTTTACTAGTGAAAACTTGTAGCGATTTGTTATAATTTGTAAACATTTTTTGTTAGTGAACAAACCTAGTATTTGATTGTATTAAAGTTGATAAAATGCATGATTTATATTCGTTTTCGATAGATCTCAGCCGAAAATTTCTCTTTGTGCTAGTACATTTTTTAATAAATATCCTCTTCTAGAAAGAATTGTTGGCATCTTTAATGATTAAGTGATTTTAGACACAATTATTCTGAAATATTATTTTATTATTCTGCTCATAATATTTTTGAACAGATATAGAAATATTTTTTTTTCACTGTACATCGTTTTGACAAGTACGTAGGGTGACTTTTATATTTCGGGATTTGGCAACCCTGGTGTTGCAATCTGTCAACTGAAAGCTCTATCGCAAAGGTTGACATTTGTTGGCTTATACGTACTCAGAACGTTTTGACATACGAGCGCTATTTGTGTTGTTTAGTAACTTAAAAGATTCATCTCGGTCTAAAAATGGAATTAAATCGTGAACATTTTCGTGCGATTATTTTTTACAACTTTCGACGTGAATTAACACAGCAACAGTGCATGGATGAACTTAATTCAATTTTTGGCGATGAAGCTCCATCAAGGACCAGTGTTTATCGATGGTATGGTGAATTCAATCGTGGTCGTAGTTCACTCCAAGACGAATTTCGTGAAGGTCATCCGAAATCAGCTGTTGTTCCGAAAACCATTGATGCTGTGCGCGAACTGATATTGCAAGATCGTCATGTTACCTATCGTGAGATTGAGGCAACCTTCGGCATAAGTGGGACCAGCATACATTCAATATTGCATAAACATTTGACTGTCAAAAAAATTTGTTCGCGTTGGATCCCACACAATTTGTCAATCGCTCAAAAAAAGGCTCGTGTCGATTGGTCGAAGGAAATGCTCAAAAAATACGATCGCGGTGCTTCGAAATACGTCTATGACATCGTGACAGGTGATGAATCGTGGATTTACGCGTATGAGCCCGAAAGTAAACAGCAGTCGATTGTATGGGTGTTTCAAGATGAGCCAAATCCAACAAAAGTTGTTCGCGCACGAAGCACTTCCAAGCAAATGGTCGCCTGTTTTTTCGGAAAATATGGACATGTCGCAACCGTACCACTAGAACAACGCAGAACAGTCAACTCTGAGTGGTACACAACCATTTGTTTGCCAGTTGTCTTCCAAGAAATCAGGAAAACCAACCGCCGAAGACGGATCATTCTTCACCACGACAATGCGAGCTCTCACACATCGGCTCAAACAACTGCATTTTTGAGCACCCAAAACATCGATTTGATGGGTCATCCACCGTATAGTCCTGACTTGGCACCGAATGACTTCTTTTTATTCCCAACCGTGAAGAATAAACTGCGTGGACAACGATTTTCGACGCCCGAAGAAGCGGTTGCGGCATTCAGAATGCATGTTTTGGAGATACCTCAATCAGAGTGGCAAAAGTGCTTCGACAATTGGTTCAAACGCATGCAAAAGTGTATACAGTGGCTCACATCATAAGTCGGGCAAGCAATCGACACATTTTCTTTGCTTTTTTAAAATATTTTAAACTTACTTTTTTCTTAAAGTTGCTAACGATTCCAGTTACTTATTTATGACAAAATAAAGGTTTGCAAAAACAAAATTCATGGATATGAATAAACCGGTTTTACAGACAAAAGACGAAAAATTCCTTGTAAATATGATCACATTGAAAGTCGAGAAGAACACGTGCACGAAAGAGAATGAATTATTTACCGTTAGAATCGAACAAAGTAAGGTTTGGGAGTTGAGGTAACTTCAGTTGGAATCTTCTTTTCGTAGGAGAGTTTTATTTTTGAACTATCAATTAATCATTTTTAAAATGGCACGTCAAATAAAACAATCTACGTGCAAGGAGCGTAAATTGGTAATTTATCACCATTCGAAAGGTAAAACAGAACGCGAAATCGCCGATTTAGTAAATAAAAGCAAGTCAACTGTACACGATATATTGAAAAGATATAAAGAAAACGCCAGAATAGAAAATAAGCAAAGGAAAGGAGCTAAGAAGAAGTTGAGCTTGAGAGATGAAAAATTTATAATTAGAGAAATTCAGAAAGACCCATTTCTGTCCGCTCCAAAACTTGCCTTAGTTTTAAAAAACAATTTTCAGCTTAATGTCTGTGCTGAAACCGTGCGCAGGGTTCTGCGTAAAAAAAATTTAAAGGGATGAGTAGCCCGTAAAAAGCCCTGCATAAGTGTGAAAAATAAAAAAGATCGCCTTGATTTTGCTCGCGAACACAAATTAAAAGATTTTTCATTTTGGAGCCAGGTAAGATGCATATTTTATTATGTTTAAAACATTTAATAATATATTTGATTTTTTAAAGGTGCTTTTCACAGATGAGAGCAAATTTAATTTATTCGGATCTGATGGCAGGCGTTACGTGTGGCGCAAACGTAATGAGGAGTTTAATAATAAAAACACGAAGAAGACAGTTAAGCACGGAGGAGGCTCCGTTATGGTTTGGGGATGCATGGCAGCCTCGGGTGTGGGAAAACTCCATTTTATTGAAGGCATCATTGATAAAAACGTCTACCTTGATGTTTTAAAGTTAAATTTAAAGGATAGTGCTCGCATGCTGGGCATTTTGGATAACTTAAAGTTTTATCAGGACAATGATCCAAAACACTCCTCGTTGATTGTAAAGACCTGGCTCCTGTATAATTACCCCAAGGTAATCAAAATTCCTGCACAAAGCCCTGACCTGAATGTTATAGAGCATTTGTGGGACGAACTAGGTCGCAGGGTTCAAAACAGAAGGTGCTCCAATAAGGGCCAATTGAAAGCTGCATTACAGGACGAATGGGCGAAAATAAGTTCAGATGTTTGTCGTAAACTGGTGGAAAGCATGCCAAGCAGGCTCCAGGAAGTGGAGAAACAAAAAGGTTATGCAACAAAATATTGAATTGTTCACTACAATTAAGCATTAGTACAAAAAGCTTATTTTGCCCGACTTTCAATGTGACCATTTTTTTATTGAATTATTACGTTTTCTTTTATTTTATTGTTATGTTTCAAAACATGGAATTGGTTTTTGTTGTAAAATAAATCTATAATAAATAACTTTTACAAATATGTATTATTTTTTTTTGCGACTTCAATTTGGCTAATTAAATATCAATTAAACTTATAACATACTCTTGCCCGACTTTGGATGTGAGCCACTGTAGATCTTAATGGAGAATATTTTGAAAAACAATAAAGTGATTTTCGATGATTAATATTTGTTTTTGTTCTCTAATCCCGAAATATAAAAGGCACCCCTCGTATTCCATGATTTCAAAATATTTTTTAGCCTGTTGTCATCGGTTTAGCTGTTGACTCAAGTGCTGTTGACGCTGATGACTCTAGTGATGATTAAGAAAGAAGAATGTTTTTTTTTCTTATAAAAAAGTTTTTATAAAATCCAACCAGTTTAATCACAAAATAATGAGATGTAAACATATTGTTTTGTAGTTTTTAATACTTAATTGTAATATTATTTGTCGTTATTACTTTTAATGCTTTCATTATGCGAAATATTCGAGTTATTTATATTAAACATTATTGTATTATTTATAGAAACAATATTAACTGCATGAGATATGGTTTATAGTTAAGATAGTATTAAAGTGTATGAAAAAATCAATAAGTTTGTTTTTTTCAAACTTTAGTATTCTATATAAAAGCAATAATAAAAGCTTATAATTTTAGATCAAAATTCGAAGAACTAAAAATGTTATGAATATTAAGGGTATTTTTTTAGCCTGTATTAACTCTGATTGTTGAACAAAACATGTCGAATTTCATTCAATAACCATTTATTTGTATTCAATAGAGGGAATAATAACTATGATAATTCGATTCTTTGCCAATGAAGACTTTACCTTCATTCAATACGCAATTCAATCTATGTTGTCGTAGGTTAGTTTGTATGTATAAATCCATTAATGTTGTCGTAGGTTAGTTTATATTAATGAATTCTTAATTTACTTACAATATTTTTAATCGCTTTGCTTAAAATTAATATTGCTTCAATAATAGTCTTCTTATCAGCTTGAGCCATTTAAGCATTCCTGTCGTTTCTGTCTCTGTTTCTTCTGTGCCTTCTTCCACTTAATTGTCTACATTTAAATGCAGAGCCATGCCACTGATAATGAAATGCAATATTAAATTAATTCCAATAATAATAACAATTTACGATTACTTTATTTTTTTTTTTCATTCTTTAATTCTAGTTGTTTATTGTTTGTTGACATGTGCCGCTGACAGTACTTCCAAATTGGGTCTGAGTGGCGTTCCATTGAATGAGTGATTGAATAATGCGCGCCACAAAATCCGCACTTTATCTGCACAATGCACATCAACTCTAAATTAATTGAGTTAATGAACTGCAGTAGCTACGAGTATCTGTTTTTGGCTTTGTTTATAGCTACTGTTAAACTGAGTTGCTGTTGTTGGTGGTCATGTTGATGGTAAATGTTAAGAAAACCGGCTCATTGTGTGAAACTATAAGCAACTGTTGTGGTGGTAGGTCAGGGGAAACATGCGTATTTAAAGAATAATCGATTCATTAAATATTTATGATTGAAAAGCAGCTCAGGCTGAAGTTCAATTAAGTAATTAAACACGCATCCACGGCTTGTTTCAATTTGACACAAATTTCTAATTCAAAACGTGATAGTGTCTTTGCTTTTATACAAATTTGAATAGTATTGTGGTTCATTGACTGATTTCCGACGAACATTGATAAATTATGTATTCTAGATGTCAGAATGAGCTGTTGGATAATAATGAAGACATTGATGGAAGTGATCATAAAAATAGAGACTGTGTGCAAAATGAAAATAAGGTGGATGTGGATGATAGTTGCACAAGCAGTGAGAGCGAAGTGAGAGACTTTATTGAAGAGGAAACCAGAAAAAAATGTTAGCAGAACCTAATATTGATCGTGAAGAAAGATAAAATTCCTGTGATCGCGATAAACTAGCGTCGATTCGTACAATATTTGATAAATGAGATAGCCGGCTAAAATTGCTACATACACTAGGTGCAAATGTGACTGTTGATGAGAAATTATTACCTTATCGAAGCCGCTTTCAATTCACCCAATACATTCCTTCGAAGGCAAATGGCAAATATGGCATTTAACATTGGGTGTTCTATGATGCTGTGATACGCTTATGATATTTACATTGGTTGAGACCGTAATTGTATTGATAAAATAAACTAGGCTAAATGGGTTGTATGTATCTCATAGATGGGCTGAATGGAAGGAATGTGACCTGCGACAACAACTTCATATTCCATTGCCTTGCCGTGAAATTGAAGGAACGACAAATGATAACCGTCGGCCACTGTTATAAGATATGGCAATATCTATCCAAATTGGCGGTTTGAGCAACCACTTTGGCAAGGGAAATTTTTCTTTGGCGCGATGGCGAAAAATTGGCGGTTTCTATATTTTTTTTTTTGAGATATTTTAGAGATCCCCTGAAAAAAGTCCAAAAAAACAAAGCAAATAAATTTTCAGTCTTTAGTTTGTAAAGTAATTCTTTTGATAACTTATATTATAGCCATCAATTGTTCCGTCTTTTATACTTTATTCGCAAGACATCAGTTTAAAATCCAATTCTTCAAGTTACGAATTAACTTAACTTAAAAATGTGTGATTAACAATCCTTTCGATTGCCTCAAACATTGTTAACCCTTATTTTTTAGTTAAAAGAGCTGGTTATGAAAGCGTCCTTAACCAGATTATTGAAGCAATGAGCAGTGATTGTGCTTATCTACCAATTGATTAAAACGATTTCGCAGTGAATTTTCATAAGAAATTTTAAATGTCAATTCAAATTTGAAGCTGCCTTGTTTTCAATACTTGCGTTAATTACTGGTTGACATGGCTATTCGGCTGCCAAAAATTATTGAAGATTTCAGAAAATTTAAAGCTATGCGTACGGAAATTTTCTAAAGTTTTTGGAATCCCAAAAACCACCCAAATGAGAAATGACCCAAAAATTAATGAAAAAATCCCCAAAACGAAAAAAAGAAATTTCACCCAAGCAAACGAAAAAAAACCCAAAAATTTTTGGATAATTACCCAAAAACAAAACGAATATTGAACCAAAAAAAAAAAAAAAAAAAATGAAAATTCGCCCAAGTTTTTGTATTGTCTTCCCACACGAAATACGAAATTCCCTCGTACAAAGTGTGCATTTTCAAGGCCCATTTTTGTTTTTTTTTTAAATTCCATTTAAATTCAATTATTTAAATTTAAAAATTTAATTCCTTTTAATTTTTAATAATGTCATGCTTACAAATTTATAAAAAAATTTTCTTTCAAGGGAAAAATAGAAAGAAAAACAAAAGAAGCACCGCTGTATTTACTTTAAATATCGTTTTTTTTTAGCCAAATATTGAAAATGAAAGATCACATAATAAAAAAAAAATCGAAAAAGCACCCAATAACAACACGTTTGGGCGAAATTTCGGTTCAAAGCGAGCTCGAAGCAGAAAAAAGCAATTGATTTCTAACAGATCTAACAGATCTTTTAGATCTAAAATTTGGTATTATTTTTTTAAACTTTTTATCAATGATTTCTACTCGTATTCTGAATATCAATTTTAATTTCAAATTCAGATATGAAATCCGGCCTGAAATAGAAAAAGATTGATTTTTTGCTTAATTTCATTTTAGAATACGGGTCTGTATAAATGAAGCCTAAATTATATATAAATTTCAGTCCTGAAATCTTTTAAATTTCAACTTTAAAATTTAAACTAAATAATGAAGGCATGATTATGTTTAAAAATTCATTCCTGAATTCCAGTCTGACTATTAGAGGCATGAGCGAGATTTCTGCTGGGTGGGTACTTGTCAAATCATTAAATAAAAAAAAGTTGGTCAAAGTCAGTCATATGCTTAGAATTCAGCAGTCTTTCTAATGAGCGATGAGTGAAAGCAGCGGCACTCGTCGCTCATCGCTGTTATGAGAATGCTTCGCGTGGAAGTGGTTGTTGTTGTGCGCAACCGCACGCACTCGCACTCGCACTCGGTTTTTGACGAGTGATTTAGAATCGTTAAAAACGATTCGTTGCAGGTCTCTGGTTTGAATCAGTAAAAGTTGTAATTATTGGTAATAATTCATAAACTTTTTTATTGTATTATATATTAACTCTAAATATTGTTTTTTGTTTTTGGATGGTAGGTATAAATTTTTTGTTGCAAGAAAATGATTGACTAAGCTTACTTAAATCCAATTTTACATACTTACTTACTTAGGTGGTCGTAACAACCCGTGTCCGGGTTTCAGCCGACCTCATCAGCTCTCGCCAGGCGCCTCTGCTTTGCGCGCGCCTTCTCCAATCGGATACACCAAGTGCGGTTAGGGCTTCCTCAGCCTGGTCCATCCATCGGAGGCATGGTCTCCCTCGTCGTCGTTGACCAGCGACCCTCGCCTCGAGCACCTTTTTCGCTGGAGCTTCGTCGTTCATACGATGGACATGACCCAGCCAGCGTAGTCGCTGCACAGTTATACGCCGAACTACGTCAATGTCATCGTAGAGCTCATAAAGCTCGTGGTTCATTCGGATGCGATAGTCATCGCCAACTCGAACAGGACCGAAGATTTTGCGAAGAACTTTTCTCTCGAACACCCCCAGAGCGGCTGCGTCAGTTTGCGAAGCTACCCATGACTCAGCGCCATAAAGTAGCTCAGGTAGAACGAGCGTCTTGTAGAGTATTAGTTTTGTCGATCGAGAGAGGGCTCTGGAACTTAGTTGCTTACTGAGCCCGTAGTAGCACCTATTAGCAATTATTGTTCTTCGCTTTATCTCCAGGCTGATTTCGTTGTTGGTATTAATGGCGGTGCCAAGATAAACGAACTCCTTGACTACTTCAAAGTTATAGATGCCGGATGAAACGTGGGAGTCTAAACGCAGCGCTCCCTTGTTTGTAGACAGCATATACTTTGTTTTGCCCTCATTTATCGTCAAACCCACTTTGGCTGATTCCTTTTCGATAGCGGCGAAAGCAGCGGTAACATCTCTCTTGGTTCTGCCGACAATATCAATATCATCAGCGTACGCAAGGAGCTGGACGCCTTTGTAGAAAATGGTGCCATTACGATGCACACCGGGCTTTCGTACGATCCCCTCCATGATGATGTTGAAGAGATCGCAAGACAGTGGATCGCCTTGCCTGAAACCTCTTTCGGTATTGAAGGGTTCGGAGAGGTCATTTACTACCTTGACGGAGCTGCGTGTGTTGCTCAACGTCATTCTGCAAAGTCTTATCAACTTTGCAGGTATACCGAACTCAGACATTGTTGCGTATAGGCAATCCCTTCTCGGGCTATCCAATTTTAATATCCTTTATAAAATTAAACGTGAGACTCTAAAAAAAAAATTATATAAATTAACGGTTTTTGCTTTGAGCTGTCTTAAGTTTTGAGATATTAAACTGAAATTCCGCGATTCTTAATTCTCTTACCAACACATTTCATAATTTCGGAGCAAGTCTAGTTTAATGAATGCGCTAAAGTTTCAAAACGGTGCTTAGTACAAGGCATAGCAGAATTATAGTTGTTGCATGCTTACAAGGTAGCATTTTTTTCGTAGATTATAATGGTATTAAAAGAAAAGGTCACTATCCCCCCTGTGGCCCAAGTAAACCCTTGAAATTCAGCAGGTCCATTAAAGTAGACTTAAGCCATATTTTCTACTGCGTGCAGGGTTCAGAAACACTTTTGGATTTTAGTAGAAAATTTAACTTATCTACTATACATGTCACTATATATCCTGTTGCTGTTGTTGACCAATTTAGAAGAATTAAACACTGAACTAAATGCAATTTTAAGAGCTTTCTTGAGAAAAAGAACAATTTTTTGCAATGCATATACATGTGGATTCGTGCTTTGAGATATTTGCTAATGGATTTCACAGCTCTGGGGGAGTCCGGACCCGCGAACTCCTTCATATATACGCCACTGCTCCTCATATTTAGTTATTTTTTGTTTTTTATACAAATTTTTCTCATGAGTAGGAAGTTAGTGAAATTTGCTAAGGAACATTGTTGAGGCACATACAAGACCCTTGCTAATAAAAATTCTTACTGAGGAGAAAGATTTGTAAGCCAAAAAAAAAAAAAAATGAGAAAAATATAAAATAAAAATATGAAGAGTGCTTCTCTACTAGAAACAAGCGGCGGTTTTGTGTAAGAGAAATGGCGGTCTGGCGTACCAAAAAACTGGAAATACTGTCGTTGTCACAATATCAGAGAAATTTTAGAAGATAGTAGTAAAGAAGCCATGAAAATATATACAATTTTTAAACTAAATCTTCGTCAAGCTAAATATTAATGTTAAGTTTAATGGTAAATATTAAATTCAAAAACATAAAACGAGAAGACATCCATATGTTTATTTAACAGAATTTTAAGAGCGAATGTTAAAGCTTAAGAGGAGTGAAACAACTTCGTTGCATGAAATTTTAAAGTTTGGCCATATTGAGGCATTTATAGGATAAGTAATTTAAAAATTATTTTAAACAAATTTTTGCATTAAAAGTTAGCAGAAAACATAAGATTGTATATATATGGGAGTAAAAGGATTTTAATATACAATTAAAAATATTTGAGTATTTGTCCATAATTTGTCGTCATATGTCATACAAAATAAGAGATTTTGCATGCAATTTTGAAGTTTGGCAATTTGAAGGCCGAGCAGTAACTGACAAAATGGCTCGAAACTAGCCAAAACTCGGGCACTAGTCATAGGTTAAATATTATATATTAAATATTATTTGTTAATTGTCAAAAGTTCAATGTTAAATATTAAAAGTTATATTTTAAATGTTAAATTTAAAATGACAAAATGTTAAATGTCAAATGTTAAATGTCATATGTAGTATCCGACCAAAACCGAAATTTTTCCGAAACTGAAATTCGGCCTTTTTTGTAATATTCGGCCGAAACCGAAACTAGTTCATTCATTTTGTATCACGAATTTGTATCACGAATTAGCACACCAACGGTCAGCAAGACACGAGAGGTACAACTTTATTCCATACAAAAAGCGATTGCTTCTTGCGTCTTGCTTATCGTTGGTTTAGAAAAGTTTAAATTTTATTGAATAAATTTTTTAGTCAATTAATACATTTGAGAATAAAAAAATTTTTGTTAGTAATTTTTTGTCATATGTCGTACAAAATATGGAATTTTGCATGAGAAACTGGCCGAAACCAAAACAGAATATTCGGAGTGTTTTATAGTGAATATTCGAATGTTCGGAGACTTGTCATAGGTTAAATAAAAGGTGGTTAAATTTTAAGCGCCGATGTTGAATGTGAACCACACCTAAACGTCAAGTTTTTCTCTGCATTTCATTTGACATTTCTCAATTTCAGACTAACTCAATTTGAACCATGGAAAGATACACAATCGAGCAACGCGTTAAAGACATTCAGGCTTATTATGAGAATGGGCGTTCAAATCCAAATGCATATTGTGCACTTCGTGATATTTTCGGTCAATTTAACGTCCAAATGTGCGTACAATCGGAAAAATCGTGCAAAAATTTGAGCAAACCGGGTCTGTAGGAGATGTAAAAATACCAGTGCATGCTAGTACAGCACGTACTGCACAAAATATTGCTGCTGTTCGCGATAGTGTGGCTGAAGAGCCGTCCACCTCAACTCGTCGTCGTGCCCAACAATTGCACCTCTCACGCTCGTTGTTGATGAACATTATGCATAAAGACTTGCATTTACACGCTTACAAGATGCAATTGACTCAAGAACTAAAGCCTCTTGACCATTTCAAGCGTCGTCAATCGTCAGAATGGTGGCAAGAAATGGCAATATTGGATGATCAATTTTCGAAGAAAATCATCTTCAGTGATGAGGCACATTTTCACCTCAGTGGATTCGTCAATAAGCAGAATTGCCGCATTTGAGCGAATGATAATCCAAAAGTGATTGTCGAAAAACCAATGCAACCACAAAGAGTGACTGTTTGGTGCGGTTTATGGGCTGGCGGCATCATTGGGCCGTATTTTTTCCAAAATGAGGCCGGTCAGGCAGTTACTGTGAATGGTGTTCGCTATCGTGAGATGATAACGAACTTTTTATGGCCCGAATTGGAAGATATGAATTTGGACGATATGTGGTTTCAACAGGGCGGTGCCACTTGCCACACAGCTAACGAAACAATGGCTCTTTTGCGCGACAAATTCAATGGCCGTGTTAACGCACGTGGTGGCGATGTCAATTGGCCGCCAAGATCATGTGATTTGACACCGTTGGACTTCTTTCTTTGGGGTTATTTGAAAGAAAAGGTGTACGTCGGTAAGCCAGCAACAATTCAAGAGCTAAAGGATGAGATAATTCGGCACATTAACGGCATAGAACCTCACTTATGCCTCAGCGTCATCGAAAATTTGAACCATCGGATGGAGGTGTGCCGCCGAGATCACGGCGGCCATTTGGCCGATATTTTGTCCCATACATAATTGAACCATACCAATATTATCATAATAAAAAGAAATGACAATAATTTCTTAAATAATATGTGTTTCATTTAAAATCAACATCGGCCCTTAAAATTTAACCACCATTTGTTTTATATTAAATGTTAATTGTCAAATGTTAAATGTCAAAAGTTAAAAGTTAAATTTTAAATGTTAAATCTTAATTTTAAAGTCTTTAATCTTAAATCTTGAATCGTTAATTTTAAATCTTAAATCTGAATTCTTAAATTTTCAATCTTAATTCTCTAATCTTAAATCTGAAGTCTTAAATGTCAAATTGCTAAAAGTTTAAAGTTAAAAGTTGAATGTTAAATGATAGATGTTAAATTTCATGTGCCAAATATTAAATGCCAAATGTTAAATGCTTATAATTAAATGTCAAATGCCAAATTTTAAATGCTAAATTTAATAAAAATGTTGTTTTTATTTTGAGATTTTCACAAAGTTGAAGTTATAAAATATTAATATGCATACTAAATTTTATATAAATCAAACTGCTTCTTCGAATTTACAGAGCTTTATATTTTAGAGATAAACGCGTACAGCTACATAAGTAGCTTTGTGAGTCACTTGAACAAAAGCTGATTAAAAGAAAATGCTTTTGAAGTCACACAAAGCAAAAAGACTACAAAAAACAATTTCCTGCAACATCAGACAAAAAAAAAAAAACAAATACCAAGTATCTCAATACTGACTCAAAACTGTCAAACAGTAACTTAAAGATACGATTCAATGCGATACGGTTCATATAAAAACTCAGACGCCACTCTAAAGCATTTCTTTCAATGCAATTAGTGCGATTTTGCTGAGCTCAGACAGAAAAATATGACTAAACAGAGGGGAAAAAAAAGAATCACTAACCACTACTCTAGGTCTCTCGCCAGCTTGTAACGAGCTTCATGACGGTCTCAAGCGTTCGCTGCTGTTTATTTTGAATTCGTTTGCCGGCGAAGCAAGAAGTACGCGAACGCATAGGAAAAACATAAGCAACGTGCGCGTAACGACAAATACGAAAATTATCTGCAAGATACTCTATGCAAAACGAAAGCAAAATAAGCTGCAGTTATAAAAGAATATATAAAAGAAAAAAATAACTAATATAAAAATTAAAAAAAAAATAAAACAACAAAATTGTTCTTATTTTTATAACAACAATAACAACAACATAATAATAATCTACATCCGAAACTGCGGCCAAGTGCCGGTCGAGTCCAACATTCAGCGTGCGTCGGTTAGTTGAACACTTTATTGTGGTAAATTAAAATCGGGTAAATTTGTCGAATAAGACGGCTGCACCGTGAGATACAATTGCTTGTTTAAGTTCAAGAATTTGAAGTTTCAGTCTCCGTGCTGCGCAACAATTTAATTCAATTAAAATGACTTGCGCGGCGTATCTCAAAGATACCAGCTACTACAACTTTGACTACTAGCAGTGAAATAAGTGGCATAAAAATCGCACTTTCGGTCAAAAGAAAAAAAAAAAAAAACGCAACATAGGCACTTATCTAAAATCTAGAACAAATTTAAATAAAAATTATAGTTTGATTGCTTTCAGTGCGTCTGTGCTTGTGTGCTTAATTTATGCGTGTGCGTTCAGTTTAGTTATTGAAGCTATTTATTTGTAAAATTTTGTAAAAAAAAAAAATTCCTCATCATTTAAATTGTGATAAATTAGCTTAAAAAAGTTCCTGAAAATGTCTCAAAGTGTGCAAAAAATGCTAACGCTCAGTTATATTTTAATGATTTTTTGCTGGTGTTCAATACACGCTTTCAACTACTCACCTATACCAAATTTTATCATAAGTGCTCCAAAAAATTTAAGAATTTTTCAGCCTCAGGTGCGCAGTTCCTACTTTGGATACCAGATACTGCTGCGAGAAACCAGGTGAATAGTAAGAAGTATTTCACAGACCAGGTTATAATTATTAAAAATATTCCCAAGCTTATATATAATGCAAAAGAATGTTGCTACTATAATTGGAATTATGCATAAATTTGTATTCTTAATTGAATTTGTCTTCCATAAGCGTTCGCAAAAATTTTTATTGCCAAAAATTAAAGACTGAAGACTGAGTTCTGAATGCTTGAGTTCTTTTGATTTGACTTTAGATTTAATTGAATTATGACCCATTTGGGGCAGGGCGGGGCAATAAAATGCGTGTGCTCAATTCATGCAGATATATGTATATATTAAGAAAATTACACTAATTAGTCAAAGCTACATAGAGCACAAATCTTAAGCTACTTCGAAAACTCTGATCAAAGACAGTATAATACTCGTATAAAGATGTTCCACATAGAACAAATAAATGCCACAAATTTCCAATATTTTCTCGCTCTAAAAAAGCTATTTGTCTTACTTTCACTAAAGATGATTAAGCTTTAAATGTGTACTCAGCTTAAATCCACCTCAATTTTTTTTTGCTGTGCCGTTGTTTTGAATGACGATGACGCATCTTTATTTTATAAGATCTTTGTTTGGATTCCTAAAAAAATTGTCTTCAGATAAAAATAGCTTCAAAACTTTATATTATAGATATTATTTTAATTTATTTCATATGAATATTGCTTGTTAGTTAAGTTTTTCTTTTTTCATCATAAAAGTCAAGCAACGAATTTGTAATTATAAAAAAATGTTGATAACTACAGATTTAATTTTAAAAAATCTACCGACACAACTGTCTCTAAAATTCAGAAAAAATCTCAACATTTTTAAGCCGAACAATAACAATTAATTATAAAGATAACATAAAAAAATGAATAAAAAAAATTTACTCCAAAAAAGGGGTTGTCAAGATTTAGTACAAGATAACAGTATCTTTGAAATAACTATAGACACTACAGTATAGTCACACTAACGATAAATAAATATTTTATGCACACCAATTAAAACCGGTTAAAGAAACTAAATAGATATGTCATGAACCACTAAAGATACACTCTTAAGCTCTACAGCTGTTGAATAAACGAGCAATTAAAAGCATTACACATAAATTAAAAAAAAAACAAAAATTATTATAAGAAAATTAAAAACGAGAATTAACATACAATCGAAGTAAATTGGTAAATAAAAGAATACTAAAAATAAGAGAGAGAAAAAAAAAACACAAAGAAGGTGTAAAGCAAAGCTAAGTTTTAACTACAAACTCGTTAAGTTTTAATAAAATGATGAATCACTAACCAACAGATTTTTCGCTTGAATTGCAATATTTTTAATTTTATATTAAACACAGTATTTCTCATCAGAAATTTCACATGACAAGAACGTTTATTTATAAGATGTATGTGAGGCACGTTTAAAACGAAACCAATTGAAAAACATGACGAATTAATATTGATAATAAAATTGAAATAAAACCACATTGCCAAGAACTAACTTAAAAGCAAATGAAAAGAATGCAAAACTTTAAATGTGCTTTGATTGTAAATATTTCTTGAAGAAAATATTGCAGGAGAAACATGTGTGTTTGGGTTAAAGATATGAAACAAAAACGGTAAAATGTAATACAATAATTCTTAAGATTTGCTTAAACGTAGGTATATATAAATATTAATTTAAAAAGAAAAATTTAAATATTTTTTTAAATTTTTATTGGATTCGTAATTTATAAAAATGTATTTTGTTTTCTAAACATATTTGCTGATAAGTACAAAGATACGAGTTAAGACGTGTTTAATATTATAACGACCTTAAACTAACAATAAAAAAAATTTGAATTCTTCTTCTCCGATAGTTATTAATATCGGCTTCACAGCATGCCTACAACAAAGGAAGATCCGTGGAAACGGCCCTACACACGCTGGTCGGGACCATAGAAAAATCCTTGTTAAATAATGAGTTTACTTTGGTTTCCTTCTTAGATATAGAAGGAGATTTTAATAACGTAACACCACAAGCAATACGACACAGAGCATTACAGAGCTTATAGACAAGCTACTTAACAGTACAATAGTTCTATCGGACATGGGCGCATACAGCGCCATTAGATCTGTCTCTAGAGGTACGCCTCAAGAGATGTTCTCTCTCCACTCCTCTGGAATTTGGTAGTAAATGACGTACTGCTATCTCTGGAGAGAGATGGATGTGTAGTGGCAGCCTACGTCGATGTCCTAGCAATCGCAGTCAGAGGCAAGTTTCCTACTACTCTATGCGACATTATGCAAAGGGCCCTTTGCAGACTTGAGCAGTGGGCCAAGCCCTGTGGTCTTTGAGCTAATCCGGCTAAAACAGAGCTAGTCCTATTTACCAGGAAATATAAAATTCCTTCCTTAACACCAATCACACTAAATGGGTCTGTTCTGTCCCTTGCGAATAATGTAAAGTATCTGGGACTTATACTAGATAGAAAGCTCAGCTGGAAGTTAAACATAGCAGAGCGCACTAAAAAAGCCACAATGGCACTGTATACTTGTACAAAAGCCATAGGAACAAGATGGGGGTTTTCGCCTTGTATCGCTCACTGGCTGTATACTGGAGTCATAAGACCTATTCTTCTGTATAGAGTAGCAATATGGTGGCCGTCCATAGACAAGGTCACATATATGAAACAATTCCAAAAAATGCAGAGAATGGCATCTATATGCATCAGCGGTGCTCTGACAACAACACCGACTGGTGCCCTAGAGACCATACTCCATCTTCTACCACTGGACCTGGCTGCCAAACAGACAGCAGTCTGTTCGGCGATAAGACTTAGAGAACTGGGAGTATGGAAAAGTATGACAACAGGTCACTCATCCATACTTAACAACTTCAACTTCATTCCATCAAGAACTGATTACTTAATAAAATGAAGGAATGGTATGCTTATTCCGCCTAGAACATACTGGCTCAATGGTGCACCATGGAAACGAGGGTGTCTATATTTCTATACAGATGGATCAAAATTAAACGACAAGCTCGGGTACGGGGTCTACTCAAAAGAGCTGGGGGTATCTCTGGCTCGTAGGCTACCTGACCACTGCAATGTGTTTCAAGCCGAATTGATG
Source organism: Coremacera marginata (assembly GCA_914767935.1). NCBI lineage: Eukaryota > Metazoa > Arthropoda > Insecta > Diptera > Sciomyzidae > Coremacera > Coremacera marginata. The sequence goes on from OU612044.1 coordinate 163,832,821, forward strand.
GCAATAGGGGAGGTTGCATCATGGCTATATCTGATCTATATGCATCAGCAGTGCTCTGAGAACAACACCGACTGCTGCCCTAGAGACCATACTTCATCTTCTACCACTGGACCTGGCTGCCAAACAGACAGCAGCCTGTTCGGCGATAAGACTTAGAGAACTGGGAGTATGGAAAAGTATGACAACAGGTCACTTATCCATACTTAACAACTTCAACTTCATTCCATCAAGAACTGATTACTTGATAAAATGAAGGAATGGTATGCTTATTCTGCCTAGAACATACTGGCTCAATGGTGCACCATGGAAACAGATGGATCTAAATTAAACGACAAGCTCGGGTACGGGGTCTACTCAAAAGAGCTGGGGGTATCACTGGCTCGTAGGCTACCTGACCACTGTACTGTGTTTCAAGTCGAATTGATGGCAATAGGCGAGGTTGCATCATGGCTTTCAAAAAACGTTGTCTCTAAACGGGAAATTTATATCTTCTCTGATAGTCAGGCTGCGATAAAATCGTTGGAACAAGTAGCCACAAACTCTTAAGTAGCCAAAGCATGCCGTGCTTCATTGGGGGAAATGTCGAACTATTTCAGCATCAACCTAATATGGGTACCTGGGCATAAAGGCATAAAAGGTGATGAAAAGGCAGATGAGCTCGCTAGAAATGGGACACAAGTGCCACTATTCATGGTGAACCCAACGGGTATCCCGTTAGCGACTCTCAAACTGCTAATCAGTAACAATATCATATCGAAAGCCAACACTAGGTGGGCTGAATTCTCAACATGCAGAGCATCAAGGCTTATCTGGCCGACACTAGATCTCGGGCGATCGAGAGCCCTCCTCTCACTGGCAAGACCAGAACTTGCCACAATAGTGGCTGTCATCACAGGGCACTGCTTGATAGGCAGACATGCCTACAGGTTAGGAGTTATCTGAAATGACTTCTGTAGAAACTGCAGGGACGAGGAAGTGGAAGAAATCATCTCCCATTTTCTGTGCTCCTGTCCTGCGCTAGCCAGAGGAAGGCACAAATATTTAGGCTCTTTCTTCTTTCATGAGCTTGACGACCTGTCAACGATTGATGTCAGGCGTCTAAAAGGGTTCATCAGGAGCTCAAGTTGGTTCCATTATTAATAAAAGTCTGTGTGCAGCGGTATCACAATGGACCTATCTGGTCTAAGTGAGCTGATGTATGTATTTCATATACACCGGCTGCCGCCTCTACCTACCTACCTCTTAATAACAATTTTATTCAAATTGCTTGCTGAAATGTGTTATAATTCACCTTACATTTTTATTTGCTTCATGTTCCAAAGTTGTTTTGAGTGTTTTAGGCTAAGACTGTGAAATAAATATTTCTACTCAATTTTTCTATTCGATCAGAGTTACTTACTTTTGGTTCTTTTGAAGAAACGCAAAAAGTTAAAACATAAAATTTACAGTGACAAATTAAAGCTATGAAAAACTTAAAGCAGTGTTTTTTAATAACAGTGTTTCTTTAATTTTTATAATAATTTTCATATTGTCACTTAATTTTCAATATTCATAGCAATAATTGTGAAATTATTCATATTTCAATCATTTTATATAATATCCCAAAAGGAATACAAGAGGCTTATTTTACCTTAAGTAAGAAAGAAGAATTTTTGATTGGAATTTCTGCTAGTATCGTTTAAAAACCGCATCGATTTTCATTTTATATTTAGTGGTACGAGTACTGAGTTTTCATTGATTATACATAGTTAAACTAAATAGCTCCATTCAAAAACTCAATGAGTGGTATATTTCCATCATCTGCAAAGTTAATCTTGAAGTATCATGTATCATGGGTACCTACATTGCCTAATTTTTCTGCAATCCTTTTTAGAAACTTCGTTTGAATAAATCATCATATAAAAAAAAAGAATTTTTTTAAAAGCATTTTTTATAACAATTTCCACTCCTTGATGGCTTCCTTCAACTTTTAAATAAAAGCTTTAAATAGAAGCTTTGAGCCATTTTTTTATTTCTAATGCTAGGCAAACGTGTTTGGTCAGCTTTTTGTTAGTGTTTTATGCATAAAATGAGAAATACGCTTTTCTCTAGTGCTCTTAAACACTAAATACCAAAAATGCTTACCAAACATGTTTGTCTAGCAAAACCAAGGCATAAGTAAAAAACAAAATGAGTTTCAGCTTTTATAAATTGCTTCACAAATTCAAGGAGAGCCTTAAGATCGATGAGCGGAGATGAATTAATTTTTGTGTGAAACTGAAACAATTTTTCTTAATAAATATGATATCATGTGAAAGGAAATTTAAATGCAATTTTTGATTTAAATTATTTTTACAACAAAAACACTTTTCACGTTACTTTTTGAGAAACATTCAATATTTTGGATAATTTTTGAAAAAAAGATTAAAAATATAAATGCACAGCAAACGGTATCCCTGTAATAGTTTTTATGAAGTAATTTTATTGAACTTTGCGACAGGAAAGTATTAAATTAAATTTATTTAAAACCAGCGGAGAAATTTATATCGAAAGTCATATCTTTAAATTTCGAACGATTTTTTCTCATTCTTCGGGCAATCAAGTAAGAAGCACACAGTTTGTATGGAGGCACTATAAAATATCAATATTTCGGATCAAATATCTACTTATACGTAAAGTTCTAGAAAAAACAAAATTTTTGATACCCATAATGTGGTCGTTATCTCTAACAAAATATATTATTTTTAAGACAGTGCATTTTCCAATAACGAAAATTTTAATATAAAAAGGTAAGAGTAAAATAAATGCAAAAAAAAGGTAACCTTTAAAATTAGCTGAAATTAAATATAAGTGAAAATTAAACAATTTCGAGTACAGGCTCTTCATGATATCGACTAAATACTGTTAAAAATTTCAACAACAAAATGACAATAAAACTTCTTTCTAAAAATTAGATGCCATCCTGTGCGCCTTTTAAATATCATGCGTTTGATACCAATTATGTGTATGTTTCTATGGAAAATAGTTAAATTATGGCGAAAAAATGAAATTTCCGCTGATTTTAAAACGCCATTTGGAACACCTAAACCATCGATTGAGCACGTATAAAAAAATACGTCAATCTTAGATTTTTATCCTCTATCACATATCCGAAAATTATTGTAATAGGCGAGTGACACCTTTCCTTGTGTGTCTGAGACTGAGAAAATTCTTGTTACTTGTTGCTTGAGTTTGATCTCGTCAGATCGATCTCCGAGAACTGTCTCGTTTTTATGCATTAGACCCATTATTGTCAATCGTAAGTGTGTACGTAAGGTTTTGAGTTGATCGTGGATGTCCGGCTAGATTTACGATTTTTGTAACGAGGCATTTTCTTTGAAATCATTTATTTGGAAACTGTAAGCGACAGCGTAATGACATGTATTGTACTTACAGGTTAACTAGTTTCTGAGCTACCCTATAGGGACAAACTAACTTGTTTTTAAAAACAACTAATTAAAAAACTAATTTAAAATAAACCAGTATATGAACTACTTTGAATTATATTAAGGCGGCATCCACTTTAATTCTAAATAGTTTTTATTGCATTATATATGAAGTCATTGCAATACTACTTAAAAACAAGTGATTGATAAACTACTTTTAATTATATTAAGGCGGCAACTACTCTGATTTTACATGTTTTAATTGCAAATTTTTATTAGATTACAAGTTTATATATATTTAACCATGGTATTTCATCAAATATTATTAACTTTAGGCCATCAGTAATAGTTTTCAATTGGTTATTTTAAAGCAATTAAAAATATAGTTTAAATGTAACTAGTTTAACAAGTAGTTGAAAATATATGCAGACGAAAGTCAATTGACTTATTTAGCGGACATCACCATACAAAATAAGTTAGTTCGTTCTATGGAAAAAAGTCAGAATTTCAACTAGTTGTGGTTGACAAAAAACTACTTTATCAATTACTTTTAAATTACTTGATTTTCCTACAGGGTAGTTATGGCAATAATGACTTTCCATTTCCCCACTGGGGAGTTATAGCATGTTCACACTAAGGCCGAAAAGCCGCTTTTCGAACAATAATGTCTTTTCAGCTGAAAAGCTACATGATATTAAGTTTTTCGCCATAGAAGAACTGTCAAATGATAAGCTGATATTTGCTTGCTTTTCAGCGAAAAACTCTGAAAAGTTAGAAAACAACCCTGGTTTGGAAGTCTGTTCGTTGAAGTAAAGTCAAAATCTATTGCAAAAATCCAAGTAGTCACTGATATTTGACATTTCGTCTGTCTGTTTTCATTTGTTGTGATTTATAGACAAACTTCTTCCCAATTAGAAAACATCTTGAAAATGGAAAAAAAATACAAGGAGAGCGTGAAAAGAAGTGACCTTCATGAGGCGATATTTGTGGAGTTGTGGGAGGAGAAGGCAGAGGAGTTTCGCGGTGCACGCACATATATATAAGCCAAGCACAATGAAACAAATCGCTATAATAACAAACATATGGCTACTGCCTGTCAAATGAAAAGCTGCTTTTCAAGTGTAAACACCTTTTTCTGAAAAGAGGTTTTTTAGCTGAAAAGCAGCTTTTCGGCCTGTGTGGGAACATGCTATTACACCAAATTATGTAGGTATGAAATTAATGGCTTCAAATATTGAGTAACTATAAGACACAGACGTAAAACCTTGACCACATGCTTTACATCTTAATCGTAATTTAATTTCGGCAAGCTTGTTTGTCATACCGACATAAGTTATAACAAATTGTTGTCGATTTTAAAATTAAGCACATCTAAGTATTTCCGTTTTTTTTTTTTTCCGTTTTTCTAAAGGTTTACATTTTCAAACAAAAAAAGTAATGTACTGCGAAACATACATTTGTACATGAAGAGAACATTAGAAATAATTACAAAAAAAAAAAAAAAAATTATGATCATTACACTTGTTTTGTTGTATCAAACATATTTATGCTATGGTCTGTTAAGCTGCTAGGTAAGGTTATAAATAGCTAGTTGACGTGATTTTCCGCCTAATTTCCTGTCGTAATTTGTTGTGTTTTAAAAATATACGTATATAAAAATTTTTTTTTTTTATTTCCAACTATTTTTTTTAATGTTTTGCTTTAGACAGAGTAGATCAATTATACTGGCAATTTAAGGAATTACTTTGAAGTTTTATGAAGAAGATTATGTATTGATTATTTTACTCTACACCGAAATACTACTCAGTGGAACTCCATCATTAGTTAGGCAGTTCCAAACACGGTTGAATGATTTGCGAATTAATGTCATCGTAAACGCTGTCATTCAAAGTATTACTGAGAACAATGCCATAAAACCCTCAATGAAAAAACTTCTTAAATAATCCCAAGCATATTATTACAACACACAAATAGCTGCTTACTTAACGAGGCGGGACTTAAAGTGTGTTGCTTCAACTAAGTATCTACTTCATTGCGTAAGATTAAGTTAAGTACGTGACACATGCACTCACCATTCAACAGACAGACAGACAGGCAGACACAGAAAGCAGATGTATAGCTGCATTATTTAAGCTGCGTCTTATAGATGCATTTTGCAAAATTTAAAGACTTGAAGCATAGCTAGTGAATGAATCAGCGTGCCATTGCGGAAATTCTATTTATTCCGGTACACTTTCACATAAACACACACATACAGGCGATTTGCTGACCCCTGTCCAACCAACAAACATCCCACAAACCTCACCGTCTGCGAACCTAGATCAACTTTACTCAACGACTGACCGGCCGCTTATTGTATGAACATTTTTTTTTTTTTTATTTTCTCTTTTGAAATGCTTGAACTTGTACCAAGTCAGAGTAGCTCGAACTGCATTAACATTTTAAAATTTTTATTTTTAATTTTCTTTACCTTTGTTTTGCTATTTATGTTTTGAGTGCAGCGTGCTGCTGAAGAGATGCAAATACTTGAAAGCGCGTATCTCTTGGGTAGCGGAACAAAAGGTTGTTGGTTTTTATTTTTATAAGTATCATTATTTTTTTGTTCCTCATATCTTATTTTTTATTTATTGACGTGGTTGTGTGACTCATCGAATATGCTGTCGAACTGGAGATGCAATTCCGTTAAAATACTTTTAAAATTTCTCGTCGATACGGAACAGGAATCTGCAAGTTTAATGAACTGCATCAGAAATTTATATCGGACAGTATTTCACAAAAAAAGAAAAGGAGTCTTACAAATTTGGTTATAAAATAAAATCCCTACAGACGACTACAGAATTTCTTGATGAATATTAATCTTTTCAGGTTTGATTTTGAAAAATTTGTTTTTTTTTTTTACTTCCAGTTAGTAAATGTGCATTTATTCAGTTCTTGTTTTGAAAAAATCGATAAAAATAATTAAAATGTTAATTAACTTAGAAATGCGCCGATTCTGTGATTTCCTAGAAGAAAAAACTGAATTAGAAATCTTGAAATCTATCATCGAAAATTCAGATTTACAGAAAAATGAAATTAAATTGTTCATTCTTTCAAAAGCCAATTAAGTGAAAATTCTTTCTATTTAATTAATTACCTACAGTTAATTATTAAATGTATTAAATGTTTCTTATAAAAATTAACTTCATGGTTCTTAGTTACATTCTATTCAGGGATTTAAAGACTCTTCGCAACAACAGGAATAGGGCATGGAAGAAATACGTCTGTAGCTTAGGCTCAAACGACCTAGAAACTTACAAACGTTTGTTTCTGGAATTTGAAAATCGCTCAGCTACATTATATCACGAATATTTAGATAATGTTAAGCTGAGAATATTGACAGATCCAAAGAAATTTTGGGGATTCGTAAACACAAAGAAGAAATCTGATGGATTTCCTTCTTCATTTAGAACTCCTGAGGGATTTACTGACAATCCCGTCAAAATTTGTGGCCTATTCGCCAATCTTTTTAAAGAATCATTCTGTTCAGATTCTTTTAATCCTGATGGAGAGTACTTTGAATATATGTATTCCGAACCCAGAGTATCTTTGGAACATATATCCTTCACTCCAGAGGATATTTTAATGTATATTAGATCGATCGATAAGGAGTTTGGTGCTGGACCTGACGGTGTTCCTGCCGCAGTGTTAACACAATGCGGTTCCGTTTTGAGTCAACCACTTTCTTTATTATTCAATAAATCTATTAACGAAAGTTATTTTCCACTTTTTTGGAAAAAATCATTTATAAGTCCTATTTTTAAAAAGGGTTGCAGGAACGATGTCAGTAACTATAGGCCTATCGCTAAGCTCTCATCGATTCCAAAACTTTTTGAGCGGATGGTGTATGATCGGGTGAAAATTCACTGTGGAGAAGTCATAACAACTCGTCAGCATGGTTTTGTGAATGGCAGATCCACTGTGTCTAATCTTCTCGATTTTACAACATTATTTGTGAACTGGATTAAATCGTATTTGGTAGAGCGATCTTATCAAATACGTTTCCGAGGCGCATTGTCTTCTGAATTTATTGCTGGATCAGGTGTTCCTCAGGGTAGTCACCTTGGTCCTCTTCTGATTATTTTAGCTATCAATGATGTAACTCACGTCATTGAACACTCTCATCTGCTTATTTATGCCGATGATATGAAAATATACAGAACGATTAATTCTAGAGATAATTCAGATCTACTCCAGTCTGATCTAAAATCCTTTGAAGTTTGGTGCTCTAAAAATAATATGTTTTTAAATCCAGATAAATGCCAAGCTATGACCTTTTCGCGAAAAAGGAATGATTTTATTTTTGATTATAAGATTAAAGATACTGCCTTAGTCGTGTAGACACCGTCAAAGACCTAGGTATATGCATGGATTCTAAGCTGTCGTTTAGCATTCATATTGATAATATTTGTAAAAAAGCATCTTCAATGCTTGGTTTTATAAAACGCTGGGCCAAAGAATTTAATTGCATGATTACAACTACAACGTTGTATTATGCAATCGTGCGTCCTCACTTAGAGTATGCAAGTCAAGTTTGGTCCCCAAGTTACAATGTGCATGTTGATCGAATAGAAAGAATCCAAAAACGTTTTGTTCAGTTTGCTCTAAGGGGCTTAAGTGGAACTGACATATTAGACCTTCCTCCTTATGAGGATCGTTTAAAACTATTAAAAATGCAGTCTTTAGGTGATCGAAGGAAATCGGCAGATATCGTATATTTACACCAGCTCATAACAGGTGTATTCGATTCTCCAGAACTTCTTTCTCACATAAATTTTAACACTAACCGTAGAAGCAGTAGAAACGCTAACAACTTAATTTATTTGCCATTTAGTAGAACAAATTATATGGCTACTGCTCCTTTAAGTCGCATGAGTTCCTTTGTTAACAATTGTAGCGTTTTTGATGTTAATTTGTCAAAAGGTCAACTCAAAAGTAGATTAAAATTAGTTGTGTAATTAGATCTATGTATACGCATGGTTAGTTGTTACGTATTGTGTTGTCCCTGAGCTCAACCCATTTATTGGTGGGTAAATTTTTCCCACATTAACTTGTTTGTGGTCACGGGTATCCATAACATTGATATTTTTTTTCAATGATTACTGGGTAGTGGCTTTAGATGGGTTAATGCTGAGGAAGTGCGATAAAGCTGTAGTAGCTGAACTCTATTGTTATTGCATGTTACATTATACCCAGATTCTAAGAGCATCTGATTTTTTTTAATTTTTATAATTTTTTGTTAAGATTCAAAATTTACATTTTTAAGAAAAACAGAGTTTTAAGATTTTTTATGACGTTTTTTTTAATGCAAAAATTTCTGAAGAATTAGAGCTGATGGTGTCGCAATATATTTTTACTAAATTTAAAAAAAAAACATTGTACAGCATCATGAACACCGAATTTTTTCATCTGCTATTTTATCAGTATTAACGTAGTAGGTATTAAGTGGTATGCAGCCAAATACAAAAACATACATACATGAAAATAAATTTATTTATTAAAAAATGATAGGGTTATTCTCACTTCAGGGAGGGGGGAAGAGGGATGTCTCACTATACCTTACCGAATCTCATCAAGGGATAGGAGAACGGTGTCGAAATTCAAAGAAAAGTACCTCAAGTAATTAATGAATTCCCCATAATAAGAGATCATCTTACTACACCTATCATACTACACTTAATCATCATACCATACCCTTATATCATAATATTATATCATATTTTTTCCTATCATAATATACCAGCATACATATAAAAATTTGTTTATCTTAGGTAATTTACCTCGAATTTTGTTTTTTAAGATCATAGGTAATAACTACCCTGTAGGAAAATCAACTAATTTAAAAGTAGTTGATAAAGTAGTTTTTTGTCAACCACAACTAGTTGAAATTCTGTCTTTTTTCCATAAAACGAACTAACATATTTTGTATGGTGATGTCCGCTAAATAAGTCAATTGACTTTCGTCTGCATATATTTTCAACTACTTGTTAAATTAGTTATATTTAAATTATTTTTTAATTACTTTAAAATAACCAATTGAAAACTATTACTGATGGCCTAAAGTTAATAATATTTGATGAAATAACATGGTTAAATATATATAAACTTGTAATCTAATAAAAATTTGCAATTAAAACATGTCAAAATCAGAGTAGTTGCCGCCTTAATATAATTCAAAGTAAATTATCAATCACTTGTTTTTAAGTAATATTTCAAGTACTTATATATAATGCAATAAAAACTATTTAGAATTGAAGTGGATGACGGCTTAATATAATTCAAAGTAGTTCATATACTGATTAATTTTAAACTAGTTTTTTAATTAGTTGTTTTTTAAAACAAGTTAGTTTGTTCCTATAGGGTACCTATTCTTTTCGCTAGTCAAATACATATGTATACGTATGTATTAAAAAAAATTTTTGTTGTAATTTTTAGGCAATATTATCTAAGTTTTGTTCGGTAAAGTTGGATAAATATGAATAGCTACGTACCAAATTTTTAGCTCATATTCAATTCAACTATTCAAATAAGTTAACCACTTAAATTCAAATCTTTCTGTGTTTCTTCTATAAATATTTGCTTAGAATATATCAGCTGTCATTTTATTATTATTATGATTATAGTCAACATCATCACAATAATGTTACTTTTGATTTCCTTGCTGGTGACCAATAAAAAGAACAAATAACATCTCCAAATAAATTTGTTTACTTTCATACGTGCTTGACTTTGGGTGAAGACCACCACATTTATTTTGCAAATATAGCGAAATAAATTTGTTTTGTTTGTTTGGGCTTTCAATAAATTAGATTTTTTTTTTATTTATTTTATATTGACTTGAAATAACTGGATATTTTTCATTTATTGCTTACATAGCAACTGATTCGATTTGGGATTCTAAAATCAACAAATGCAGGAAGTAACTATTTGAGCTCAAGTTAAATTTTTTATTTCTTCAAATTAAATATTGCTTACACTTATTTAAATTATTAAAAAAGAAAGAGAAACAGATAAAAACGATCTGCAAATTCCCCGACTTCTCAACACAAATCTGATTTCATATCAGCTAAGTGTCAAATACTTTGACTGTTGCGAGCACATCCACATGTTATCGTTTAAGTATTAAAAATCTTTATCCACTCATAAAATAAACCGAACACCAAGATTTACCCCAACCAGCCCAAGAGTCACCAACGAAAAGTTTCAAGCCAAGCAACCAAACTCACACACACAATACAGTTATTGTTCATAAATCAAGTCAGACCAAACTTATTTTCAATAACAACAGCGTGACACAGACCAGACTTCAGGAACACCAATGTGATGATTCATAAGCAGTTCAAGTTAAGCTGTCACAGAGTAGTGATGAAACCTTGTGAGTGATGCGCAAACAGAAGAGGGAAGAGAAAATTTAAATTGACACAAGACAACAAGCAGCTTTAGAAGAAAAACACACCATTACCAAAATTGGTAATACGGGAATTGACCATAACCGGTTGATCTTTAAAGCGGTGGTATTATTGAAAGTGATTGGTTTACAGAGAATTCAGAAAGTATGAATGAGAGCTTTAAAGAGCGTGTCTGAGCTTAAAAAAGTTTAAATGGAAATGACAGCTGATGGACGTGAGTGAACAAAAAGTTAGAGAGTAAGCTCAAGTAGCTTACACTCGAGAAAATTAAGTTCGTATACATACGTTTTGCTTCATAGATTAATCAATATTTCTTTTTTTTGTTAAGCTAAGTTAGAGACTAATATAAATTTAGCAAACTTTGTTCAAAGTTTTTAAAAATTATATATAAAATAAATAATTAATAAAATAATAAATAAAATAATAAATATAATAAATAAAATTAATAAAAATAATAAAAATAATAAAAAAAATTTAAAAAAAAGTTCCTATTGATACAGTGCATTTGTTTTGTATGGGTTAGGGTATCCTAAGCCCAAAAGTTTTTTTCTGTTGGATATTGGTTGAAACTGAAACTTTTTGTATATCTAAGACTGCCAACAAAAATCTATTAATAGATTGTGATCTACTTCAACATAGTTTCAGTTGTACTTAATATTGAATCAATGACTTTTCATACCAAAGGTGTTTAGATCGGTGGGTAGTGTATAGAACTATGAACCGATGGGTTACGGTTACGAATTGGAATCCCACGGCATGCTAAGAAATATTTGTAATACTTAATTTTACATTTTCTTGATATAATGGATGCAGGAAAAAGAGAAATATCAATTCTAAGAAAACGATGTCACGAAAGTGTGTCGTGTCGAAAGTGTCGTTTTTGAGATTTCACTGAAGAAAATCACAGAACGAGGCGTTGAAAGCTTCGCTTCAAAAATGATTTGGCCATTTCAACCCATAAAAGGGGTTCTTTTGATAAATTGTATTGTGCGTATTTTTAAACGTTTGTACAAAAATGATCCAGAACTGGACCAAGAAGTTTAATGTGGACTTCGAATGGCTAATATTCATGTTTTCAAGAAGCTTTACATGGCAATTTTTACTCTCTCAGTTTTGTCATTGTTTGCTGAAAAATGACGACTGATCTTTTTTTTTGAAAATTGAAAATTTATTTCAATTGAAAAGCTTTTTTCTTTTAAATGGCGTTCGAACTAGGGTTCTCCCCGCTGTTATTTGGCATACAGTCCAAGCACATTAATGCATTTCGCCACTGGCGCAAAAGAACGCTGATTACAAATATACATTTTTCTGATGGCAAAAAAATAATTATAGAAAAAATTTATTTTTTTATTTCCGAAGAGAATATAAGTGCAGTTAATATTTATGCTTTCGTCGACAATTCTTTAAAATTTACGATTTTGAGTGAGCCAGACTAGCAAAATATCATTTTATACAAATTGACTCGCCTTAGTATATAAATATTTTGAGGAGACTTACATAATTTGAATATCTCGAATTTTTTCAATAATTTTTTGTCGCATGCTATACAAAATATGAGATTTTGCATTGAGATTTCGAAGTTTCGATTTCGGTCATATTGAGGCTGAATAGCCGTAACTGGAAAAATGAGCCGAAACTAAGCGCTACCGAATATTCGGTGTAGCATTACATGAAATCACAGTGCGATGGTACCGCAGTCAAATGTCAATTGTACACTCAAGCTTGGGTTTGAGCAGGATGTAGGGAATGCATAAAATATATTGCATAAATAAAAGTATTCTAAAACCTCATAATGCCCGTATGATACTTAATTTTTTTTGTCCAATTTTAAAATCTGAAAACAAGTGGCGCCTGGGCAGGACAGACATATTTTGTAAGAAAAGGATAAACGTTGTTACTTTTCTATATCTGGTGTTTTTAGGAGCAGCTGCATTAAATAAATTAATATTAGCTACACACATCACTTCCAATTGAGCATACATTTATATTAAATAGTTTTGTTTACTCTAAAAAAGTCGAATTAATTCTTAACAGCAAAGTAAATATTTGATCGAAACTTAACGGAACATACAGTCCGTCCTACAAATTTTTCTCCAATTCGTACCATATGCGTAGTCACTCACACCAATTGAATCCATGCATTCGTGCTATTTGAACTGCTCTAGTTATAATTTTCAATGATCAATAACGCATTAAGGAAGTAACGCAGTTAAGGAAAAAATTAAACGCACATATCAGAACAAAGAAATTCGCGCAAAAAAAAACAAAAAACAAAAAAATCCGTAAAAGAACAGCTCAAGAAAGGGTCACATAAAACAGCTTTTACAGTATTCGCTCTGGGTTCAGATCATCATGGAACCATAATACAAAAAATATCAAAAGTGCATACATTACAAGATGAAGGTGAGTGAGTTTCGGTACTAAGAAGTTAATTTCGATGTTAAGGTGTTAAATGAGTGTTTTGAAGGCTCTAAAACATGCTATCTAAAGCTAACAGGAAAAATTTACTAAAACACCGCTCTGTTCAATGTCATCAAAATTGTATGTTATACAAAAATAAGTTCATATTTTAGTCAAAAAGTGCCGGAAACACTTTTTCTCACCAAACATTACTATACTAGTTGTGTTTTTTTTTAATGCTATAAACTGTTTTGAGTTTGTTTAAAATCTAGAGTTATTTTTCCTAAATTCTAATAATTTAACTCGCTTATGGTTCTATGAAGACGTGATTGACTCCTATTTAAATATGCAAAATTACCAATTTATTCGGAATGATAGAACGGATAAGAGAGGCGGTGGAGTTGCAGTGTATTGCGAAAAACATCTTAAAGTTAATATCCTGGAAAAATCTGGTTAATCAGATATAGAATTTCTGAAATATTGAAATTTTAGGCAATGTCACTAAAACATTTGTCTCTTGCGTGTATAATTCTAATTTTAACTGCAGCTTGGATCCATTTTTCTCTTCACTGTCAAATTGTGCCATTGATTATGAACAATTTATAATAACTGGTGACATTAATTCAAATCTTCTAACCAATGGCAATACTGCCAGCAACTTCCTTGATCAAGTGTCTGGAGTTGGTCTTACTTTCGTTAACACCTCTATGCAAACAAGCATAACAACTCGCCACCGAGCTTTCTATACTACTCTTTGGCCAAATATCGTTCGTATCCGATCACGATCTTATTTTTTGCACATTTAATATTCCTTTTTCAGCCGCTGGATGAAAGTCCTTTATATATTATTATATTATTGTATTATCGAGACTTCAAGTCAATTGATAAAAGCTCTCTGATTCATAACATAGCTTTATTTAACTGGTAAGACTGCTGGTTTTAACCGTTTCGGGACGACAGGGATATTTTTATCCCAGAAAAATTTGAAAAATCATATCTCTGAAAATTCTCACACGATTTGGTTGAAAACCGTCCCAAATCATTATTTATATTCTTCTCTACAAAAAATTTAATATAGCTGTCAATATAACACATCAAGCTTATGTCAAAAGTCATAAATCAGTTCGCGCGGTTTGAGTTGCTAATAAGACCATCGACAAAAGCTCAAAAAACAAGTGTTTTAATTGTGGAAAAAAGTGTCATTTAGTAAAGTTTTACTCAAACAGTTGTTATTTCATAGAAAATATAATCGAAAACCAATAAAAAGATATTTTTCTGAATTTGCGGCTAAGGTAAGTTTCGTGGGATAAAATCATCCCAAAACTGTTTATTTGTGGGACGTTAACATCCCAACCGTATTCATTCACATTATTTTTCTTAGAAAGATATTGACGGAAAACGTAAACTGGCGACTCCAGAAATTGAGGATTTTCTTAATAATTCAAGCAATGATGAGGATGATCCATTTGCTGCTAGTGATTCTTCTTATAGTCCCAGTCAGAAAGGCAGTAGTGCTTTAGAAGAGGAAGCAGACACGGATCATAGTAATGAAGGAATGGAAATTGTTGATGCGAATGAAACTGCAAATGATATTTCCGTTGACTCTGACGAAGAAATATTTGAAGTGGAACGTCTGGATGAAGAAATTGTTTCTGATTGGCCAAACAATGTTATAATTTGGTCAAACCCCCTACCAACATTCACACCACGATTTACAGTTAGTGAAGATCGCACCGTTAGCCATGGAGGAATACCTCGAGGATTGAAGCCTGTGGAAATATTTTTCAAGCTGCTGCCTAGAAGTTTTGTTCATCACATTGTTCATTCTACTAATGAAAGGATTGATATTTTCAATAGCAGCCATCCTTAAAACAAACGTGCAAAAACCGATTTCGGCGAAATACTTATATTGCTTGGATGTACCTTTGTTATGTCATATAATCGAGTGCCATCTTTGAAGGACTATTGGTCGAATAGCACGTCATTGGGTAATGCATACATAAAAAAAGCAATGTCCAGAGACCGGTTTTTACACGTTATGTCCAAACTTTATTTTTCTTCCTTATCATTCCAACCTGATCCAAAACCAACGACTTATTTCGTTGATGATTTGGTAGATTGTCTAAAAAAAAACTTTCAAAAATATAGATCAGACTCTCCGTTCCAAAGCATTGATGAATCTATGACAAAATTTGTAGGCCGCTCTACGTTGAAGCAGTATATGCCACTAAAACCTGTAAAGAGAGGCATAAAACTATGGATGCGATGCGACAGTTTGACAGGCTATACGTACGATTTTAATATATATTCCGGAAAAGAAGACCATTCCTATCAATCATCCACAATAGGCGAACGCGTTGTCATGAAATTGTCAGCAACTATCAGACACCCTGACACAACGTTGTGCTTTGATCGCTTTTTCACGTCAGCAAAATTAATTAATAATATACCGTTTCCAGCCTTAGGTACTTGTATATCTAACAGAAAAAAATTTACCAACTTTTACTGAGAAACTAAGCAGAGGAGAATATGTCTTCAATAGCAATTCGTCTGGTTCTTTGGCAGTGGTTTGGCAAGACACAAAACAGGTTATGCTGCTTAGCAACTGTTATAAAGCTTCAGTGGACACTGTTACAAGAAAACAGAAGGATGGCAAAAAAATAGATATAACATATCCGGATATTGTAAAAACGTACAGAAATCTAATGGGTGGCGTAGATTTGGCGGACAAAATGAGTACGTTGTATGAACTTGACTGGAAGTCAACGAAATGGTGGCGAAAAGTTTTCTTTCGGCTTATGATGACATGCGCTGTCAATGCGTGGATAATCCATGCGGAAACAAATCATCCACGGCAAAAAAGAGAACCATTTTTGGGATTTTTAGTGGAGCTTTCCGAATCTCTCATTGACGAAGGAAGCAAGCAAGCGAAAATACGACGCAAAGTTCGAACAGGACCCCTCAGGACTATGAAAAAATGTATCAAACAAAATCTGGGGGACCATTTACCAACACGAACAAACAAGCGACAACGGTGCGTAAATTGTACTAAAATCAGCTTTGCATTGCCTGCAACTTGGCGTTTTGTAAAAAATGTTTCACACCTTGCCATAGAAACTAATTAAAATAATTTTATGCTTCAATAAATATTATAAAAGAATAAAATAAATTGAAATAAAGTAAAATATATTCTGATTTTATTATTCAAATTTTGCTTTTCAGGTGTGTTTGGGATGTTTTTGTCCCAGGACGATATCTCCTTTTCGGAACGTCCTAAAAATATATTATGAAATTACTTTTCTTAAAACAACATTAGGAGATTTTCAGTTTGATTCAGTGAGTCAACTAAAAGTTGTTCGTTATGTATTGTATATGGCCTATGAATATTAGATCATATCTCCACCTATGGCAAAAAGCTGCTTGGCTGTTTCCTACTTAATTACCTTGAAGCAAGATTCAAATCTTTTTGAAAAGACAAAATTCTGCAGATCAAATATAAGCCTGAACCTAGTGCTCGGTGGAATTCACCACCTAATAGTATCAAAACTGTTTCCAATAAGCAAAACTTTAAGCATTTAATCTTCGAATAATTTTCCTAACTTCCTCTTTTCTTCTTATTCTTACTGCATTATTATTTTTCTTTATATACTATCTAATATTAATTAATAATTTTTCATTGTGTAAATTGGAGTCATTTTGAGTTCATTATAATGTAACTAGTGTTGACAGCTGACTATTATCTTATGAGAAGCGATCATAACTTGTCATTTGACTTTCTATGCACCATACTTTTTTCGTTTTTTTTTGCTTTTTTCGTTTTAGCTCTGTTTGTACTATTTTCGACAAGTTATAAGTGCCAAAAAGAACTGTCAGAACTACTTTGTTTTTTGTTCAATGAATTTGTTCTACTCTTTTTTCAATACCATATTCTCAAAATGTTTGTCTCTCATAAAAGGAGCTCATGACAAATTTATTAACATTTTTCTCTGTGAGTTTGGCTGCTGTATGCTGGCACATTGATCGAAGACACTTACTCACTCAGCTGGTTCGTAGTATTCACAAGTTTGTCAACAAAAAATTTAAAAGAGGATTTAAGAGAATAGCTACTGCTATTCTACTGCTTATTAAAAGCTTTCTGTTTAAGGTAGCAAGCAATCTTGAGTCAACAGAAATACGAGCGATAGCTTTTGCTACAAAGACTCAGCGGTTAAGCTAACTTAGTACGTTGAGACGGTTCGGTTAGACAGGTTGTAAGTAAAGAGTGAAATTAAAACGGCGGTATAATTTGTGTGTGAAAAATTTTCAAAAATAGTTTTTCATTAAGACAAGAGCAAAACCTCTAATTAATTATTTAACACATTTTGTGATAGATTAAATAGTGTTAAGCATGGAATATCGTATTTTGCAACGCTTAAAGCAGCATATACCGGCAGTGATTTTTATTTTATATGCACTGGCTTTGTGCCCGACAGACGCTTATAACCTATCGCCTAAGCCAAATGTTGTTATTAAAGATCCGCAATTGGCCAGTGTTTTGCCAAAAGTGGAGTCTTCATATTTTGGATTCACTTTGAATTTAAGACCCTCCGGGTAAGCATGAGTCACAGCTTTTATGTTATATTTTCTATGAGAAATTTTAAAATATAATATATTTTTTTATAACTATAATTTGGATGATGAAGTCATAGGAACGCACCTAGTTGACGCTTAACTTTTTATTATCTCTATTTATTTACGATATCTTTGTGAGCAATACAACATTTGCAAAAACAAAAAAAAAAATGTAAAACAGTAGAAGAATACGAATTCTTCACGTATTCTGTGATAAATGAAACTCTGTTTTTATATGAATTCTCACGCTTTTTAGCTTTTGTGCCCATACTTTTAAAATATATTTCTTTATATAAAATAAAAAAATTATTACTACTTTATCGACATTATTGCTTTTACATGACTACTTTATTGGCTTGACCATTTCGCGGTTTCATGTGTGTGTGTGTTTTCTTTTAAATTTTATTTCTCTCTTATTTCGTATCTCGTTTCTATTTATAATATTTCAAACAACGACTGTTTTGCTGATATTTATCAATATCACCTTCGTTTCGTTCGATATTAGTGATAAGATAACAAACAGCTTTCATATCGAGAGTACGTATATATAGAGGTTTGTTTGTCTTAATGTGTATGTTGTTTAGAGCTATTTCGATATAACCGTCAAGAATTTGATATAGAGTTCAATGCAATTCATTTTGTATTCATAAGTTTAAGTGAAATTCAATATTCCTAAGAAATTAATGTGTAATATGAAGCATTTTTGGAAATAGACCCAACATGTAGTTTTAAAATGATACAAGCTCTCAGAACGAAGTTCTTATAGTAGATCTTTAATTTATACATATATCCTCTCATTAGAGACATTAAGATTGATTTTGATCTTTGTGTTGTCGGTGTTAGATATGATGCTAATGTTAATTAATATTCTCAGAAAATTACAAAAGTGCCTTTTACTAAGACATTTGCACAATCCACTTAGTTCTTGTATAGAAGATATATGTTTTTGTTTTTAAACAAAAACTGTGGGTAAAGTTCTAAGCTCTAAACCTTACTTTCTGGCTCCAATTTTTTTCCTTGGTGTAAATTTTTGTACACAGAGAAAACAAAACTAGCTGCACGGAGAATGCAGAAATATAATCTTACACGGCACGTGCAGCAAACGTATTTTTCTTATCAAATTTCTACATGGGACTTGTAGAAATATGAAAGCTAAACGGATTTGTAGAAAAACCATTCACGAAATTTTAGATTTTCTACATGAAATTTTAGGAAATCATAAGCTACATGACCGTATAGAAAATTTGCAGAAAACGTGCAGCTTTCAGCTTGTGTAAAAAAAAGTACGATGCTCATATCTTGCATAATGAAATCCCAAAGCTACACGAAATATTTAAGTTTTCTGCACAAAATTTTAAAAAATCATATACTACATGTTCGTGTTGAAAAGTTGCACGAAAAATTAAGCTTTATGTTGTATACACGCTGAAAAATAAAAGGCCTTCCCAAACATAATTTGCAGGAAGTATAAAATGTTTATGCATGTTTCTTGGAAACAAGTAATAATAATTGGTTTCACACATAATATGGTTACTTAATGCAATTTTTCATTATATACATATTTGCATCTTAACATTATTTAATTATACCTTAGCACTGGTTCTTTGAATTTAAAAACAATATAATTTCTTTTAAAGAAAATATGTTTTCATATAAATATATTGTAATTATAAATGGACTGAGAACACTTTTAGTCTATTACTATTTGTTTGCTTGGAAATATAATTTAGTCAAGAATAACATTAAATATTCACGGACAAATATATATTAAATGGAGAATACATAATTTAATTGCAGTCAAGCAATTATTTTCAAAACAATAATTAAGAACAACATAATATATTTACCGATGATTACACTATATTTACTTGGAAACATATTTTAGCAAAAGAAATGTCAAAAGTTTTTTTACTGTGATTGCAAAATATTTGCTTAGAAGTAATTGTTGGTTTGAAGCAAACAAAATATGTTTAGAAAACAGTAAATAAGTTTTTTTGAATTTAATTATGTGGAGAAGTAACTATATTATGTTTATCCGACATTACAATAATTTTTATAAGCACACATTTTCTAGTTGGAGAAAGCATAATATGGTTGGAGTACCCACTTTGCCAGCGAAGCACCCGCTTTATCAGCATAGTGCTTTCAAACTCACCTATTTTTACTGCTAAACCGACTATTATTTTTCTTTTATTTTGTTTTTTATTTTATTAATTTGAAAACACAAACAGTTTTAATTTAAACAAACATTTTCAGAACCACTTTTCACAAGAGCTAAACTTTTCAACACGTTTGGCGCGGCTGCTTGAAACTTAAAATGACGTCAAGACAACTGTTAAAAGCAAGCGCATAAAGCAACAACGTTTCCGCTATTATTAGTGCAAGTGCAAAAGAAACAGATATATGTATGTCTAGGCGAAACACCTAAAAGAAAGGAGTTGTGTTTGTTTTAAATTTGCAGAGTTCTGTTCTTTTTGAATTTAACAGTGATGCAAATATATTTTTATTGGGTAGAAACACACAATTCTATTTTGCCACAAGCATATTAATGTAGATATTAGTTTTTTAGCTAAGGCAATTATATTAATGTTGGACACAACTAATATCTTCTTATGTCGAAAAATAATGCTATTGAAGGAAAGTTCTTTATCATTAGGTGGTTCCCTCTGAATATATTGTTTTTGAAACCAAACATATATAAACATATTTTTTCTCTGCGTGTATATTTGTTCCAGTTTGTTGTAAGTTTTTAAAATAAAACTCCGGGGCGAAAGTGTTAAGTAGTTCTAGGTATATGTATATCTAGTCAAAAATTGTTCACTTTGAAATAAATTCGTTAAAAATTTTGAACAAATTGAACTTCGTTTGATTTGTTCATAATTGGAGTACATTTTTGGTATCTAATACTATATGATGTCAAATTTGTACATTGTATTTCTAACAATTTAGAAAAAGCAAAATTCCAGAACTAATCCATTTTTAAATCCCGAAAATTCTAGGATATCAAAAAAGCCCAGATTTTGCGATCTCTAGTCTCAGTTAAACGTTAGACATTTTGTCTAAGGCTATAATAGATAAAATGATGTTAGTATCTGTATAGTTCTTCGTTCAAAGTCTCCGCCTGACAACTTTTGTTGCCTGCTCATAAATAACATAAAATCTTAAAACAAAGATTAAGGAAAAGATTAGCTACAATTTTTTCTCTACAAAAAATCATAGCTTCTTGTGTCTTGCTTTTCTTTAGTGTTTTTTTCGAAATACGGAATAATGGAGTTAGTCGTACTCCATGAGAATTGCTTTCGTCTCAAATGGAGGCAATTTTGCCTCTTCAACTTCCCATTCAACTGAAGATGTACAATATCATAGAATTGATTTGTGAGAATTTGTTTTCAACAGATTTATAACCAAATCTGCAAATGTTCGACTTGATTTGAGTTATTTTAATTTAGTTAATTGAGTTATTTGAAGCTTTTATAATTGAATCCAAGTTTTTCTGCATAATCTGCCAAATAGGCATACCGGTAGAGTCACGTTTTCAGGCCCGTAGCTACGCAGGGGTAGGGGGGATTTGTCCCCCAAACACGTTTGCATTGTCCCCCATGCGTTTGCAGGGAAAAAATAAAGGACACTAGAAAACAACGCAATAAGGAAAAATAATTTTTACTTATAGCTTATACGGCGTTCAAAGTTTATTGTTTTTAACCATATTTAACAGTTTCTTAAAATAATTGCACTCTACGTTTTTTAGTGCATTGAATCTTAAAAGAACCGTTTCCAGGTCCAAAAAATCAAGTCGCTTGTGCTCGAATGACAAAAACGATAAAATATTCAATCTATCAGTCGCCATGCTGATACGTTGAGGCCGCATGATTCGTGTCAAGGCCGAAAATGATGATTTGCATACTGCCGTTCCGGACGGGAAAGTTTCGATAATTGCAAAAAGGTTGTACATTTTTTCCATTCCTAGGCGCATTTTATACAGCTCTGTCATTACCACAGTTTTGATATGCTTACCTTCCGGTTTTTTCAAATTGTTTAATATGTCATTCTTCGCACGAATTTCGTCTATGTATTCTTTGGCAATTTTTAATTCAATTTCATTTGGCAATTCGATGGCCAACTCTGTCAAAGACTGCAACTTCCCCAAATCCATCTCATCAAAACTTTATCCATCCCATCATATTTTTAATTCTCAAAACCACTGTTTACTTTGTGAAATCAGACACAAAGTAGAAAAAAAGTAGAAATTCTAACTAGATCAGGGTTAAATAAAAAAGTATTCATACTTTTACTTTTACACATCCTACCATTTTTTTAGAGTTTATGTAACAATTTACTTAAAATAAAATTAAAAGTACTGTATAATAGTACCAATATTTGGAAATTTATTAAACTTATTATTTCAATACTTTTGGTATATAAAGATTGGATGCAGTACTGCTTTATGAATATTATACATATGAGTATTATTTGCAATAAAAGTAAGCGTGAAAATAAGACTTAATGGTATACCTTTTATGATATTTTTTATGTGTTGCTGCAGAACTTGAATCAAATGCCTTTGTTGGTAGAAAAATCTACCACCATTTTTCTAAATTTACAACTAATTTAAGACTCAATTTATCACTATTTAAAATTTTCAAGTGAAAACACTGCTACAGACTATCCTGCCGAATGATACATTTCTTAAAGAAAGCCGTTAAATTTAGTAGAATTTCGTCCCCCTCCCCACGCAAAACAGAGCAAAACTTAAAGTTGGCAGTTATGGATAGTACAGTTTTAGAAACAGCATTCATTTCAAAGTTGTGACATGCAGAGGTTTCTGAAAGTTTTCACCTTAATAGATGTTCTTGGTTGTCTTATTATCTCAAGAATCTTGTTCTTGTCCTTTTACTCGAACATTGCAAAACCCTTTTTTTTTTTTTTGTTATTCACTTGAAAGTGACTTTGGCTGAATTATTACAATAAAAACCGCACACAAATGTGTCATCTGTACACAATAAAAGTGTTTTTATTAGCTGGTGTTCTAAAACCTGTAAAATCTGACCATTTTTGGTTGCAAGGAAATAAATATTTGCTTAAATATGGTTTTGTTGTCGAAAGCTATTAAAAATATTAATATTTATTATTGACGAACGTCTCATTCAAATGACGTCATCGTTCAGTAAAATTTTGCTTATATTTAGTTGGTTGTTAATATCTTGAATATAAGAAAGCAAAAGATTAAAGCAGCATACATAATACCTACCAGTATATATATAACGTCTTTATCATGATTAATCACTAGAAAAAATTGTTACTCTATACCTTCCACACTCAAGGACTTTAAAGATTTAAACAATACTAATAAATTTAGGTTAAAATTAAAGCAGATACTCCCATTTTATCAAAATAGATACATATGTATAGTTCAGAATATATTTTATAATTTCTACACCATTCAAAATAGTTCACAGTTTAATGTATGTCTTCTCTTTATCTTTTTAGTATAATAGTTGGTGCCCCACGCGCTCAATCGACACTCGAATCCCAACGAAAAATCAACGAAACAGGCGCCATCTACAAATGTTCGCTTACCAGTAAGACATGCGCACCTTACGTATTCGATCCGAATGGCAATATCAACTCAGAGTACAATGAATACACCTACGATTCGGAGAAGAAAGACAATCAATGGCTGGGTGCCGCCATGGATGGTGGTCCAGCTGATACAGACAAGCTGGTTGTTTGTGCACCGCGTCTTATCGCCAATGCACCGAATGATTATCTTCTACACGGTGTCTGTTATTGGACACCCAATACACTGGGTGATAAGCCGATGAATGTGAAAAAAATTTCACCACTCAAGTTAAAGACGAATCAGATTAAAGAATTGAATGGGCAACGTTTTTACTATTATATGTTGGCTGAACAAGGGCTGAGTGTCCATGTTACAGCCAATGGTAAAGAGATTATCATGGGTGCACCTGGTATACACACGTGGAAGGGTTCAATTGTGCGTTATTATGAGAAATCGTACACAGTCGATCCATCGTTGAGTCGACGGGATACCGAAGGTGGACGTGTAGCGCGGCAGATAGAGGATGATGGGCCAAGGAAAGAGTTTGTCAGTGAAGTGCCTAATCCAGATAAATGGGGTCAACCCAATGATTCGTACTTTGGTTATTCAGTAGGTTCTGGCTATTTTGACAGCATACAGCGCGACAAGCTGATGTATGTGGCAACGGCGCCACAGGCTGGTGAGCAGTCAGGCGAGGTAAGTAGTGGGTAGCGGGGCAAATAATTAAGGCTAACTTCGCTAGACATATTTCTTTTAAAAGTGAAAAAAAAGAATTCTAGTAAGAACTCTATTGTAATTGAAATAATCTATGCCGTTTGACAAATGTTTTTTAGTGATCAATAAACTACATGTGAACTATAGTCAAAGTTAGTCAAACAAGTAATATTTTTCGAGAATAAAAGCTTAATTTAAGTGAATTTAAAATATTTTTAATAAATTCATATTGAACGCTAGAAAATAATTTTGCTTACAATACAATTGCTATGTAATTTGTTATGAATATTTAACTATTATAGTCAAAGTGAATTGAACTCTATGAAGATTCTAATTAACCCCATCATGCTGTATCACGACAAAGCACACATCACAACAACACAAGAAATAATAGCTTTTTGTATAAAAGAATGAATTGTTGCTCGTTTCTATACCATCGTCCGTGTCTTGTATTGCAATACAGAATGAAAGAGTAAACATTTAATTATGCTATATCTAAGTTTTAATCATTTCTGTTAAAATTGATTCGAAATTTCTATCAAAAAATTTACTGTGAATTATATGTAAAATGAGCTTGGAAAGGAAATTTCTAAATTTCTAAACTATATTCATTTGCGTTTGAGCATTTTTCTGAAATTTTTTAATAAGTTTTTGCTTTTAAACCAAAATTTTTAACTAATTTACAACTTTTATCTTTTGCAGGCTTATGTTTTCGACATGACCGCAGATACCATCAACTCGCACTATGTTTTCCGTGGCACACAATTCGGTGAATATTTTGGTTATGCCATTCTGGCTGAAGACTTGAATGGTGATAATCTAACTGATGTTATTGTTTCCGCACCACAGCACAGTATAAGTGGTTCCCATGATGATGGCGCCATCTATGTTTTCATAAATCAGGGCAGAGTAAGTTTTGTGCTCTTGTGAGTTAACTGAATATTTTTTATAACTTATTCTACTTTTCAAAAAACAGTTCAATTTCGAACGTAAATTAATCGTCTCACCTTTGCACGGTAAGGCACGTTTCGGCACAACACTAACTAAATTGGGCGATATTAACCACGATGGCTACAATGGTAAGTGAAATTATTTGTCAATTTTTTTAATATTTCAGCATATTTTAAGTCATTTAAATGGATCACTTTAGAAAAACTGTTTTCAATATGGTCGAACAAAACTAAATATTGGTTCGATCTCTTATTTTCTAACGGCTTTAATTTTATTTTAGTACGCGAATCTCGAATCTGCTGCTAATTTTTCACCCACACATCTAGTTCTCCTAAAAAACGGTCCTTTAGTGTAAAAAAATGGACCTGAGTGATAAATATTTATATTGAGTGGAAAAGTCCCGACGGCCCAAGCTTTTACTTGGCTTAAATAGACTTATAATGTTCGCGTTAACATTTGCTTCTTTGAAATAAAGTTCAGTACACCATTTTTTTTAATAACCTATAGGAGAAAATTGTTCAAAAAACTATCTATAGTCTTGATAAAAGTTATAAGAAATAAATTCAGTACCCCTTTTTTTTTAATAACCTAAAGGTGAACAATTTTTTTAGAAAACTATTGTATCTATTGTATTGGTAAAAGAATTTCCTTAATTTTTTGGTCGTTATTTATATGTGGAAACCCCATTTTTCCAACTTCAAGACCAATTTTTTTGAGAAAAATATGGCTGATGTATAAAAATAAGCTTTAGATTCCAGATCAGCTTACCCGGAATTATCCAAAAGTCTTAGAAAAATGTCAGAACAAAAGATTGAGCAACACTGTGTTAAATCATTAAATCACTTATAATTCGCAAAAGCTTTTTCGAAAATATATGATCAGTTAAATTTAATTTATCTATTTGTGCTTTTCGCAGATATTGCTATTGGTGCTCCCTTTGCTGGCGGCAATGGTTCGGTCTACATCTATCTTGGCAGCGAGAAAGGCTTGCGTGATCATCACAGCCAGCTGCTGCAGTCACCCAAGGATCTTGTACCCAGCCCCTATGGTGCACATATGTTTGGTCATGGTCTATCCAAAGGTTCGGATATCGATGCCAATGGCTTTAATGATTTCGCCATTGGCGCACCCAATGCCGAGGCCATCTACGTTTATCGTGCCTATCCCGTAGTCAAGATCATAGCCACGATCAATTCGTTAAGTCGTGAAATCAAGCCAGATCAGAACAAATTTCAGGTACGCGTCTGCTATATGATCACAACGACATCGCAGAAGGTGCAACGTCAAGATTTGGCCATACGCATTGTGGTGGATCCACAGGTGAAGCGTGTGAAACTCTTGCGCACACTAACCAATGAGATGAGTTTCAATGCTACCGCGAGCACGCAGAACCAGTGTAGTCTGATGGACTGTGAAGTACGTTTTAGCACTGCGGATATTTTTAAGCCTATCGAATTGGAGCTGCACTACGATATGATCAATGGAGTACCCAATTCACATGGTGAGTACAGGCGAACTTTTCTAATATATAACAGATTTTGAGTGAAATGTCTTTTCCCAAAGAATTCTGTGACACCTGCGCTGCAGTTGATCCAGCCGAACCAAAAGTCTATTCCGAGAAGATTATCTTTAGCACTGGTTGCGCTTCCGATATTTGTGTAGCTGATCTGCAAGTCAAGAGCTCGGGTTTGGAGTAAGTTTTTTTGTGGGCGTTGCATGAAAATTGATTTTAATTTTATTAACACCGTTTCTCTCTCTCCTAACAATAGTCACAATTATATATTAGGAAGTGGCCGCACGCTTTCAGTCACTTATGTGGTCACCAATAATGGCGAGACCGCATATCTGCCTCAGATCAATGTTACCTCGTCCAATCGCATGCCTTTTGCTCGCATACCTCCAACCTGCAAAACTAATAATGATGCTTTTCTGCTCATCTGTGATCTCAATCGTGGTCAGCCCATTACGAAGGGTGGCACCGATACATTAACTGTTATTTATGATGTAAGCGGTATTTCCGGACAGGCTATGGTGCTCACTGCGGCAGTTTTTAGCACGGGCAAAGAACTGACACCAGCCAATAATATTGCCAAAGATGTTATAACGCTCAAAGAGTTCACCGAAATCGAAGCTATAGGGTATGTTTTTAAATAACTTGTCTTATCTCAAGCTGTATTACTCAAAAATGCGTATTTAGCTCTCCAAAAACACCCCACATCAATCTGGAAAAGACCTCCGGTGTAGCCGAGATCATCAACAACTATGAGGTGTGTTTTGTTGGATATCATTTGGAAGACTATTATGTATAAATTTTGTGTGTGTTAATTGATAATTTTTAATTCTACAGATTAGAAGCAATGGTCCCAGCACTGTGAGTGAAATTGAAATTGCTTTTGGAATTCCAGTTGCTTATCGCGTTACCGGTTCTAAAGTCGTTATACCTATTATCGATATGAATAATATAACAGTTCAGGCTGTTTACGATTCTCAACTGATAGGCGTTGATTTTTATCAAAATAACACACAACTGATTATGAATCCTTTTGAATTTAGCACGAAAACTATAACCAAGAGCACTAAAGTTGTATTTGACAGTGCGAATGGTATTCATTATGATGCAGCTAAAATTGGTCACACCTATGAGATGCATCAAAGTGTTGAGCACACCGTAGAACAGAGCTTAGGAGGTAAGTTACAATTAACTTGACTGATTGGAGAAAATTTTTTCTAAAATATTCCCTTTTGAAATATTTTGTATTTGACCTGATATCCATTTCATTTCCTTATAGCCATTTGAGCCCTTTAAAGGGCTTTGACCGAGCTTCTTATTATCAGAAAGTATCTTTAGCAAGTACACCGAAGTGCTAAGCCGCAAGGCTTAAGTACTTAGGTCTTCCCGACCTAGGGTAATAGTTCATGAAACAGACAACCAGATCTTACGTGTTATACCACTACACGGACCAGTTTATATTTTAACTAGTAAAACATACGGGGCATCCGGTGTAGCAACACGAACATGAAAGCCGTTTCACAAACACAAAGCATCACCCAATGCCCTTTTGATAAGAAGCATTATGCAATAAATTACATACTGCCGGTAATAGCAGTACCAGTTTAGATTTCAGTAGTGACGTTCTTACAATCCATCTACTGGTGAAGACGAGACCTTTCCAATCGCTTGCATATTAAGACAGATATGCCAGCCTGGTCGTACCACTGCGCGACCCCGTCTGTCAATATAGACCTGTGTCGCATTCACACAACCACAACCAGTACGAGACTCCCCGAACGGCCAGCCCACGACAGTCATCTGGGCAACTCGATCCCGTCAATGAGGATCCACAACATCCCCGCAAAAAGACCAAAAATACACTAATGCAATTACGAAGAAGTGCATTTTTATGCGTGACCGTGCTCAATGAGCACTGAAAGGCCATTTTAAGAGCACCCAGCTGCCGGCTCAGGTGCAAACTATTACACATGACTGGTCCCTACTTTGGATGACCTTTGCAAAGCCACTCTTACTCTGGCAGTCTGGATGATCTAAGGATCTCAACATCCAGACAGAGTATTGGCCATTGTTCTCAGGGACTGCCGTGCTCAGTATGAGAACCCAAGTTTAAGCAACCCATTTCTAACCCTCCCTCAGTGACTGCCGTGCCAGTTTGAGGGGGCGAGTCAAAACGTCGACAAGCAAACCCCAAGGAAAGCCAGAACGTCGACATATAAAGCACGCATGCCAAAACACTCACATCCATATTGTTATCGGCCGATTTAAGGTCCCAGTGGTGCGGTGGATAGATAGGATCTACCCCATTTGACGGGTTAAGACTGTCTCCGTACTAACAAGTTTTAAGGTCAATTTCTATAACTTCGCAGGCTTGTTTCATATCGATATACCGAATATGACCTGCTACCAAGATGGGCGTCACCCCGAGCTCTTGGTTGGCCCTATAAGTTTTTAAGTTTGCAGGACGTATCCTACAAACAACCATCCTCCTTTATCCTGGCTTTGGACAGGCAGGCGCAACTAAGTTTCGTGGCAGTTTTTACTCTCTGAGGCTTGCCATTGTCTGCAGGGTGGTGACAGCCGAACAGAAAAATTAATTCAATTGAAAAAACTTTCTGTGTCAGGTGGGATTCGAACCAGGGTTCGAATGGCAATGGCAAACCTCAGAGAGTAAAAACTGCCATGAAAAGCTTCTTGAGAATATAAGCCGTTCGGAGTCGCCATAAAACATGTAGGTCCAGTACTCGATCATTTGTGTTTAAACATTTCACAAAACATACAACACAATTGATCATAAGAAGAAGTTCGGTCAAAGTCCTTTCAAGAGCTGAAATGGCCATTTGGTTTTTTTATTTTTTTTTTTTATAAACATAACTTGACGGTAAGGCAAAAAAAAAGCCCGGGTTTTTGAAACCGAATTAATTTTGAAATCAGCGTTTCAATGTTGTCTCAGATATGTAGTTTCATCAAATTCTAACAACTCCTATTTTTGGCTGGAGCTTGTATGGGCTTGAGAGCCTGTGTAAAGTTTTCTCGCCGGTTTGAATTT
Organism: Coremacera marginata; assembly: GCA_914767935.1. Taxonomy (NCBI): domain Eukaryota; kingdom Metazoa; phylum Arthropoda; class Insecta; order Diptera; family Sciomyzidae; genus Coremacera; species Coremacera marginata. The sequence goes on from OU612044.1 coordinate 163,862,465, forward strand.
GTTATTATTTCAGAAGAACTTTTGGATTTTTTCAGGTTAAACTCTGTTTTTAATACCTAGCATGTATATAAAACTATCAAAAAAAATTGTCCAAGACATTTATATTTATGACATGAAAAATATTATTAGACATAAGAATAAACAAATGTGGATATCTGAAATACTCAATATATGCAACCTATCCAAATATAAACCTTTATATTAAACCGTTACCCAACCAACAATTTAAGCTTAAAGTTTCAACAATCCTTCTTTGTGCTTGCAAACATCACGCACCCATGTTATTTTACATAAAAAAATAAAGTTTATAAATTATCACAAAATAAACATAACATTGCTTTTCTCTTTGCATTCTTTCAACAGATTCCGTGCTATCTGCCACCATGAGCCGTCGCCGCCGTCGACGTGAAGCACTCGAACAAACCGCATCCAAGGATCAATATGCCAGAATAGCACAAGCTAAGGCGCACGATTTGCTCAGCGATGATTTGAAGGGTACACTGCCGGTCAATCGTACCATTGTCTTCAATTGCAATGATCCTGAAATGACGGTTTGTGTGCGTGCTATCATGAAAGTGTACAACTTCAAGCCGGAAAAACCTATCACGGTGACAATGAAATTCCACGTCGATTTGAAGGAAGTCAATCAGATACTTATTGAGCCATGGGAATTCTTTGTGATACTTAATAGTCTGGATATAACGAAGGCAGGTGATGTCGATGGCAAGTCGCTGCATCTTACCAAGAAGATTGAATACAACGTCATATCGAAGCATCAGCTGTATGGCACGCCAATTTGGGTCATCATACTAGCCGTGCTGGGCGGTCTTTTGGCATTGGCCCTGATCACGTACGGCATGTATAAGGTGGGTGTTGAAATAGTGCTTTTATTTTGGTTTTTTAATTTTATTTTTTTTGCATTTAACTTGCAGGCCGGCTTTTTTAAGCGCGCCAAGAAAGAGGAAATGGACAAGTTGGTGCATCAAAATCATGCTAGCGGCGAAGAGGAAACGGAAACTGATAATCTTAATGCAGAAACACATTAGACGATGGCTGTAGTTGTTGGCTTGTATATAAAAAGAAAAAGCTGTGCTTTAGTTTTGTAGTTAACGCAAATACATCACAAGAAAATCCCAGCAAAAAGTTATTGCAAATAGCTGATGTACAACTAATTGTTAGTTTGTAAAACGATACCAAATGTTTTGTATTTTAATTTGTTCTTTTTTTTTCTACTCTTTATTTATTTGTTAAAAATTTATGTTAAAATTCAATTTTTAATGCTTGATTTTATGTTCTTTAGGCTTAAGTTCGCTGCCATGTAAATAAGTAAAAAACAACAAAATTTTTATAAATTTTATGACTGTAATTTTTAGAGAACAGTTTAAGTTTATATGATGTGCACATTGAAATAGTTAAAGACTTTTATGAATTTTATTGCATTTTATAGCAATAACTTTTGTAACTATGCAATTTTTGTAAATGAAATTTAAATATACTTTATATTTTTTTAACTTACCTTTTGTACATGGATTTAAGTATTACAAAGTAGTGTTAAGGTAATCAAGATGTTAAGTTATATTAAAAAGAATATAAATATATTTTTTAAAAATTAGTACTTGAATTTTTATACCCCAACGCGTACTGCGTAAGGGGTATATTAACTTTGTCATTACGTTTGTAACGCCAAGAAGGAGGCGTGGCAGGTATAGAAAAATATATATACTTTTGTTCAGCATCATCTCCTGAGTCGATTTCCGTGTGTCCGTCTGTCGACACGATTACAGCCGCAATTTTAAAGCTATCACGATGAAATTCTAAACATAAGTTTATTTTTAAAAAAGGAAGATCAAGTTCGAAAATGTCTTTAAAATCCACAAAAATTAAAGAAACGCCTTGAATTTTTGCAGGTGAGCTATGCTCTTCAGTCTTAACCCTGGCTATGAAATTTGGAAAAATCGGGTGGAAACCACGCCTACCTCCCATACAAAGTGGCTGGCTTTATTTTAAAAGTGAAATCTATTAAAAATCTGCTCAAACTAAAGAAATGTCTTGAAATTTTGCATATAGGCTTTGATATATAACATAGACCACCACTATGGTGGCAAAATCGAATGAAAAGCACGCCTACCTCCCATACAAATTGGCTTTATTTTAAACGTTAAATCTCTTAAAAATCCACAAAAATTAATGAAATGTCTTGAAAGTTTGCACATTAGCTTTGATAAACCACCTCTGTGGTCTATGTTATATATAAAATCTGCACAATTTGGAAAGAATCGGATGAAAACCACGCCTACCTCCCATACAAATTGTCTTTATATTAACCGTAAATCCCTTAAAAAGCTGCTCAAATTAACTAAGGTCTTGAAACTTTCCACTTTCATATTTGATATTTAATGTAGACCATCACGATGATATTTGGCAAAATTGAATGAAAAGCACGCCTACCTTCCATACAAATTGGCTTTATTTTTAACGTTAAATCTCTTAAAAATCCATAAAAATTAATGAAATGTCTTGAAATGTTGCACCATCTCTATGATATATGACAAAATCGGATCAAAACCACTCCTACTTCCCATACAAAGTGACGTCATTAAAATAGAAAAACTTTCATTAATATATAAAACTGAATGCCAACGTGTATGTCGTGGCTAAACACTTCGAATATACTTCAATATGGTCACGGGGGGAGGGGGGGGGGGATATTTTAGCTTCAGTACCCTGCCGAAGCTCCACCCTTACTAGTTTTCATATCAAATAATATGTATGGTTTTGAGTATGGTTTTGAAGTAAGAATATTAAAAAGATTATAGAATTTCATTAATAGTCAAACACCAAACTTTTAAAATGTAAAAATAACTTAAACAGTAACTTTGTTATAAAGATCCCGTTTAAAACAAAGGTTCTCCTAAGTCGAACCAAATTGAAAAGTATGAAACAAAGTACAAGCAGAGCTGGGCATTTTGCGATTACAATTACTTTCTGATTACATATGCAGTAATTGTAATCTATAAAAATTAACGATTGCAATCGTAATTGTAATAGAAAAATCTATTGATTACAATTACAGTAATTGTTATCATTGAAAATTACTGTTAGAATTATTGTTATCGTTATCATTTTCATTTAATTTAGGACTCATAAAAATTTTTTTAGTAATTGTAATTGTAATTTTTATAATAACGATTACTGTAATTGTAACACAAAATATTTCAACTTGATTACAGTAATCGTAATCCTTAGGTTTTTAATAATTTTTTTAGTAATTGTAATTTACATGTCATCAATTACGAAAGTGATCGATTACATTCCAGGTCTGAATATAAGCAGAGCTGGGTCGAAAAGTATTCATTACTATTCATTTCCAGTTCCTTGGAATTAGGAATTGGTTATCTCAATACCTCAGGAACGGAACTGAAAAAAAATCGCCAATTACATTACAGGAATTGTAGTTGGTAATTGAACCTTTTAATTCCTCACGAGTGGAACTGAAAAAATCGTCAATTTCATTACAGGAATTGTAATTGGTAATTGAAACGTTCAATTCCCCAGGAAGGGAGTTGGAAAAAATTCTATTACAGGAATTGTAGTTAGTAATTGAAAGTTTCAAATCCTCAGGAATTGAATTAGAAAACATAGTCAATTCCATTACAGAAATTGTAATTGATAATTTAACGTTTCAATTCTTCAGGAATGGAATTTTAAAAAAATCGCCAATTTCATTACAGGAATTGTAATTGGTAATTGAAAGTTTCAATTCCTCAGAAAGGGGATTAAATGTTTTGATTTGCTATTTGAAAAATATTTATGTATTATCAATAGCCACTTTCATGAATTTTCTCAAATTTTTACTTACTTACTTACTTAGGTGGCCATAACAACCCGTGTTCGGGTTTCAGCCGACCTAATCAGCTCTCGTCAGGAGCCTTTGCTTTGTGCGCGCGCCTTCTCCAATCGGATACACCAAGTGCGGTTAGGGCTTCCTTGGCCTGGTCCATCCATCGGAGGCATGGTCTCTCTTGTTGTCGTTGACCAACGACCCTCGCCTCGAGCACCTTTTTCGTTGGAGCTTCGTCGTCCATACGATGAACATGACCCAGGCCAGCGTAGTCACTGCACAGTTATACGCTGCACTACGTCAATGTCTTCGTAAAGCTCATACAGCTCGTGGTTCATTCGGATGCGATAGTCATCGCCGACTCGAACAGGACCGAAGATTTTGCGAAGAACTTTTCTCTCGAACACCTCCTTAGCGGCTGCGTCAGTTTGCGAAACTACCCATGCCTCAGCGCCATAAAGCAGCACAGGTAGAACGAGCGTCTTGTAGAGTGTAAGTTTTGTCGATCGAGAGAGGGTTGCTTAATGAGCCCGTAGTAGCACCAATTAGCAATTATTGTTCATCGTTCTTTATCTGCAGACTGACTTCGTTGTTGTTATTAATAGCGGTGCCAAGGTATACAAACTCCTTGACTACTTCAAAGTTATAGCTGCGAGACGAAACGTGGGAGCGTAGATGCCTTGTTTGTAGACAGCATATACTTTGCTTTACCCTCATTTATAGTCAAACCCACTTTGGCTGATTCCTTTTCGATAGCGGTGAAAGTAGCGGTAACATCTTTCTTAGTTCTGTCGACAAAATCAATATCATCAGCGTACGCAAGGAGCTGGACACCTTTGTAGAAAATGCTGCCATTACGATGATGCATACCGGCCTTTCGTACGATCCCCTCCATGATGATGTTGAAGAGATCGCAAGACAGTGGATCGCCTTGTCTGAAACCGCTTTTGGTATTGAAGGTTTCGGAGAGGTAATTTCCTGCCTTGACGGAGCTGCATGTGTTGCTTAACATCATCCAAGTATACCGAACTCAGATATTCTTGCGTATATGCAATCCCTTCTCTGTCTATTGAACGCAGCTTTGTAATCAACAAAGAGATGATGTGTGTCAATTTGATTTTGTTAGGTTTATTTCAGGATTTGTCGAAGTGTGAAAATCTGATCTATGGTGGACTTTCCAGGTCTAAAAACCCACTGATAAAGTCCAATCAGTGTTTTTGTAATCGGCGCTAATCTTTCACACAATACGCTTGAGAGAAGAACCTTATATGCGATGGAAATAAGACTGATACCTCCATAGTTGGCGCAGATTGCTGAGTCTCCTCTCTTATGTATAGGGCAAATTAGATTCTGGTTTGATAAGTACGCCTGCCGCAAGGCTTAAGAACTTGGGTGTTCCAGACCTAGGGCAATAGTTCATGAAACTGACAACAGACAAGCGTATAGGGCAAAGTAAGCTTAGATTCCAATCGTCGGGTATGTTTTCCGCTAGCCATATTTTGCTGATGCATGCGCCTTATCAATTCATCCCCGCCGGTTTTAAACAATTCTGCTGGCATCCGCTGCTTTATTGTTTTTGAGCCGTTGGATAGCAATTCGAAGGTCTTCATGGCTCTTCATTGCGGTACTTCCACTCCGTCATCGTTGATTGGTGGTGCTAACCCGCGCTCTTCATGGGCGGCATTGGTGGAATCGTCGCCAGTAAGTAAATTGGAGAAGTGCTGTCTCCACAATCTCAGCGCACACTGCGTATCTAAAAAAATCTGAATCTAAAACTTTTAATGGAAGAGAGTACCGATGATCGTCAGTTGAATTTTAAAATGACTGATAGCCAAATGTGTGCATGTCAAAGAACCTTGGGTGTCGCGGGTATGAATTCGATCTAAAACCGAATTTTTTTTTTTCATTTCAAGATAATATTTATGACTGACTGTCATCTTCGAATGCAGATAATGGTAAATCATAGAGAGTAAAAAAGTCATGTGAAGCTTCTTGAGAACATGAGCTGTTCGGAAATGGAATCCAAGTTGTGTATCGGATGGATTGTTTGCAAAAACATAACTGATGATAAGAATCTCGGCAAAAGTCCTTTCTAGGGCTAAAATGGCCAATTCGTTTTTCTTTATTTCGAAAGCCAAATTCATTAATTTTATTAACACAAAGGTATTCTTTTCTTAAAATTTTTATATTTATTCATTAAAACTTAATAGTTTGTCTTAAAATTTAACACGTTTTTATAAGATTTGTTTTCTGCATAAATAAATTGGTTGCTTTATTGTTTCTCTGGCTGTTTTATTTTTTCTTTTCTTTCTCTGTTTTTGTTTTTTCAAATACTCGTTACTAGCTTAACATTTGTTTACAACTATATTTAAATAAAAATTGTTTTTATTTTGTTTTACATTTTCTTTAACAGGTCAATAAAATTTTTTTAATTTCTTGCTCTTAGATATGAACACAATACTGCATGCTAGACTAAGTAATGCTCGGCATATAAACCAATTTTTTTTTTTTTTTTATCAAAGCACACTTAGACCTACACATTATAATTTTGTGCTCTTACATATACAAATATATTTTCATATACATATATATATACATTATAACATGCATTTGTGTGTGTAGGCGTTTTCTTATTGCTGTTTTGTAAATATTTTTTGTGGTGGTGTAAAATTGTAACGTTTCTTAAAAAATTTTCGTTTCTTCGAAAGCTTATTTCTTATTCTTAATACTTACAAATTTAATTGAAATTAATATATATATTTTTTTAGATTTTTTAAAAAAGTGTAGCAAAAAAGTTTAATTATTGGAATTTAACTGCATTTCATAAAGTCTACATTTTTATTTATTAAAATAGTTGAAATATAAAGCCTGTCTAGTTTTCAAGGTGAATTAAATTCAGTTTTAGTTTGAGAATAAAGATATGTTGTGCTCTTCTGATTCTAGGAATTTCTTAAGTTCTATAAGAAAATTAAAAAATTTTTTAAAAGCAAAGAATTTGAGTAAAATTTTTAACAGTTTTCTACTAATAGGTACCTATAATTTTCATTTTGTTTTATTATAATAAATATACAAAATATTCTTGTATTGTCAAAAATTATCATCATAAATTGTTAAAAACAAACATAAGTTTTGTTTTACTGTCTGTAACTGGGTTGCCATTATCACCAAAAAAAAAAAAAAATAAAATTTTGACAGTTAAAAAAGCTGAGCATTCAATTTACTTTAATGGTATACTGTATCTAAAAAATGTATGAAATCTTTTAAAGATACATAAAAAAATCTTGAAGCTAAAATAAATTTTTTTCTAAAACCTGTTTGAAAAAAGATTTTCGAAAATAAAAGTAAAAAGATGGCACATAATTTATTGAGAACAAATTCCAAAGAATTTTAAAATTTACTTAATTTAAAGATGACAACCCAGTTCATATATTTGGTGGCTTTAATACATTTTTGTTGAATACAAACGTTTTGATATGATTTGTTTTATCATTCTTATAACTATTCTATATTAATTTAAAATACTTGCCTTGAGTTTTTTATATATCAATTTTATAATTTAGCTGCTGCTTTACAAAATATCTTAATTTCTGCGATGTTCTTATTTGGTACATTCAAACGTTTATGTATAAGAAAATACGTTTTCTGTGTTCAAAATTTTGAACAGCTGTCTTAAAAGTTTTGAAATCAGAAATTTTCAATAGTAAATATACAGATGTGCAGATAGTGTAATATACATATCCTTAAATGAATAAACAATTTGACGCAAGATACGCAGAGATATATTTAATGGAAAGTATTTTAAGCAACGAAAGATATGGAATTAAGTTTTGAAAGAGAATTTGAGAATTCATTTCAATATTTCACCATTTAGTCATCAACACAGTCTTTTGAAAAATAATTCAACAATTCTTTATTTACTTAAGATAACACATTTTGGATATATCCGTTAATTTTTTTAATATATTGACAACGTCCTAATATTGTACCTTATGACCACAAAATACCCAGAATTTTTTATTTTATTATCAAAACTTTTTTTCTTGGTACATCTTTCACCTGGAGCTCAAATATTTGTTTGAGGGCCATCTGTTTGGGGGTTTCAAACAAAATATCATGTGCGGAAGCGTTGAAAATATAAACGATAGCTTACTGGAACTCGACAATGTTGAAAACGAAGAAGAAGGAAGAGCTGTAAAATCTGTATTCATATTCAAAACTTTAAGTAAAACTGAATAACGGCATAAGCATCCATTCAACAAATGCAAAATTGATTCATAAATAATATTTTTTTTAATAAATTTCGATTATTCAGTTCCGTTATTCAGAATAATAAATCAAAATTTTTATTCATATGAATGCGATAAAAAGAGCTTACGTTCACCAACTAAGTATGTATCTAAGATTGGAAGAACTCTAAACTGCTTTATCATAATTTGTACACGTTCATATAGTTCCAAGTAATTTGCTTGTAACATTGACGGAACAAATAAATATAAACAGCTGAGTGGATCACTGCGATCATGCAAGGCTACTGATGAGTTAGTGTAGCGGCCAACGAAACAGTCTGTCTAGTCTGCTGTGTGATTACTACTCTATACAAGGTATTGTTATTGTTGAGCTCGAAAATATAACTTTTAATTAATAATATTAGAGAAATTATTAGAGTTATAAAACCACATAACATAAAACTTATGAAAAGCGGTCGAAATTAATTAACAAATAAATTAATTAAAAAATTTTCTTTATGAATCAATTTTGCATTCATTAAATGGATTCTTATTTCGTTATTCACTGATTCACTTTTTTGTAAATGAAATAAAATTGAATGCATTCCTTTACAGCTCTGACGAGTGGTACAAAGAGTTTAAAGCGGGACACTGCCGTTGATGATTTGCCTCATTCTCGATGTGTAACCACCAGTGTGACTGACGAAAGCATCGAAAAAGTTAAGAAAATTGTTTCCGTAGTGTGAAGATAAGGGAGATAGCAGCCAATCTTGATATATCGTTCGGATCGGTGCATAACGTTATGCACGATGTTTTGGGCATGAGACGAGTTTAAGCGCTGAGATCTCATCTCATATGGTACGCGATTTTTTTACCAAAAGCAACGTTGATATCAGGTATCATATTTCGGAGCTTTTTTGAGCACTTCAGATTTATTTTAAGCTCTTTTGATAAATTCTACTTAAAAATAATAGCAATTTTTGAAATGGAAAAACTTCTACCTTAAAAATTCTACTTTAAACCACATCTTTATATTATACCATCGATGCACAAATCGATCTCAGCAAAAGAGTTTATGTTATATACAGCCATGATCACAGAAATAGCATAATTTTTAGTCATCTCAACAACAAGTTAAGTTGGAAAATACAATTTATTTTAATATGTATGTTGGATTTTGTTTGAATGTTTGAAACTCATTTTGAAATCATTGCTTTGGAAAAACAAAGGCTGAAACAGTTTTCTGTATTTTATTTCATTTAAGCTATCCAAGCGTTTTTTATTGGTCATAGACATGGGCGTAGCCAGACTTTTCTATAGGGTTGGACAGGTTCCCAAACTCCTGAAATACACATAAAGGGTGTTCCAACAGTAATGTGTGGTACTTTAATTTTATATTAAAAGCAAACGGTTCGGAATTTTTCCAAATATTTTATTTCGTTCGAAAGGTTACACAATAGAGTTATGTGTGAGAAATTATTTGGCGGGTATGTTCACCACGACTATTCCGTAGATATCTCACTCTTTCGGTCATATTTATAATTACATTTTGCAGTATGGCCTCCGGATTAGCTCTCTCTAAGAGAAGACTAAGAGAATCAAGAAATTGGATAGGTAATGGTTGCTGTCACACAATTATTCTGAACTCCTCTGTCCCCGACAAAACAGACTACTGTGTGCCTTGCTTAAATCTTGAAAAGAACTACGAAGTTCTCATCCCCCCGCAGCTGGACTGGGCTGACAAAATCCCCCTTAAAACAAACGGCATAAAAATCTTTACAGATGGATCAAAACTTCGAGAACAATTAGGTGGAAGTATTTACTCTCAGAACCTTGAAATCGAAGTATCCTTTAGACTCCCAAATTAGTGTAGTGTCTACCAAGCAAAGATGATGGCAATTCACAAAACCGCTAAGATTCTAGGTCAAAAAGACCTTGAAGGAAAAAGTATTTTCATCTTATCAGATAGCCAAGCAGCGCTCAAGGCGCTGAACTCATATACTGACAACTCTAAAACTCTCACTGAGTGTCGCAGATCTCTAAGCGATATGGCAAGTCTATTCAGGATCCACCTTATATGGGTACCCGGACGCAGAGATTTCGAGGGCAATAACTTGGCAGACGAATTGACAAAGAAGGATACGACGTCAAACACCCTCTTAAACGAGGACTTTATTAGTATACTCATATCCTCCTATAATCTCCAGTGTAGGAACAAATTCTTAAGTCTTGCACAACAACGCTGGGAACAGTTTAATACATGTGGGACTGCTAAGCTGACGAGGCCTTCCTACGACTTAAAACGCACCAACTCACCGCTTGAATTAAGCAGGATAAAACTGTCAAAAATAGTAAGCATCCTCACGGGTCACTGCCTAATCGGAACGCATGCTCTTTGGTTAGGACTTATAGTAAATGATTTTTGCAGAAGGTGCAAATGTGTGGAGAAGTAGAAAATGTTCAGCACCTCTGCGAATGTCCGGCCCTTGCTAAAAGGAGGATGGCAACTCTGGGTTATCCTTTTCTAAACTGCCTAGTCGGAAGTCTCATGCCTGGAAATAAGACATATCATCAAATTCATTACACGTACGAACTGGTTTGAGGAGGGAAATCTCTAGGGTTCAAAGGAGATCATGTGGTATCACAACGGGCCTGCACTGGCTAAGGTGTTGAGTCGTTTATCGACTAAGCCACTTTAACCTAACCTAACCTAGGATAAGCCTTTTGAGATTTTTTCATTCTTTATTCAATCAGCATCATTTGACTTCATCTTCATCAGCAATCAAGTATGCTTTGAAATTTTTTTCAGTTCAGCTTGAAATCGGTGAAAAAATAATGTCATCGCACACATGGCAAAATTATCAAGGAAGAAGTGACAGTGACAGCAGAGTCAGACAGAGGGAACTGTGTTGGGTTGTTTGCATGCTCAAAAACTGTCCCGTTATTTGTTGGATAACATGTTACAGGATCGTTTGACCTGTTCTTATTGACCCGGACCTATTGATTTTTGAATACCTTATTAAATTTTTATCATTGTCATTGTGACAGTATAGGATTTTAGTTATGGATCGCTACACGAAAGAACAACGCATTGAAATCGTCGAATTTTGGATCTTAAATTCCAAGTTGGTGGTACAAACGCTACGATCGATTCACCAAAAATGGGGTTCGATTCACCAAAAAATCACCACATTAGTGAAACAACTGTGCGCAACATTGTGAATTAAATTTATCAAACTGGGTCCGTGCTTGATGTTACGAAGCCAACCAGAGTGCGAACAGCACGCAGAATTAGCCATTTCCGTGATCTCCATGCATCGTAGTTTGCTTTTGGACTTGAAGTTAATCATTTGGACTGCAAATGATTGCTGAAGATGATGCTTTTTTGCAATTATTCATATTTTTGGACGATGCTCATTCCCATCTCGGCGGCTATGCCAGTAAGCAAAGCTGCCATAACTGGTGTTCGGAAAATCCACAAGTGATCGTGGAAAAGCCACTGCATCCACCGCAAGTCACTGTTTGGTGCGGTTTATGGATCCAATACATCATCGGACCGTTTTTTTCGAAGATGAGGACGGAAATACGGAAAATGTCAACTCTGAGCGGTACTACACTAGGTTGGAGGACTATTTTGTGCCGGAGACTGATGCTCAGAGACTAAACGATATGTGGTTTCAACAGGACGGCACTACACCAAACACACAACTCGCCTCAATTTGGACTTTTTGAGTCGGAAATTCCAGACATAGACTTTTTCTGTGGGATTGATTACACGAAGGATAAAGTCTATGTGAATCATCCGGAGACGATTCCAGACTTGAAAAGCAATATTACATCGGTGATTCGGGTCTAACATTCAATGTGCTAACATTCCCTGGCAAAGATATCAAGAGGAGGAAGGTGAAGCATGACATTCAAAGCGTTAGTTGGTGCTGTGGACAATGCTCCAGTAATACATAGACTTGCACCTTTGCAAATTTCTGAAGTGCAGTTGTCTTATCAAGGGCCCTCCGCCACACCAGTGAGTCATAAATAAGTATGGGGCGGACAATTGCTGTATAAATCCAAAATACTGTTAATTGGAAATTAATTTTTTTCATTAAGAACTAACGTTTGTAAACGAAATGTGAAATATACTTGACTTGTTGAGATTATTGAAAAGAGTGCTATTTGTGTGATCATCGCTGTTTATCCAAATAGTAAGTCTTGAACACTGAATTCCTCCTTTTTACTACTAAATCCTCTATTCATGTCGAAAATTTTTGTATGAATTTTAGCCCTTTTACAACTAAGCCACTATCATGCCTGGTTGATACCGTCACGCAGTCCTTGTGACTTTCTCCTATTCCCATAACTCAAGTTACCGCTTCGCGAAAAGAGTTTTGAGATAATTAAGGCGATAAAGAAAAAGGAGCTAAAGGCGATTACAAAATCAACCTATGAATAGTGTTTTCAAGTTTGGAGAAAGCGTTGGAGGGTAGTATGGAAAGTTTCCGACCTTAACGTGAAGATAGTAGCACTTGTCAATAAAAGCTTGGGAACGTAGATGTACATCTTTTGACAGATACTCACCAAAATTTCAGCCATTTTGGACGCGCAGTTGTTATTTGACAATTGTTTGAGTGAGTCAAAGATGAGTTGACTCCCTACCTTTTATTGACGAGTGCTGCCATCTTCACGTTAAGGTTGGAAACTTTTCAGACCACCGTTGTACTGAAATATTTGAACAAATTCTCAAATCGCAATTTATGTTCAATTTATGTTGTTTTTGCATATTTTGAACTTTACCACTTCAAATTTACATTTATTGCTGGCAACTTTGGAATATAAATTATAACATTTTTTTATTCTAAGCGATTTTGAAATAGGCAAAACAACCTGACATACATACAAGCCTACATTTTGTTGTTCTTTTTCTACATGTTCTACAAGTGAGGTCATTAGTTATGATTTAAATTAGTTCTGATTAAGTTATTAAATACCATAGGTTTTAACATAGTATCTCTACTTTGGTTAGGATTTTTTATGCCTCTTTTCATAATAGGATTTCGTTCGTTCAAATCTACAAAAAATACAAAAACTTTTCTTTAATACATAAATAATAAACCTCTATAAAAAGTTCTACTAACTGCAAAACGCAATGAAAAAAGCTGCTTGAACATTTATACAAAAAACAACTTATATCTAGCTATATTATTTATATCTATGATATATATTTTTTTTTTTTAGAAAACATCGCCTATACGTATTATGTATGTATATAAAAACGCTTATAAAAATGCACTCTACATTATATACACTCAGACAAACATAAATGATAATTGTATCTTTTTAAATTAAAACAAAAGCTGCCTTACATTTGGCATCTGATGACCATGACTAGCCAACACAGACCTTCGTTTCGACGATGAAGGAGAATCACAGCACCACTAATCAGCACATGGTTTCATTGTAGGGCGGATCTTTCTCCGATTCAGTGCTGCTTTTAATGTTTGACGAAAGTTTGGCGATTTCGTCCTGTACCAGGTGTGTGCTTATCTGCGGTATAGTTAGACTACCAGCTGCTGCAACTGCTTCACCATCCTTGGACTCTTCGGTGCTGGAGCTGCTCTCTTTAAGTATGTTCATGCCGAGTTTTGAGCTCATTGGTGGTCGCAGCGAGTGTAGTTTGGCAGGCAGAATGCTGGGCATTGTTGTGGCTGCTGCCATCGACGCTGCCGTTTCAGTGCCTTCGATAGGCATGTTACGTGCTGGCACTGTGGGTGATTGTTGTTTACCTTGATCCAGGCTAAACTGTTTTTTTAATTGCATGGCGCGTGGCTGTGGGACTTGCGTTGTAGTTGTTGTCGATGAAGCAACCACCGTAGCGTTAAAGTCCAACGAGGCTGAGCATTCTTCACGCAGGCGTTTGTGGTCGGTGGCACCAACAGATGCCGTACGTAAGGGCTGATAGCGCGTTGCTGTAATGTTGCTGCTGCCTCCAGCCAAGAGTCCGCTACCAAATGCATCTGCTACAATGGTGGGTGTAGCTATTCCAGCCTGCGATTCATTAGCATCCAGCGATAGTTCGGCGGTCAGTGAGGGCGTATCCATGTTGTAGGAACCTGTCATCGAGGTGGTGGTGTCATTGGAGCTCTGCTTAATGACCCCATACGGATGTGCTGAGTAATCTGTATCGGTGCTTGAGTTTTTTTGCAAGCTTTCGCTGGATTTTTTGAAGAGCCGTCCGGTGCTGGTGGCATCATACGGTGGATTGAGAAATTCGCTGGTGGCACGCGTGGGTGCCACTGGTGATTGATATGCTTGTTGTTGTTCCATGGATGAGTTGCGCTGCCACAGACGTTCGTTTCTCATCTGAAATGCTCCGGTGGTGGGGGCACCGGTGCCAGGTGTCGTAGTGGCTGATGTTTGGGGTGCACCACCGCTGCCACCACCACTTGTGTCACTGCTGCCACCTATGCCGACAATGCCACCACCAGTGGGCGGCTTAGAGGGCGAAAGTTCAATGGCGGTTTCGCGTCGCAGCGGGTAGCGGTGACTGTAGTCGATGGATGCGCCAGTCTGAGGGAGAGAGAGAAAGATAAAGGTATAAATCAAATTTATGAAGTTTATAAAAGAGTTAACTCTGACTTTTCTTCGAATTCCAACCTCAATTTAGGTTCGAAGTTGAAGTTGAACTTTTACTCTAATGTTAACTCTAATTCTAATTGCAACTCAACTCTGACTCAAACTCTAACTCTAACTCTAACACTAACCCTAACTCTAACTCTAACTCTAACTCTAACTCTAACTCTAACTCTAACTCTAACTCTAACTCTAACTCTAACTCTAACTCTAACTCTAACTCTTACTCTAACTCTAACTCTAACTCTAACTCTAACTCTAACTCTAACTCTAACTCTAACTCTAACTCTAACTCTAACTCTAACTCTAACTCTAACTCTAACTCTAACTCTAACTCTAACTCTAACTCTAACTCTAACTCTAACTCTAACTCTAACTCTAACTCTAACTCTAACTCTAACTCTAACTCTAACTCTAACTCTAACTCTAACTCTAACTCTAACTCTTACTCTAACTCTAATTTTAACTTTAACTCTAACTATATTTCGAACTCTAACTTCTTTTCTGTACTCTATTTTTCAAATATGCATAAAAAAACCAAAAAATCTCATAAGTCCATAAGATATTTTAGATTTATTTTCTGTCATAAAAAAGTTAAGTAAAAGATTCCAAACACACCTATTCAACTATTTCGGAGGTCGCTCTTTCGATTGGTTCAGTCAGATTCGCATAATAATGACTTTAAAAACCAATATAGCGAATTTTAAATAAAAAAATAAAACCATTTTTTGCTTTTTTTTGTGATTCTATTTGCATTAATAAAGTTACTGAATCAATACCAAACCACAGGCAAAAGTGGACAAAATATCTAAACTATAACTGGGAATATATTTTTTGCTTTAAATCTCATCATTTAAATCTCATTCGTAATCAGCGACCTCAACAACAAACTGCAATTTTGAAACATTTTATGAAATTTGGTCGGCCATATTGGATTCGCTATCTTGAATTTTGAAAATCTAACCTATTGCTAGTTATAGTTTAGATATTTTGTGCATTTTTTCAATACTTGTTTTTTATACTTTTTATTTCAATTTTTTATGGCAGAAAATAAGTCTCAAACATTTGATTAAAATTGTGCTTTTTCCGGACATAATGGTTTAATTCGCTTTTGTTATGTTTGTCAATAGACGCTCCAAATTTGAAACAAATCACAGACATGAAGTGTGAATCAAGACAGATGTGGCTTGAAACGTGCCTCATATATTCAAAATGTCTTTTTTAAGCATTCTATTGCATCACAACTTTTAAAATATACACCAATTGTTGCATAATTTAAGAATTATGGTAAGTAAACTATTGACTAAGATTGTTAAAAAATAATTTATTACTTTGTATAAAGACTCTTTCAATTTCATTAGATTTAAAAATGGCATCATTAAGGTTCATATAATTCAATCACTACAGATCTAAACTCAACAAAAAACCAATTTCTAAACAAAATTTAATTAAACATTAAATATTGTTCCTAAAAACAAGCAAATTTTATGAATGTACTGCAATGTAATTAAATCAATTTTCAACCACAAATAAAAAAAATTTTCGGTGCACCCCAACTCACTTTATTTCGTAATATTTTTCGATATTAGAAAACTAAATTAATTGAACCGCACGTTAAAAGCTCAAACCAGCACACACGTGTTCGCATTAGCAAAAACAAACACTAACAACTCAACTATCTATTCAAATATGTGCTAATCCTTTGCATTGAACATATGCATCATATCCTTCCTCATCACTAATAGCAACTACCAACAACATGTCACTTTACTTGTACTCACCTCATATGAGTCGTCCGTGTCATCAACGGATGCTCGTGCTGTAAAAAGTCCCTCGAGCATCATGTAATCATTCTCCTCACATTCTTTGAGGTGCTGCTTCTCCAACATAGCAGCAAATTCAGCCTTGGACATTTCAGTTTTTGGACGATCCACAGAGGCTGTAATTATAGAATAGTGATGGAGTGAGGCAAAGGTAAGATACAGGATTAAGTGTGAAAGAATGTGAGTTTGGTTGTGTAAAAGCAGAACAATTATTAAAATGTGTGTTAAAATAATTGCGATAGTAGGTCTTCTTTTAATTTTTATGTCAGTTATGTCTTCACTGTAAGGAGTAAAAATTATAAGATACGTCTTTTCTTTTAAATACTTAGTTTACAACCGTACGATTAAAAATTTAAATACGCCAATACGAACGTATTTGATGTCAATTTTTATAGTAATCATTAGTTGACATTTTTATGAAAGTCCTATGCAGAATGAATGATCAAAAACAAAAAAAAAAAAAATATCTCAATGCACCATAAGGATCCTGATGGCTGGAGTACAGGTAAAAGTTTAAAATTTTTAACTTAAAAATAGTTGAGATTTTTGACGTCTTAAATAGAGGTAAAATTTGTTTGGAAGCTGAAAAGCTTCAAATTCAGAAGCTGAAAAATCATTGGCAATGTTCAAAATAGCATGTATTTTTAAACACGCTCCGACACGGGGAAGTGATAGTGAGAGAAAACGGTAAACTAAATAAAACTATTTCAAATAATCTTAATTATAGAATTATAATATTTTAATTTGGAAAATTAAATATTAAATATTATTATTATTAATTATTTTAGTTTGAAAAGTGTTACTCTTGGAGCATAAGGTAACTTAACGAGAACATAACAGTACGTTCAAAAAGTCCATAGAATGACATATAGATGGCGTTACAAGATTTTTTCCATATGATTTTTATTTAGTACCAACCTTCAAACGATACGTATAAAAATTTGGCAACAATCTGATTATTGATTCGTGAGTGTTATAGCATTTTGTGTGCAACTATTGTTATTTAAAAAAAAAGGAAAAACGGAGTTTCGAGCTTTGATAAAGCATTGATTTTTGTTGAAAAAACCAAACAATGGCTTGATAAACATTATCCGGACTCTGCACCATCGAGACAAATGGTAGAAAAGTGGATTGCGGAATTTAAACGTGGTCGTACCAGCACAAATGATGCAGAGCGCAGTGGACGCCCAAATCAGACTGTTATTCCACAAAACATCAAAAAAATCCACAAATTGGTTATGAACGATCGCAAATTGAAGGTGCACGAGCTGGCTGACATTGCAAAGATATCAGATGGTGTGTATGCGAGTGAGTATGCGAAAGCTCTGTGCAAAGTGGGTGCCGCGTGAGCTCACAGTCGACCAAAAGCAACAACGAATTGATGCTTCAGAGGAGTGTTTAGCGCTGTTAAACCGCAATAAAATCGAATTCAATCGTCGCTATGTGACAATGGATGAAACATGGCTTTACTATTGCACACCAGAATTCAAAAGACAGTCAGCTGAGTGGACAGCAGTCGACGAACCGAATCCAAAGCGAGCAAAGACCCAACAGTTGGCTTGTAAGGTGATGGCGTCTGTATTTTGGGATACGAAAGAAATAATTTTCATCGACTATCTCCAAAAAGGAACCACCATCAACAGCGACTATTACTGTGCACTTTTGGATCGATTGAAGGCTGAAATCGCCAAGAAACGGCCACATTTGCAAACGGAAAAAGTGTTGTTTCACCAAGACAATGCACCGTGTCACAAATCGATGAAAACGATGACAAAATTGAATCAATTGGGTTTCGAATCGCTTACCCACCCACCGTATTCTCCAGATTTAGCCCCCAGCGACTTTTTCAAGTTTTCAGATCTCAAGAGAATGGAATTTAAGGAATTCAAGGAATTTAACGAGAAATAGAAATCGTACTATAAAAGTGGTATCGAAAAGTTGGAAAATCGCTATACTCGTTTTTGCTCTCGAAGGCAACTATGTTGAATAATATAATCGAGTTTTATACGTATCAAAATTTTGTTTTTTCCTACTTATTCTACGGATTTATTGAATGACCTATTATATATATATATTACGTATAAAATAGTGAACGACAACAAACGGTACAATATTTTAGTGTACCATAGATGACATGACTCTTTATTCTGTAGCGTATAAGTTTGAGACGAGAGTAGACGAAAGAAAACACTGCACTACGACCGCATACAAAATGAAAACAAACACTATCATTCTGTATCGCTCGACAGAAAAATTTACAGTTTTGTTTGTAATGTTTCCGTACTAAGTACTCAATACAAACGGCATATGGAAACACTTAAAACTTTGGTACAGAAATGTGAAACACATGTATTTATATTATCGAGAAATTATCGCTCTCGATATTGCGATAATTTATCAATAATTAGAACGATAAAATTAACGTTATTGATAATTTTTCAATAATTTAAACGACACAAACTATAGAGAAATTATCGTTTTGGAGTTTGTTCTCGATATTTAAAATGATAAGATTATTGATAAATTATGGTTTACAATATCCTTATCGATAGTTTCTTGATTATTAAAAGAGATAAAATTATTCAGAAATAATTGAAAAAATGAAAAAAGCCTCTAAAAAACCTCTACACATGCGAATATCTTAGAGCCCGAACAGAACCAAAGTGGGTGTCGGTTGTTGGGCCTCTCTCGGCAAACTACGCTGAGAATCCGTCCAGAATAGGAGCGGTTGTCGGATCAGCGTTGCTTTTCGGTGTGAATGCTTCATTTTGGAGAAAATTATTTCATATTTTGTTTTTGACTTAAAAGAATGAAAAACTAAAAAAATAACACTGAACACAGCAAATCCTTAGTAAAAATACGACAACACTTACGCCACTTAAAGATAGACCCAACAGCCGTCGAGTAAAAATAAAATAGATTCTATTCTAGCGTTTTTCCGTCGCGAAATTCTACGGCGATTTCATTTTTGGTGGTTGCACACATTTGCATGTATTTTGTTGCACGACGAATCCGACAACCGCAACCCGTGATACGGAACGATAATATTTGTACTTTTTGTTATGCTCTCGTAGTGAATTGTTTGTGTTTGTTTTCAAGTTTGTGTTTGCTTTGAAGTACAGAAACTTTAACGCTACAGAATAGTGAGTGGTAATGTAGATGATATGATACACAACTTTATTGTACTGTTCTCTCAAATCTACACTACAGTACCTTAAAATACGCTTATTACATTAGCGTTTATTTTCGTTCATTGGACTTGACATTGCATTGCACAATATATACCTTCTAAACTCTCTCTTTCTCTCTCTTGCAAGCTACAAAAAGTCACCATGTGCAACAAGTCGCATAGTTAAAAAGTCGTACAGTACAAAGAGTTCATAAAAAGTCACTAAGGAAAAAAAGCAAAAGCACGAAATGTAGCAAGGTAAAGGTAAAAAGTCGTAAGGCACAAATAACTGCTAAGTAAAAAAGTCTTAAGGAACAAAAAGGTACAAAGCATAAAAAGTGGAAGGTTGCATAAATTTGAAAGATACAAAAGTTACAGAGTTAAAAAAGTCAGGAGACGCAAAGTTACTAGGCAAAAAAGTTACAAGGTAAAAAAAGTCGCAAGGTAAAAAAGTAGCAAGGACAAAAAATAGCAGAGTAAAAAAGTCGCTAGGTAAAAATATCCCAGAGTTCACAAATACGTTAGGTAAGAAGTCGAAAGGTACAAATAGTAGCTGGTTGCAAAAACTCGAATGGTACAAACGTTGCAGAGTACAACAATCGCAAGGTCCAAAAAGTCGAAAGGTGCAAAAAGTCACTAGTAAAAGTTACAGGTTAAAAGGATGAGGGATTAAAAGTCTTAAGGTATCAAAAGTCGCAAGACACATAAAGTTACAAGGTAAGAAAGTCGCAGTAACCACAAAAAATTGGAGGTACAAAAAGTTACACGTTAAAATAGTCGTCATATACAAAAAGTAGTAATCTAAAAAAAAAACAAGGTACAAAAAGTTGCAAGACACAAAAGTAGCAAGGTACAAAAAGTCACTAAGTAAAAAAGTCACAAGGTATAAAAAGCCCCTAGGTAAAACTTTCGTAGGATACAAAAATTCGCAAGGTAAAAAGTCGCAAGGTACAAAAAGTCACAAATAAACAAAAGTAACTGATTGTAAAAACTCGAAAGGTACAAAAGTCGCAAAGTAAAAAAGTTTGCGAGACACAACATATCAATAGATAATAAAGGCGTAAGGTACAAAAACGCATGGCAAAAAGTCGTTAGGTAACAAAAGTTGCAAGGCACAAAAAGTCACAAGGCATAAAAAGTCGCAGTATACAAAAAATTGCTATGTAAAAAGCTTTGAGGTACAAAAAGTCGTACTGTAAAATAGGCACAAGGTACAAAAAGTCTCGAGGCATAAATGTCGCAAGATACAAAAAGTCGAGTGGTAAAAAAGTCGAAGGTACAAAAGTCGAGCGGTAAAAAGGTTGTAGGATAAAAGGAGAGGTTAAAAAAGTCCAATAGAAAATGTCCTAGATAAAACAGTACAAAAGTCGTAAGGTAAGAAAAAGTCGCACGATATAAAAAGTCGCGAGGAACAAAAAATTTAAAGGTACATACGAGTTTTATTCCGAAATTTCAAAAATCGTCAAATATCAAGTTACTAGTATAAAAACCCGTCCTACGACGGGTTGGAAGCATGAACGCTAAGCTGTAATTATTTTTTGCCAATATTACAGTTCTTTTACAACTGTTCTGAAAAATGTTCAGCCTGAAAGTATGCGCATGCGTGCATAAAAGGAAATTATATCACTGATAAGTATCAAATCAATTTGCTGTGCATACTTTTAGGCTGACCGCAAAAAATAATTACAGTTTGAGCGATATCGGGCGTGTTTGCCGTTTTAATATATTAAGATTATTAATCATGTCTTGATTCTTTTAAAATGTATTTTATAAATGTAAATATTTTGGAATGATTATTCCCATTAAACTAAATTAAAATATAAATTAAATTTATTATTAAATTATTTTATTGAAATTTTACTTTGTTACTGATATTGAAACTAAACAACACATCAATTTTTATTAATATTTTTTTTTTTCAGCGTGTTGGAACAAGTTATTGCGTGTTATATTTAAGTATTTAGTTTTACTCTGTGAAATTGTAAAAAATTAATCTTAAATTGAATACATAATTTTATACCCTTTAAATCTGGCACATATTTGTCGCTGTAACACTTACTTTTATTGCTCGGAAGCGAGACCGTGGGTGATGTAATCATATGACACACGCTCTCCAGTTCATCCGTAATTGATGTGTATTCGGTGTGCAGTCTCAGGAGTATATTTCTGGAGGGTTTCGCATGCAACACGGATTTGCCTATAAAGATTTTTGGGCACGTAGTAAATAAAAGAGCATTAAGAAAAATTAAAGAAAAATATGAACATAAAATACCAAAGGATATAAATAACATGAAAGAAAAAGAAAGGAAAATATATAAAACAATTAGCAGGGATGTAAAGAAAGGTGGTAATAAATAAAAGGAATATGATTATAAATAACAGTAAATTTGGAGCACATGTTACAAGGAGGTATATTAAGAGCGCTATAAGGACAATGGTAATGACTTGGAAGACACACAAAAAAAAAAATAAAAAAAGGGAATGGAAGATACGATAAATAAGCATACGAGTACACAAGCAAATAGGAAGAAATGTTGACAGAAAAATAAAAATGAATTCCTGCGAGAACAATGTGAAGCACAAAGAATGATGTGAACTTGTCAGGTTCGAAGGATTAATGCATGATAACCATCAAAATTAATTGTTGAGAAGCCAAAGACACTCACCTGGTGCAATGTCCTTATCGCTCTCTGGCTCGGATTGTGTGATGCTCATTTGTCGACGCGACAAAGGTATCTGATTCAGACTTATGTGCGACCGATTAATATCCTGTGCAATGGAGCAAGTTTCCGAATTGCGACGACACAAGGATACGGTACGTTGACGCATGGCACGATGCTTAGCAGCTGATAATAATAAAATAAAAATAGAGAAGCAAATAATTTCATTTCCGTGTTTAAAGTGTTTTACAATCCAACGCTTACCTTCGAAATTAATATCCGGTCCCGTTGTCTCATCGGATGTCTCACCAACCAACGTATGATCATCATCATTACCCAGCGGCGTCAGTGTGTCTTTGCTTTCCGTGCTGGCACCTGTATCTTGACGTACCGTAACATATGGTGTACGTTTAACTGTTTCACACGTCGATGGACGCTGCGACGATAGCGGCATATAAATATCCGAATCCGATTCAGATTGCATGGAAACTTTTCGCACCACCTGCTCGTTGAGTGCCTCTCGTGACTTGACAATCTCATCGGGCTCCTCAGGCACAGGTACCACCTCAAAATGGGTGCCTTCATCGAAAATGTACGCATCGGGACGCACTTCGGTGAGCGAACGATTGAAGCGACGTCGCGTTGTTACCTGATGTGCAGTGGAGTGGAGATGTTGAAAAATTTCATTATTTTTATTTTTTATTCTCAAAGAACCAAAGTATGATGCCCAGTGAACTAAATTATGCTTTAATTTATAAATATTTTTGGGGAGAAAAGTTCGTTTTTGCGGATTTTTAAATCCTTAGACTAAAATGCTTCTTAAAAAGTAAACTTTTTTGTTTGGTAACGAATTCGCGAAAGTAGATCATTAATGATTTTTTCCATTGTTCAAAAATTAGTTAGCGAATGTGGCGTAAATGATATTTTTTAAGGTAACTTAAGATAAAAAAAAATTCAGAAATAAACTATTTTTTGTTCGCAATCGAATTATAAACGATAGTTTTAGCGATATTTTTTTCCTTAATTGAAAAATTTTTTATAACAACCATTTACTGGGATGACAAACAAAAATAGTGTTCGTAAAAGAATCTTTTACGTTTCAGTTGTGAACAAAAAGAGTTTGCTTTAGGGCCGTAGCTAGAAAAATTTTGCTTCTAGAACTAACAAATTTTTTTTTAAATTAGAAAACGGTAAAATAATAATAAAAATTAAAATTTTTAGGGGGGCTTTTGAGTTAAATTTTTTTCGAAATTATTTGAAGGGGTGATTTTGGGTAATTTTAAAAATATCAAAAAACATTTTTTTTTTATAAATAATTTCGACGATACGTTTTGCTTCAAAATGACAAATTATTGATAAATATGCTTTCCCGAATGTCCACAAAATGTTTTTTATGATTCTACAATGAGTTTACTAGACATAATTTTTGTTGAATGATCACTAAAATAATTTTTAAATAAAAATTTAGTTCAAAACCCCCTCCCCCCCCTAAAAGTTTCCATTTTTATTATTATTTTAGTGTTTTTTAATTTTGAAAAAAATTTCTAAGTCTTGCGACTGATATTTCGCTAGCTACGGCCCTGGTTTGCTTACGAATTAATTATTCTATCATTTAAGATGGAACAAAAAAGTATCATTTATGATTTCTTGGCAAACTCATCTATATAAAAATTTGCTTTTAAATAAATAAAATTAAATAATTACTAAAAAATAAATTAAAAATATATAAATAATAAATTGATATTAATAAAAAAATAAATAAAACAAAGGAATTCAAATATCTTTTTCAAATATCGATAATGAACTTAAATTTTTTGGGTTAAACAAAAATTTTGGTTTTTTCATGGGCGTAGCAAGAAGTAGGGCAGGGGAGGTTAGTTGCCCCCCTGAGCATTAGAAAAATAAAAAGTTTAGTATTACGCTTAGAAATACAAACATTTTTTCTTATAATTAAAATGCATAGAATTTACTAAAGCTTAATTTAATTTTAGTTTTATTAAAGTTATAGCTGACACATTTTTTAATTATTTATCAGTCACATGAAAAAATAATTTCCCCGCTTCTCCCCCGTGAACAAAATCCTGGCTACGCCCATGTTTTTTTTAAAGCTTATCTTGACACACTACAGGGAAACTTAAAATTCGAAAATAAAAATTCGAAAAAATATCAATTCTAAAAAGTTCGAAAAACTTTCACCTTTCGCCGAACCTTCGCTTGAGGCTCATTGGGGCTATTTAAACTATTGAAATCTATCTGCGTAACGTGCATATTATAATACTAAAAGATAGTGTCCGTAAAAGCATCATTTATGATTAATTTGATGACTCATTTAAAAAAAAAATAGTATCAGTTATGATTCATTTGCGATATTATTTTTAAAAAAACGTATGTTTTAGTCTCATAAACACTAATTTTTGAACAAAAAAAGTATAATTTCGATTAATCTGAGAAAAAGTGTCATTTATGATTCATTTGTGAACAAATTTAATATTGACTATCACATTTCTACTACCTTTTATCCCTGACAACTTCTTTCAATCTCTTTATTGTACACGAAGAGAAATTCAAGATCTTATTACATTTTTTTACTATACCCCTAACTGAAGGCTGTGCGTTCCCGAGTTGAAATCAGTTAAAGAAAAACTTATTTATGTACTGATATGATCCGGATATAATATGGATAGCTCTTTTAAGGAAACATTATCAATATCTAATTAGGTGAATATTAGATTCTCCTGAGGATATTCTTACTTAAGCAGTGCTTAGCATATTCTGATCCGGTTATTACCAGGACCAGGTGACTTAATAATGATGAATATCAAAAAGTGTGTCACGTATGAAATCAGTTTCTTATCAAAATAACATAAGAATTTCCTTATCGGGTATCCAAGTCGGGTTATTTATAACGTCTGCAAGTCTGTTTTTGTAATCAATAGTCCAGATCAACTCTAGAAAATGCCAAAAATGTGCATTCGTCTCCCGTTTTTCACCCTCTTTGAGAGTTTCTACAACTACAATAATTCCAGTAAAGGAAGAAGGGCGGCTCATACCTTAATGAGATTTTTTTCTACCCAGAAAAGCTCTTGCGACTACGTGACAATTCCGTGACATTTCCTTTTTTTTTGTTAAAAGACTAATTTAAAAAACAAGAAATTTCCTCGTTTGAAAACAAAAATTTATAAACAGATTAAAAATGAATCAGTTCGAAAAAGTTCACAGAATTCCGACAAACCATTGCTTGAGGTTCAGTGGGTTTATGTGTCTATGTAACTGTCTGTGCGAATCTGTGGAATGGCGGCACGTGTCTTACCTGCAAATTGTTTGGATTGATTTGATTATCTGTCTCTGAAATGGAAACCGTGCGTACACGCTGCAAATCGGCTGGTATATTGATAGCTGAAGCATGGAAATCACCATCCTGTGCTGAGGTGTGCATCGACATGAAACGATGTATGACTGCCAGATGTGACAAAATCTCTTCCGAAGATGTTTCCATTTTGCGCAGACGAAATTCGATATTCTGTAGAGATTTAAAAAAAAAACAAAAAAAGGGAGAAAAAAAAAATTTATAAAAATCTAGTAATTGTAATTGGAACATTTATTGGCTGACTGATATTGAAGTAGCAATTTTCGGTGTAAATGTTCATTTATGGGAATTATCGTCGACATTTTCGCAATCGTTGTTATAGACAAATTGATTTTTATTTGGGTAGCAAAATAAAAGCACAATGTTTTGCATATCTTTAAGTTTGCAGAAAAGTTGTTCACTTTACTGATTACCATAAATTTAACATAAAATGGGAATCAGCAGCTGACAAGCAACAGCCTGCACATGCTGATATTAGTATATCTATTAGCTTTATGGGTTTGAAATTCCAGAGATTGACAGTAATTAAGGTTCAGGATATTATGTTCGTAAATGTTTGTACATTTATAAAAAAATTCAACACCAATTTATGAAACATTTTATAGTTGATATTGTACAAAATTTGCTCTTCTATACAGCTACATTTAAAACATATTTTTAACCTAAATTTTTAACATTCTTCAATCGAATCAAGTTACTGCAGTTAAGATGTCAGCTCAACTTGGTAAATTCTGGGTTGTGTGTAAAAAATTTAATGTTAAAATGACACCCAACAACTACAATAGCATGCAGCAAATTGTTGCTTTCAAACTTTCAAGTTGGTAGACTTGAGTAATTTTGTTAAAAATATGTTGAAAGAAATATATGCTTAACTGAATCTGAATTAAATGTATCTTTTGTTAAGTTTTATATTGAACCCTTCAAGCAGTGTGCTGGTTGGGTTCAAAACATATTTTAAAAAAAGCAACAATTTCCACTTCATATTAGTTAAAATGTCCTTTTTACGCTAGCATATAATGCTTGAAGACTACCTACTCAGATATATTCACAACGAAAATTAATGAACGGAGTAGGGTTTAATGCTCGTAGTGCTTATATTAATACCAAAACATATTTTAACCTTTGGTACCACAGGGTGTTGTTGTTTGGTTTAGGTGAAAAAAAAAAAATTAACAGCTTGCCAAATTTTTATTTATGCTGTGTAACTTATATTTCTTTTTGTTTGTTAGGGTCTTATTTAAGAAAAAAATAATTTTATTTATTTTTGTGTTTTTGTTTTAATTAAAAATCATTCAATTGCTGGAATCCAAAATTATACAAATATTTTTTTATCAAGTACAGAATAGCAGCATGTAATTGCATCACTCATAACATATTTGTATTTCAAAAAAATTTTCCTGAATAACAATTCTTACTTACGACACTCTTATTTTGTAGGACGCATGTAAGACACATAAGTATGATATAAGTATCATTTAATTTTGATGATGCTGTCATTCGACTGACTAAAATTTAGATAAAAAATCTAGAAAAAAATCATAGAAGTGACTATTTTCTTGCGACACGACTAGGCTTTTAAGAGCTGAGATGTTTCACACAAAGAATATTCTACTGTTTTACTGAACAAAACAACATTCTGATGTTGTTATTTTTCTAAAGATAGCTCCAGAAAAATGTGACTTGCAATCAACTTTTATTTGGTCAAGTATTGAAATCATATCTAATGGTAATTATTGGAGTGGTTGCACTAAATTTCAAACAAAATGCTTATTATTTATTTGAATGAGTTTTGCAATACTTTTGATCCAAACTTTTATTATTTACTCTTAAAGTAGATTTCTCTTCTCTTTCACTATACAGGAAAAAACGTCAAATTTTAACATTATTTATTTCTTTTACAATGAATTGTTGTAATCAATTTCGGTTTCGTAATTTAATAATAGAGGGCGTCAAGGACGAGTCCTTAAAAAAGACACAATCCTATGGACGATAGTTAATCTCTAAATCGGTGAATCAGAAACAAAAAAAAAAATTGTTTTGACGAGCATTTGAAAAGGAAAAATTAACAAAAACACGCTCCTCTTCAGAAACTTTTCCTCTCGGGAATATTTTTTATAGGTTTTTGTTCAAAATATGGTACATTCTTGTGACCAAGATGTTAATTAACAAAACACACTTAGCTTTACGAAAATCGATCCATCCAATCTAGAGATTAACTGTCGGCCATTCAAAAAAAATTCATTCATGTAAAAATTGTTTCCTTTTTAAATACTCTTTACTATTTACTCCTTACTCTCTACTCGTTACTCTTTACTCTCTACTATTACTGTTTACTCTCAACGCTTTACACTTTACTCTTTACGCTATACTCTTTACTCCTTACTCTTTACTCCTTACTTTTCACTCTTTACTTTTTACTATTTCCTCTTTACTTTTTACTCTTTACTCATTATTCTTTACTCTTTTCTTTTCACTATTCACTCTTTACTCTTGACTCTTTACTTTCTACGCCTTACTCGTTACTCTTTACTTCTTACTCTTAACTCCTTACTTTTTAATAAGGATGACTCCTTACTCTTGACTCTTTACTCCTTACTCTTTACTTCTTACTCTTAACACCGGACTCTTTACACCTTACTCTTTACTCTTTACTCTTTACTTTTTACTCTTTACTCTTTACTCTTTACTCTTTACTCTTTACTCTTTACTCTTTACTCTTTACTCTTTACTCTTTACTCTTTACTCTTTACTCTTTACTCTTTACTCTTACACGTACGAACTGTTTTTATTTTTATTACTTATTTTAAATAATTCATTACTTATTTTAATTAGGTAACTTTCAATGTGACAATGCAAAACGTTCTTTCATTTATTATGAACTTTTTCTTACAGAATCTATTCCTTAAATCAAGTAAAGAGTTCTCATTTTTAAAGATTCATTAAACTAAAGAAACATATACTTTGCCCTAAGGAACATTGTTCTTTATCTCAAAGAACCTATAATTTTAAGAAGTGACACATTCAAGTAAACATTTACTTACAAACACATAGAATGAGTTAAAGTAAAAAGCTTTTAATTTTTATGAATGTCACTATGAGGAAAAAAAAAAAATATAAAATTTTTTGAACCTTTGGACTTATTTATAAATAAAGTAATCATTTTCGCCTATTTTTAGTCGCCTTTTAAGTGGTCTAAATTCGGGTCGAAAGTGAGGAATCTCTACGAGAAAAACAACTCTTTGTTCATTTTCTGAAACCAGATTTATAAATAAACAAAGATACACTATAAGTTATCGAAATTCTTCTCTTAGGGCACGTTTCTAGTGCCGGCTGTTGCCGTGTCGGACCGAACGGAATAAGAAAACTGGAAAACGCTGCACACAAAACAATATAAAATAAACTCAAAGTGCATATAGTGCCAGCCGAACAAGCAGCTTAAAGTGACTTGTCCGTTGGTATTTAACGTGACGATTGTTGCTTTCTCGCTCGCTTGCACGGCTTGCATGTGTTTTGCTTCATTTTACACATTGCTCAGTTATTATTTTCTTTAAAAAACATAAAAAAGAAAAAGCAACAGTCAAAGCAACTAGAAAAAGAGAACAACTTCAATTTAATACATATATATATTTTTTTTTTATGTTGTTTTTGCTGTTGCGCCTTTCCTTTTTTTTTTTCTTGAGTTCAAAAGCAAGTGTGTATTTCACATCGTTTTGTGATTGTTTGATCGTGCATCTTTGTGCGTTCCTCCTAACTATTTGATTTTGTGCACAAAAATAAGCAAACAAAAAGAGCAGCAACAAGGCAAAAAAACATATTTAGTTAAGTTTTTTATTGTTTCATTGCAAAATCAATAATAACACAACAAACCCCGAAGAAAAAAGTTGAAACATTTTAAGCCAGTTGCAAGATTAAGTGACTTTACGCGGCTTGAAGTGCATTCCAGCTGAAACATAGAATCGAATTTTTTTGGGTCAGCGGCCGATGTATTGTTTTTATTTTATGAGCGTTCTTTCGACGGGCTTGTGTTTAGTCTAAACAAAATTCGAAATAAAAATTCAGCAACCAGGCAACAAAACAAAAGGCAGAAAACAATTGCAAAAAAGTCTAAACAAGATGGAATAGCAAGTCACTTGACGCGACTTATAGTGGCTGAAAGTATGTTTCAGCAGTTTTTTTTTTACATTTTTGATTTTTCACTTGTTGTCTGCTAGTTTGAGGAAAGCAAAAAGTGTACACGAAATCGTATAACTTTGATAATGCTTCAATTGCAAAAAAAAAACAAAACAAAAACTTAACATATGTATACAAACAAATCCAAAACAGTCAGAAACCAGCTACAACAAGTCGGTGGCTGCAAGCGCGCACTATACGCACTACCAGTTGCATAAAGCATGACGTGTTTTCAGCTCGGTCCGTCACGGCAACCAGCCGGCTCTATAAACGCGCCCTAAGGTGTGAGACAGGGCGGCACTGCCGGGACTCGCGCGGCTTGAGTCCGTTAGACCTTTCTTTTTTATTTTATATATTATAAAGAAAAGAATTGATAATAAAAAAATTAAAATGCTCCAGTTTCATATGAATCCGACATTTTCAGAATTTCTAAAGTTTTAATTTTCGGCTGTTTCAAATAATAACAGCTATTTGGACAAACATTTCATATTCTGTGTTGTACGATGGCTTCAAAAAATCTATTTTAAACAAATACAAATGCCAACAACATAACAATAAAAATTTCCTTAAGAGATATGTAAAAAGCCTAAAAAAACAGTTACTTTTTAATTTTTAGTTCTCCTGAAAGTAGCATTTCTTTAATAAAAATATCTTTTTCTCGTTCTTCTGCTTCTCTGTGAAGAACGACTGTAAAAAAAGTATATTCACTTAAAAATAATTTTAACAAATCTGTTGGCCTCGTTACCAACTAATCAGCAGTCCTCTGTGATTTCTGCAGTACATCAACTTTAGAAGCTACTTAACACAACATTTGGCAAAACCAATGCGGAATCATAAGTGTTTTTCAAATCAATACGTTTGCTTTGGTTTAATGCATCGTTTTCTTTGGACGCAAAATCAAACTCTTAATTGTTAAAGATTGTACAAGAAAATGCATGCGTAAGTCAATGAATTTATACTTGAAGCTAGAACAAAAATAAGAGAAAAATTATAATTAAAATAGATTCTTACAGTGAACACTTCATTCAAAACAAATTGAAGTTAAAGAATTTTTTGATTGTAGCAATGAATTGCTCATTAAAATTAAGGAATTTCACTGTATGAATGAAATTCAACAATTTTAAGAGCAATATTTAGTTCAGTGTACCAGTGAATATAGCAACACCCATTAACCGGAAGTACCATCCTTAAACTTTAAGCGCTGTGAAGCTGAACTGATAATTAGAATTGCTATGTTATTATATACCTTTTTTGGTGTAGAAAAGAGATACGAAAAAAAGGATTTTCTGCAAAGGACCCAGAAAGTACAACATGGTGGCCGAGGCAGTAACATTAAGAATTACGTTAATAACTAGAGACTAGGGAACAAGAAATAATATCATTAATATTTTTTGCTTGTTTGTTGCAGCGAAGAGAGGAAACGGAAGCGTACATTAAGCTCATGGTTGCCTAGAGAATTGGATGTGAAGTCAATGTAGCTAGAGCAAAAGGATGTGAAGCAAAGCAAATTGATATTGATATAATAACTCATTTTTTTTTTTTTGTAATTTCAAAAAGTTGACTACGGAAAAATATGGCTATTAAGTGTCCAATTTGAAAAATTTATCACGATAACAAAAGAAAGCATTCTAATATTAATAATTTTCTGACCTGCACTGTAGCTGTCTGTATGTTTTCCTTTTGATTGATGTCTTCGATCTTTTGCGTCATTGATTCCACACGCTCTGTTGTATTTTTCACTCGCTCATCTGTTGATTGATTTAGTATGATTTTCTGTTCATGAAAGAAGCCCTCGACGCACTCTTCCTCAAAGTCATACAAACGCTCCAGATCATCCTTTTCGAGGAACAATTTTAAGCCATTGTCGCGCTGTACCTCCAATCCTGAGTGGTTAGAGTGAATGGGTGGATGTGTGTGTGTGTGCGTGGGTGCGTGTTTATGTGTGGGCGAGAGTGTTTAATGTGTTTCGCCAGTTATGCAATGAAGACGTTGACGTAGTTAAAGATGCATATTTAATGGAACAACGCAGAGTAGCAGCAGTAGCACGGCAACATTGATAGATTGGTGAATGTTGCAATTGATTGACGCCGATGACGCATATGATAACAACAAATAAAATGAACGATGCAAGTGTGCAAATGATTTAATTTAATATTGCAGGTATGACATAAAGGTTGAAGTTGTTAGCAACAATGTTGACAATACAAATGTTGCATGTTAAGATTGTTATCAATTTTGATGATGATGACAATGAAGATGGTACAAGTTGTTAGCAGCACAATGTTGTTTCAAGCATACACATGAAATTCATTAAAATTTAATTTCATTTTATTTTTTTTCAAACAATGCGCCATATACGGGTGACATGAAAAATACAACAATAACAAATAGGTTTGAGTACAACAGCATCAAAAAGTTATGTTGACAGTTATTACAACATTTATAATGTCCACGTAAAAATCCACAAAAAAAAAAAAAATAAATAAATATATATATAACCAAAAAAAGTTTTATTTAATTATATGACGTTGTTGTTGTTTTAGCAGTTCGCAGCAATGGTTTAAATTATTTATAATTTATTTAATTTATTATAATTAATTTTATGTTGCGATGAATATGAGAATAATGACAAAAAAAAAAAAGTAAACAAAGGTAAAAAAAGAAAAATAACGAAAAAAAAAATAAAAGCAAAAAAGAAAAAAAGAGAACCGAAGTAGGACAAAACGTTATTCGTTAAATGTTTACTAGCGTTAAAATTAAAACTCACAGGGAATAAAACTTAATTTTCTCATCCCTCTCTCACCTTTCGCTTTGCGAATACAATACTTGAGCAGCGAATAGAAGTGGCAGAATGCGATGAAGGGTGGTGGCAGAACGGGTTTCTGCTGATACTCCATGACGACAGTGAAGCGTTGAAACATCCAAACCTGTAAGGAAGAAATTAAATATTTTCAATGTAAATAATAAGTTTATAATTAATACTGTTCGATGTTTGGAGGGAATTATTTTTAGTTTAAACACTAGATACTGATATTAATTTGCAATGAAATAGCAGTGTTAGAGTTGTTATTAAGAGATTTAAAGAATAAGAGATTTAAAGAATCCGAATATCAAAATTGTTTATTTTTTTACAATAGGGTTGCCTATTAATGTCCATAAAATGTATTTTTAAGAGTTTTAAGCATCATCTAAAAATTTTAGCATGTCGCTGATTTCGAATCTGATGTCAGAATTTTAACATTGAAAATATCGGATAGGCTTGTCAACTAATTTTTTTTTTATTTTCGCTGAATCCCAATCCGTTGAATTTCTAAATTATGTAATTTTTTTACAATAGGTTGCCACTTAGTAAATGTACTTTAAGTGTTCTAAACGTCATCTAATAGTTTTAAGGGGTCGCTGATTTCGAATCTGATGTCAGAATTTTAAAAGTCAAGATGGCGGATAGGGCTGCCATCTGATTTTATATTTCCACTAATTTGGTGCTGGGGCGAACACTAGGTAAAAATGGGCCCCCTGAATACGAATCCGTTGTATAAAATTTATTTTTAAAAGTTTCACACATAACGTAACAGTTTTGGGGGGACCTCTGATTTCGAATCTGATGACAGAATTTTAAAATTCAAAATGGCGAAAATTATTGCCACCTGGATTTTTTTGTATTTTTGCGAATTCTTGAAATTTTAAAATTCTGACAACGAATTTGATTTCGAATCTGATATAAGAGTTTTAAAATTCAATATGGCGTATAGGTTTGCCATCTAAATTTTTTGTATTTTTATAAATTCTTGTTATTTTGAAATTCTGACTACGGATTAGGATTCAGCAACTCATATTTACCTAGCATTCGCGTCAGCACTGAATTCGAAAAAAATACAAAAAATTCAGGTGGCAACCCTATCCCTTAGTCGTTTCGACTAGCTTATCTGATGTAGCTCGATCTCATAAAATAAAGGTC
This sequence comes from Coremacera marginata, assembly GCA_914767935.1. Taxonomy (NCBI): domain Eukaryota; kingdom Metazoa; phylum Arthropoda; class Insecta; order Diptera; family Sciomyzidae; genus Coremacera; species Coremacera marginata. The sequence continues at coordinate 163,896,306 of OU612044.1, forward strand.
TTATAGAACGTAGGGGGTCGCGCATTGACATATTTCTTCATATCTCTGGTGTTCGCAGTCGGATTTTAAAGTTTTGTATATCAACGTTTTTACCTCAAGGAGACCAATATGACCTCTATAGAGGTCATTGACCTCTGGTGCATCGTTCTAGTATCCTCCAGATCTCAGTTCCTACCATCCTAATGTGCCACTCTAATATCAAAAAAATAAAGCTTTTAAAATATCATTAATCTTTGGCTCAGGAAGTATATCGATATTTCCAGCAAAAATATTTTTAAAAAATTTTTGAAAATTTTTTGCCAATCGTAGGAGCAACAATTTTTTTTTTTTATTTTTATTTTTATCATTTTTTAAGTATTTCAAAAGACGAATCATGCAGGTTTTAATCCATCAAATTTTGACGTGATTCAAGTTGGCTACATTTCTGACGGCTCTCCAGTTTTGATAAAATGTGACCCATGCGTTGTTCATCGCTGACCGCCAAAGCTGATTCATGCACTACATGAACAAAACGCTCGTTGTTTTGAGAAGCGAATGGATAAGCTGTGAAATTATATAGGTTTACTAAAGAAAATAATCAAATTATGTCATTTTCATTGTGCGAACCTGGTAATTTGATTATTTCGTTTGAATATTGCAATGCTTTTAGCTGGTCTTGCGTGAAGAATTGCAAGCATGGCGGCTCCGTGAATTCAAATTTAGTCCAATTTATTACATTGATGTATGAGTCACTCTCGAAGCTAATGAAGTTATGATGAAAGTGAAAAAAGGGAGACTACGTTCGACAAAAAAATTTCAAAAATTTTTTAAAAATAGTTCTGCTGGAATTAGCGATATACTTCCTGAGCAAAAGATTAATAATATTTTTAGAGCTTTATTTTTTGATATAAGGGTGGCACATTAGGATGGTGGGAACTGATATCTGGAGGGTAAATACTAGAACGGTGCAGCTGAGGCCAATGACTTCTATAGAGGTCATATTGGCCTTCTTGAGACAAAAACATTGATATGCAAAACTTTAGAATCCGACTGTAAACACCAGAGATATGAAGAAATATGTCAATGCGCGACCCCTACGTTCGGTCAAAAAATATTTTTTTCGTAATTGTCTTGCAAAAATGCGTTATATTCGCTGGCATCGTCTTAAATTAAATTTTTTAATATTATTTTAAAAAATATATTATCATCCCACAAGTTGAGTTTTTTATCGGCTTGAGCATGAGTTTTTATTTCATTTTTGAAGTTGACATTTTCTTCTTTTTAGTTGAAATTTTCACTCTTATAAGTTGAAACTTTTAAACCTTTTGTTTGATTTATTTAACTTTTCGTAATATTTCATCTTTTGAGAAAAATAATCTAACCATTTCGGTTGAATTTAACGTATAGTTACGATACAGATCTAACAATCGGAGTCAATTATTGGTACCTTTGTGTTAACCCATCACCGCTCAGGCGTACATTATGGAACACTAATATTTTCTTGCTCTAGAATTGTGAATTCCATCTTTTAATTGTGGATTATTCAGTTGCAGGTCCAAATAGTCATCGAAAATCGAGGGATCACATACAAATTACTGTTAGAATACAAAATTTAGAATAGTTGCAAGACAATATTCATGATATTAGAATCAAAGCATATTGATGGCACAACAATTGACGATTGGCGCTAATGGGTAAAGAGTCAAGATTAAAGCAGATAGACTCCGAGAGCGAGAACAGATAGAAATGGTAACTTTGCCATAAAAGACCAAAAAATCAATTTTTTTTTTTTAACATAATTTTTAAAAACATTTTTTTTTAAGCATAGTCTTTGCTAAACACAGTAAAAAAAGAATTATGAAGCTGTCTTCTTCAGGTACTGAGATATACATTTTCAAAAACCACCATAAAGCAGAAAAAGCGTGAAAATGCGTACATTGTTTGTGTTACCACAAATACGAATTTAAAAAAAAAAGAAAGAAGTGATTTGATACACCTCCTAGACGCCTTTCAAAATACATACATTTTCTTCATAACGATAATATCAAAAAATTAGAGGGTTGGTTTGGCGTGGAATGAGTCAGCAGTTTGTTTTCCTCAACGTCATTGTTGGCGAAAAAATTATGCATTTTGCTTGTAACTGCTTTTTTACATAGAATACATATGGGTCAGAATTCGTGAAACGTATCACTTTTTTTCGACATTTTTATATTTTAATGAAAATTCGATGAATCGGTAGCTATTTAGTGGCACAATAATTTCTCAAAATTGTGAATCGAGACCTTTTTTATTTTTAAACTTATTGGCATTAATAATTTAAAGCTCTTTTTTTTCTGCTGTTTGTATCTAACTAACCGTTCGACCGATTTTTGTGAAATTTGTTTATGTTGCTTAGCGAAAGTTATAGTTATTAACATTTTTTTACTGTGTCGATTTGAAGGATATTTGTTTGTTTAATAACTAATTGTTTACAACAAATTGTGATAAAACTATGTTCTGGAGCATGAACAAATCTGGAAAAAATCCCAAATATTGCCCAAAATATAAATAAAAACATATCAAAATTTCAAATAGTGCGGTTTTTTAGTTAAGAAGATATGGCTATTTGAACTCAACGCTTCATAACATTTGCGAATGCTGAGTGAGCGAGCTAGCATTTGATCTTCACGGAACGCTTATTAAACAAGCTTTATTATTTCTGATTATGTTTCGGGACTTCCCCGTTTTTTAAGGCAACGGAATGAATGCAAAGAAAATAGATTAGTATTCAGTAAACCTCGACCCAGTTAAGTTCTTTTCAATTTAATAGTATTATCTGAATTTTTTGAAAATGCCAACTCCAAAAGTTTGTTGCAATCCTTGTAACAAGGTCAGGCACAACAATGTTTACAAAAGTATTCAACGAGTTAGCACAAGATGTCGTGTAGAGTTTTCTGAAAACAAAAAAACTCCAGCATTACATGCAGATCCATTACTAGAATTGCCATCAGAGATTTTATCAGATAACGAGATGAGTGATGATGAAAATTATAGTTGCGATTATGATAGTGATGATTATATTTATATTCCATGACATTGCATTTTATTTGTACATCATTTTGCATGGGAGGTAGGCGAACTTCCAGTCCGATCACGCCGATTTTATGCACACTATACAACCACTATAAACAAAACGTACAACCAAAATTTCAAAAAAAATAGCTTTACTAACGAGGGAGAAAATAAGAAAACCGTTCACTTACAACAATACAACATACAACTTTACAACACCTTGTGAATTGCCTAATTATATTATATCCTCATATATATAAACGATTCTCTTTTTTTTTATTCTCCTAAACTGTTTGCTTGCTATTCTTCCTGCCACCCTTTCTTGGACAACAAAGCAAGTTTCTACATTTAGCATACTGAAATCCTCCCGTGACAGCTATTCCCAGCGTTCTTCAGATGTGAACGAAATAATAAATATATGTACCTTTAAGAGTGGTTTGTAAAAATGTGTTTTTCAAAATGTCACAAATTTCTATTTTTGGAGGTCATTTACGTTATAATCTATATATATATAGAATTGTAAAAAAGTCTGTACATTGAATATTTTTTTGAAATTCTTTTTGCGATGGACGTTTTGAATGACGCTGAGCCCGAAAATCGCATTTTTAAAATTTTTGTCTGTCTGTCTGTCTGTCTGTCTGTTAAAGCATCACGCGAAAACCACTGGATGGATTTAAATGAAACTTGGGATCTAGGTTCCTTATATCCCCGGTCATAACATAGGCTACTTTTTATCCAGTAAAAAAGGTTGGACCCGGTAGGGGGCGCTACGATCGGGTTCCAGGCATTCTTTTTTAAGCTTATCTCCGAAACCATTTTTCCGATTTGCATGAAAATTGGTATGTAGAAGTTTTCGGATAAGGTGAGTTTTTTTGATTTATCTGCTCTGTTCTATCTTGAACACCAGAGGCCGCTGTTGTACAAACATTTTGAAAAACCTCGAAAAACTCCTAAACCGTGCATTCGATTTGCATGAAAATTTAAATATAGGAGTTTTCTGATACGGTGAGTGTTTTGCACTTATCTTTTCTGTGCTATCTTGAACACCAGAGGGCGCTGGAGTACAAATATTTTAAAAAACGTCAAAAAACTCCTAAGCGGCTTATCTGATTTGCATGAAAGTTGGTATATAGAGGTTTTCGGATATGGTGAGTTTTTATGACTTATAAACTCTGTTATATTTTGAACACCAGAGGGCGCTGTAGTACAAATATTTAAAAAAGTCCAAAACCGTTCATCCGATTTGCATGAAATTTTGTATGTAGAGGTTCTCGGACACGCTGAGTTTTTTTGACTTATCTACTCTTTTCGCTCTCGAACACCAGAGGGCGCTGTAGTACAAATATTTTAAAAAACATCGAAAACCTTCTAAGCCGTCCATCCGAATTGCATGAAAATTGGAAAATATGGGTTTTCTGATACGGTAAGTGTTTTGGACTTATATCTTTTGTGCTATCTTGAAAACCAGAGGGCGCTTCAGTACAAATATTACGAAATCGTCAAAAACTCCAAAACTGCTCATCCGATTTGGATGAAAATTTGTAAATAGCGATTTTCGAGAACGGCAAGGGTTCTGGTGATATCTTTTTTGCTCTTTCTCGAAACTAGAGGGCGCTGTTGTCCAATTTGTACGTGTGTATGTTATTAAACTGTTCCTTAGCGGCAGCACTGATTTTGATGAAATTTTTTGTGTGTGTTTGAGTGGATCCCTGGATGGTTCAGATTCACAATTGGACCCGGTAGGTGGCGCTGCGATCGTTTTTAAGACAATTTTTTGTTTTTATAGTCTATCTATAATATATTTTCTATTCATTTTCTATTACTATTCACCATATATTTTCGGATATGGTGAGATTTTAAGACTTATCTACTCTGTTCTATCTTGAACACCTGAGGGCGCTGTGTGCAAATGTTTTAAAAAAATTCTAAGCTGTTTATCCTGATTTTATATGGTAACTGTTTTGGACTTACTTTTTTGTACTATATCGAACACCAGAGGGCGCTGTAGTACAAATCTCTTAAGAAATAGTGAAAAAGTAGAAAGCCATTTGGATGAAAAATTTTATTAAAGGATTTTCGTGTACGGCAACTGTTTTGACGTTATTTCTTTTGCTCTGTCTCGAAAAGTAGTGGGCACTGTTGTACAATTTGTACGTGTGTGTGTTATTAAACTGTTCCTAAACGGCTGCATCGATTTTGATGGAAATTTTTGTCTGTGCTTAAGTGGATCCCTGGATAGTTCAGATTCGCAATTGGACCCAGTAGGTGGCGCTGCGATCGGGCTCCACGAATTTTGTTATTATAGTTTGTCTCCGAAACCATTGATCCGATTTACATGGAAATTTGTATTTAGGGGTTTTCGGGTACGGTAGTTTTTATGACTTATCTATTTTGTTCTATATTGAACACCAGAAGGAACTGCAGTACAAATGTTTTAAAAATTTCGAAAAACTCCTAGCTGTACATCCGATTTGCGTGAACATTTGTACATAGGAGTTTTAGGATACGGTGGGTATTTTGAACTTTTTTTCTGCGCTATCTTAAACACCAGATGCTGCTTTAGTACAAATAACTTAAGAAATCGTGAAACACTCAACAAAAACCGCTGATCCGATTTAGATAAAAAATTGTATATCAGATATATATGATTTGATTATCGAGTATAGAAAGGGCTTGGGCGTTATTTTTTTTATTCTATCTCGAAAACCAGAGGACGCTGTTGTACAAATACCGCATAAAACTCAAAACAACTCATACAATAAGTATGATTTTATAAGTGGTTTTCGGGTGCGGTGAGTCTTTTGACGCTTTGTATTTTATCTATATCTTGAACCCCAGAGGGCGCTGTACTACAAAATACAGTTTAGTTTATTTTCGTTTATTGTCTATAAATATTTAAATTTTTTTCATACAGTCAAAATATATAAATATCTTCTTTTCTTCTTTATGTGTATTTATATTCAACTTTCGTTTTTTTTTTTTTGCAAATCAGGACAGCTGATGCCGAATCCTGTGGTATTTGAGTTTGCATCAACACATGCGCAACTCAGTTGCGTCATACGTTGGCGGTGTTTTGGCATTTCAATTTCTATTTTCAATGCTTATTTAATTTTCGTCCAGTGTCCTCGCAACTTGCCAAAAATTCGTTTTTGCTCTGATTTTTTTCAAAAATGTGCAATCTATCGAATACAATATAAAACTTGAAAATATATTTTTGCAAGCGTCAAGGCGGCACGCACCCACAAATCTCAATTTCCCTAACTTTTTCTCATAATGTTCAGATGTTGAAGCTACATTTTGCTCATTTCGCCGAAGTTACCCGTTTAAAAGTTGCACACAAAATTCTTTCTAGAGTTTGTGTAAAGCTTTTTCAAATCGACGAATGAAATCGAAAATTATATCTTAGCTAGTCTAAGATATAGTTTTATACTTTTTATGCCAACATTTTTTATGATTACAATCTTTGTTTAGCAAATATTGGCATTCTGCCAATAAACAATAAGAAATAACAAGCAAAAAACCGATTTCTTTTCCATAAAGGTTCTTCAGAAGAACCAAAACCGTTTCAGTAAAGAAACGTATATTTATATACGTACATTTTCAGATATAAGTACATCTGACTTTTTTCTCTATACGATTAGATCCGGCTTAAGCTTGTTTTACTTTTTCAAAAGTTATAATATTTGTCAAGAAACTGAAAAAATGTGGCTTTTTTAAAAATTTAATACCACGAAAACGACTTAATAAAAAAATCAATCTACAGCGTGGGCCCTAATAACTGTCGCACTAATTTCTTCAACACAAAAAAAATATACAAAGCATTTTGGGCTAAAAACATTTTTATTTTATTTTTTAAATTGTTGACTTACATTTTTATTGATTTAGTTCAAATCTTTCACCCTTAACTTTTTTTACGAGCTTCAAACGCTTTTCGAAGCTATTACAGGCGGCACGAACGACTTCATCGGGTATTTCGTCCCAAATTTTTTGTAAGCGGCGTTTAAATTGTTCCAATTTCATGTTTTTAAGATTTTTTAGTTTATCTAACATGTATCCCCATACACAAAAATCCAAAGGATTTAAATCCGGAGAAGATGGAGGCCATTCATCCACTGGAATGAAACAGGAAATTTTGTCTTTGCACCAACGCTGAACAGTTTTGGCCTTGTGAGCCGGAGCAGAGTCTTGCTGGAAGCAATATGGCTCATTGCCAAAAAGCTCAGATGCATGAGGGTGAAGATGCTTGACAAGCACTTCGTCCAAATAGTATTGGGCATTGATTTTTACGCCTTTGTCAATGAAAAGGAGCGGGAGCTTGCCTTTTGTGGATATAGCTCCCCAAACCATAACTGATGTGGTGTTTTGGTACCGTTCAATAGCTTTTTTTTCTGCTGAAATGTCACACATCCTCGGTGCGTATACGCGGTCGTTCTGTGGATTGTGACTTTTTTGCAGAATGAATAACTTCTCGTCAGAAAACACAATTTTGCAATTTGCGTGCCTCTGAAGGAGCAAAGCACTTCTTTCCCTCCGCATTTTCTTTTGCCGTTCTGTAAGACCATGAATCCTTTTTTTTTGTAAGCTTTCATCTTTAAATTTTTTTTTATGACATTCCTGATGGTTTTGCGGCTCACATTTAGGTCCTTGGCCAATTGTCTCCCTGAAACTGCGCAATTTCTTCTAATTCGCTCTCGTACAACCTTCACCAGTCCTGAAGTTCTAACGGTGCACTTCCGACCAGGTTTTTTAGAAATTTCGACGCTCCCAGTTGCCTTATATCTAGCAATAGTGCGTTGAACGAATCTGCGGTTAACTCCTAAATAACGTAGGATGTTAACAATTTCACAAGTTTTCTTGCCTTGCATATGCAATTTCTGAACAAGCTCTCTTTTTGCTTCCATCGCTCACAAACTTTTAATAAGAACTATTTCAACAGACAAACAGATCATTTGAATTCACAATTAATGTATAAAATTAAATTACTAACGGTAAAAAGTCTATGTATACTTTGTTTGGCACAGGGGCGCTTGAAAAAGGTGCGACAGTTATTAGGGCCCACGCTGTAAATAAATAAACCGCACTAAATTTATCGTTTTAAAAAAAAACATGCTGGAAAATATCAAATATTTTTTTTTTAATATTTTTTATATCAATTCCTATACATTTTTATGATCAAAACCTACATGCACCCTCCCAAGAAAAATCTTGGACAATATTTTATTAACCCTGCGATTAAGGTCCCTAAGGACCTTGTACTGTATTAACACTAAGTATTAGTTCCAAATATCGACTGCGACTATCACCGACTAATTACTACGTTTCACTGCACTGTTGCACTGAATATATCGTATTATCATAAGGATACTATTAAGTATAACTATTTGTTATAAGAACTTATAATTATGTATAATATATAATTGAATTAAAAAAAAAATGACTTAGAATTGTTAATAACGATTGAAAACATAATACATTGTGTACCTCATTACTGAAGGTTAAGTAGAACCTTTAGCGTACCCCGAAACGGTTGAGTTTAACCTCAGCCTTAGACAAAACCAGGTCACAATATGATCGATTTTTGTGTATAAAAAAATGCATACGCTTTGATAACGTGATCTCGCGGTAGGAGAGATTACTCACTAGCAAAACTATTAATGATGGTAAGTTTGATGTTGCAGGCCAATTTGGTAGCAGCTTACAATCCACATGGTTCACTTATAGTGGAATGTTATGGTCGTACACTTTTTAAGTAATAGATTAAGTCAAAACTCGCCAAGCACTGAACAAAAGTATGATGGTTGTGGCGGGTACGGGATTGTACGGGTTTTACGAAAGCAATGTAACGTTCTTCGCATATGTACCGAAGTTGTTTGAAACTAATTGCATATGATGTCGGTGGTAACTTTGCTCGGTAGGTCATGTGTTTTCTTAAGGACCGAAGTATCCGTGTTGTTGTCGATGGAATTTTGTCAAATGAGCACGCCATAAACGCAGGAGTACCGCAAGGTTCAATCCTATCGCCAACTTTGTTCTTGGTTTTTATCAACGACCTTCTGTCGTTGACCTACAATCCAATTCATTCTTTGGCGGACGACAGCAGCATTTGTCACTCATATTTCTTCAAAAAACACCCTGACTCTTTGAAGATTGAGAGAAAAAGGTAAATTATACACACTTAATAATGACTTTAAAAAAATCTCCGAGTGGGGTCTTGCTAATAGAGTAGAATTTAATGCTAGCAATACCCAGTGTTGCCTGTTAACCAACAAACGAATGAACTGTCCTTTAGCACCCCTAAATATGAACGGTATAGATCTTGTGGAGTCAGATGCTCTTGACGTTCTGGGCATATCGATACAATCAGATCTCCGTTGGAATGATCACATTTTCGATGTGTCGAAAAAAGCGGACAAGTGCCTAGTTTTTTTAAAACGGTGCAAGAAATTCTGATCTTCGCGTGATCTACACCTCATATATTAGGCCGAAAATGGAGTACAATTCGCACATTTGGGCAGGGGCTTCAAGATCATATTTGGAGCTTCTGGACCGGATTCAACGACGTGCGATATATTTGATAGGGGATGAAAATATTTCATCTTCTCTTAACTCTCTTGGGCATTGTCGCAATGTTGGTTGCCTATGCCTTTTGTACAGGTAAATAAGGAAAGTACTTTTGTACGGTAAGTGTTCAAGGGAGATACATGGCCTGACGCCACCAGACCGTGTATTTCCTAGGTCCACTCGGGCAGCTCTTCAAGCCCATCCTTTTGCCATTGCCTCTTTGCCCAACAGAACATCGCATTATTGAGATAATTCGTTCTTCAGTCGCTCAGTAAAATTGTTTAACAATCTCCCTACGAGCGTGTTTCCCGGCAGTTTCAATCTGTGTAAATTTAAATCAAATCTTCCACCGACACTACTCTATCTTTCCACCCTCCAACTAACTATCACCCGTCTTCCGAATTAACACAATGCTTTCGCATTTATAGGGGGCATCCCCTGAGTGTTGGTTTGGTCTAAGAAAAAAAAAAAAAAAATAAAAATAAATCGGTCCTGCTGTTGTCCCCATTGCATTACACTTGTGAAGTTAATACAGAAACCGAAAATCGAAAGCCAAGGGTTATTCTAGACTACAATACGCATAAATTTTTGGTGGACACAATGGATCAGATACTTGGTACATATTCAAGCAAACGATCAACACATCGTTGGCCACTAGTAATGTTCTATAACATTTTTATTGATATTGCCGCTTTATTTAGCTTATTCATGATTTATGATGAGATGAAAATTTTTCAAAAATCTGATAAGAGACTTTTTAAAAATTGCTAACAAGGCTAATAGCAATGCAAAGTATTGAAGAATGAGCAACGAATATTCTCATAACATGCTATTATATATCTTATATTTCTTTGTTATTTTGGCTGCAACAAAGCCGCTTGTGCCTGTACTCTATGCAAAACCTGTACTCTACAATTGAATGAGAACGACACAGCAGCACAAAAATAAATTTGTTACTCTTTTTAATATTTGCATAAAAAAAAAAAAAACAATAATTTTGTTGAAATTAAAATTCTTTTGCCTTTTTACAAATTTGATATCTTTCTTTATCTATTTAAGCACTTTATACAATCAAAAGTCGACATGAAAATCATTATAGACACACACGCATTATGATAATATCAAAGAACTCTTTGAAGGTCCCTAGCGACCTTGTCACTTTTTTAACGACGCCGGAACTGTCACTTACCGGAGGGTTAAAAGATTGGGGTCTTTTAAAAACTTATTATAGGAAAAAAAAAATGTATAAGGATCACTTTTTTACAGTCTTCATCAGAGTATTTAGGGTGGTTTTAATGAACTTCTTATCTCGTTTTTGTGATTCAAGTGCGATTAGCTGTTGAAATGATATTTTTATTAAAACTGTTTGTCACATGAAAATTCATACAATTTTAAAACGCAGCTGAGCCTTCGTATAATTTAATTTTTGTATTTATTGAAGCTTTTTTATATAGTCGAAGAGTCATAATTAAATTAAATTTTGCTTAACTTACCTGATGCGAAACTGAATTGACCTCATTGAAGATATTATTGAAGACCGCAATTAGCAGATTAATAAGTAAAATGTTGGCAATCAACAAATACATCGACATAGTAATCGGTGTTACCCAGTGACCTGAATAGGAATAGGAAACAACATAAATAATGCATTATACATGACGAACAGTCGAACAGTGCTCAAAATAGTAGCACCACCAACCTGTGACACAAGCTGGTTGTCTTGGATCCTCGCCACAAGGTGGATCTATGTCATCGGCAAACACTTCTCCGTATAACATGAAGTATGGTTGATAGTAGACCTGAAATTTACAAATAAATAAATGCATAAATAAATAGATGGATAAACATAAACATGCATTAATCAAATAACAAGACTAAATAACTGCTTGCAGTATATCAGCCATAATATTAATAATAAAAATAATAATACCAAAAACAACAACGACGCTAACAAGATACAAATATATCAAATATATGTGTAAATAAAGACAGATATCATGTTGTAGCCACATATTTTGATGACAAATAAAACTTATACAAAGCTGCACATACACATACGCACATATCAGCATTTAAACCAACAAACAAGCACAAGCACAACAAATCAATCAATCAATCAAAGCATCAATCATACAACTAATCAATCAAGCATTAAAATAAATTTACAAATTATTTAAGGTATGATTACAGCTTCGGTTAGGAAAAAGTAAGCAATTTTCTAAAGTTAATAACTTGGGCCCTTTATAAGATATTAACATAAATTTTTTTATTTTAAAAATTTGTGCATCCTTGAAGATTGAAAAAAGGTAAAAAAATTATTTTCAAAATTTGTATGAATTAAAGATGGCGGCAAAGTAAAGTGTTAAAAATCCGATGTCCATATGGCGGACAGTTAATCTCTGGAATGGAACGTCTGAAACAAAAAAAAGCAAAATAGATTCTTACCGTATCAATCTACCATAAGATTTGAAAAATTTAAGTAAGGAAAAATTGGGCAATATTTAAAAAAAAAAAAAAAACGACCACATTCTTTGAACTTTACCTTTGAAAATGCATTTTTTTTTTTAATTTTTTAAGAATTTTTGGTAGATTGCCTTAGAGAATATGTCAATAAAGAAAATAAAATGAGGTTTTACAAAATCGGCCCAGCCAATCCTGAGATTAACTGTTCGCCATATGGACACCGGATTTTTGAGCTTTCGCCATCTATAACTCATACAAATTATGATTTTTTTTCAATCTTCAAGGACGTCTCTTCTCTTAAGAAATCTCATTAATTTAGCAAGCATTTAGGTAGCTCGGAATTTTTCTAAATTAATTTAGGAAACACTGCTTTATCGACACAATTTAGTTTAGGTAGCAATTTAGTTCAATTCGCACACACCCATAAATTGATATATAAAAAATATATATCAATATCTAATGAAGGGCCCAAGTTATTAACTTTAGAAAATTGCTTACTTTTCCCTATTCGAAACTGTAATGATACCTTAAAATGGAAAACCTGCTTTCCTCATATTTTGCTCCTTCTTCCATGAATTGAATATGCAATTTCTTAACCAATCTTTGTGTCTTTTTAATTAAACTGCAAGCTGTCATCTTGCATTGCGTGTTTCGTGCTGGGTAAGGGGCTGCTTTTAATTATATCCACTCAAAATTGTAAATGTGCTAATTAACTGCTCTCTGCTGTTGTTGTTGTGAATGTTGTTGCCATGAGAAAGTGTTGCAAATTTGCAATGCTTCAGGTTATTAAATCATCGAAGTCTTTCGGTTGAGTTTACAGAAGTTTCTTAATGCCAGGGAAATAAAATAATTAATTCTAATATATAAAGTTGAATGTTTTCTTGTCTATATGCACAGGAACTCCTTCCACAACCAATGTTCGACTTCATTTCAATTTTGTATATTATAGTATGTATATTCTTGGCATAATGAGCAGCTTGCAGTCTACAAAAGTGGGCGGGATTATGCATGGGTGTATCATTTTTATTTTAATTAACTCTTTTTTTACACCGTGTGTCCATCTTCGAATAAATTTTGCACAGGTATAATGTGAGTCTGTAGTTCATAGTCTTGAAAATTTGACAGGATTAGACTAAGTGGCGTGTCATTTTAATTTAAATACTTGATCTCACATAGATTCTAGGTTTTACTAGCCGATTTGAATGATTTTCGTATATGTTATCAGTATTGCCACCTTGGAGAAAATTTTATTCTACCAAATATTTTCCAAAAACCTACCAAAATAAATTTCAACCTACACCGAGAAAAAAGCTTATGTTAAATTAACAAAAAACTTAGTATAATTTATAAGCTGGCTTTGGCAGTTTTCAGCCTCCAAGTTGTTTATTAAAAGGCCCAAGTTTTTTTGGGCGATAAATTAACTAAATATTTGAGAATATTTGCAGAAAATAGCTCAAAATTATGCTGAAGCCATCCATGCTATTGTTTTTTTTTAAATTTTGTATTTTTGGATTTTAGGGGATTTTTTCGGTAAAATACTCAAACTCCAGGCTTGAGTTTTTTGAATTTTTAAAGTTTTTGCACCGTTTTTAAGTTTTTTATGTAGAACAAAAAAAAAATTCTTTCTGTTTGTCTTGTATAATTATTCATACAGTAATCTCATATCATAAATCATGAAGAATCTATGTATAATAACGCAAATGGCTTCGATGATAAATTATTTCCATACCATTTTGATAAAGTGTCGAACTTTCGGTGCCTTTCTACAATATTGGTTAATATATTATATACTTGGCTTAAGTAAATCAAATAATTTTTGTTTTTGGCAGGGTGTCAAACTATGTGTTTTCAAATCAAAATATTCAACAATAAATTGCTTGGGTGAATAAGCATAAATTTATAATTCTCTCTACCCAAGCTGACTTAGGTGATTTAACTATTGTTTTTTTTTTCTCAGTGTATACAACAGGTGCATGAGAGGGTTAACACCGCAATTCAAATTAGGAACCTTAAGTCACTTTAACCCTAGAATACTAATCTTCGCCTGTGAGGCTCAGAAAATAGCTTCTAAGTTTAGTGTTGCACGAGCTTAGTATCAGACGTTTTTAGCGCTAAGCCGTTAGATTGCTGACTTATAGATACGCAAGCCACCTACGAGGCGATAATTAGTGTTTAAGGTAATTTTTTTGTGCATTTGTATTTGAGTATTTTTTTTAGTTTTTTTACTATTATCTAAGCTTTGTATAGATTACTTAAATTTATTGAAATTACTACTTGTGATTAGCAAATAATAAAATGGCTGGAAGAGATATCGCTAAATGGAAGAAAAGATGAGGACAAGTTGGAAGAAAATTTGGGTTCGGATGATAGTGCAGACGACCCCACCTATGTTGATGAGTCTGACAATGACACAAAATATAGTTGTAACTAAACAATTGATGATGTCAGCCTTCAATCCAATATAGAGAACAGGCGGATTGTGAACATTCAGTAATCATACCATCGACATTGATTATAAGAGGTAAAAACAATTATATTTGGTCTTCTTAGCCGCCTTCATCAAACATAGTTTCAAACAGGACTGCTTGAAGAAACATAGTCCATATTTTGCCAGAACAAAAAGAAGAAGCTAAAGGTCTAATAGAACAATTGGAATGCTTCAAAAATGTCAAGGCAAGCAAGTTTAAATTAAGAGGACCACTATATCTCCCACCAAAAAAGGGGGGAAACTCCGTGTTTTGTTTACCAAAGTTGTAGCATATGAGTGTATATTATTGTTCTCAATACAAAAGACTTACTGTCTGGAGCATAGCACAAAAAAATTGACTAAAACAAGTCGAAATTAAAATGAATGTGTATGTTTTTGTATAGAGGTAAGCCCCTAATTTTTTTTTTATATTGAACTCTAAACAATTATTTTTAAGTTGTATGAGTTTTGAAACAAATTTAGAACTCAAAAAATTTTTTTTGTAAAAAAAAAGGAGCTGTGACGCCACTGCATGAAAAATGTTTTACTTTTATGTAATAAATATATATTTTAAAAATTGAAAATATTCATACTAGACCGTACCACCTTGTATGGCAGAAAAGTAAACCTATATTTGACCCCGCCTCAATCGTTAGACATTTAAAAGACATTTTCAAAAAAAAAAAATTTTTTTTAAACGGTCGCTATGGCGCTTTTTTCTTTTTTTTTGTTATATTTTCGGTGTTTCTTATCCGATTCTTAAAATTTTTTATATGTGTACTTGTTTATTTTTGTAAATTTTTTCTATTTTTTTTTTCTAGAATCCTTTTTTTTTTTTGCGAATATTCACCCATCATATCTCAGTTCCTACTATATAATGAAATTCTTAAACTGTCAAATAATTAAAGCTCATAAAAAAAATATTAAGACCATGGGAACAAATGATATCGATAATGTTTATTTTTGGCGCAGTTCCGACCCATTTTATCCCAAAAATAACACTTTGAAAATGTTCGTCACCTCATACTCGACTTTTTATTAGTAAAAAAAAACTTTGTTTTTTCAATCGCAACTGTTTTTATAAAATCACAGCCGTTGTATTGTGTAGAACGCCTGTTCGAGACCTTAAGAAAACTGTCGCAATTTTTATTAATAAATATTAACATTTTTCGTTGAGGCAATGCCAGTCAAATAAAAACCACTTGTTTTCCAAGCGCTCGTTGTTGTTGTCATCGCATCATATTTTTGTTTTCGCATTCAGCTGCACGTGCAGGTATTTTTTGTCGTTGCTTTCAAAGGTTCTTCAAAGGAAAATTAATAAAAAGTCGAGTATGAGGTGACGAACATTTTCAAAGTATTATTTTTGGGATAAAATGGGTCGGAACTGCGCCAAAAATAAATTTTATCGATATCATTTGTTTCCATGGTTTTAATAGTTTTTTGTGATCTTTAATTATTTGACATATTTGACATAATAAGGTGAGTGAATGTTCGAAAAAAAAGATTCGAGAAAAAAAATCAGAGAAAATTAATAAAAATCAACAAGTACACACATAAAAAAATTTTAAGAATCGGACAAGAAACACCGGAGATATAACAAAAAAACGAAAAAAGCACCAAAGGAACCATTTAAAAAAATTTTTTTTGAAAATGTCTTTTAAATGTCTAACGA
The DNA here is from genome assembly GCA_914767935.1 of Coremacera marginata. Classification (NCBI taxonomy): domain Eukaryota; kingdom Metazoa; phylum Arthropoda; class Insecta; order Diptera; family Sciomyzidae; genus Coremacera; species Coremacera marginata. The sequence continues at coordinate 163,912,499 of OU612044.1, forward strand.
TTGAGGCGGGGTCAAATATAGGCTAGTTTTTGTGATACGGTCTAATGTACACATTCTTTTGTTTTTTTAAAAACCAAAGTTTAATTAAAAGGTGTTCATTTTTTGTTTCAGTAAATAAAATTTTTAGAGAGGAAACAAATCTGTTTTCTATAAAAGTAGCCTCACAGGCGAAAATTAGTATTTAGGGTATAAGTTTATAATTAGTATTCTAGGGTTTAGCGTACAATCAGATAAAAAAATTCGGAAAATATGTATTCCCAAAATATCTCTCATTTTCAATTATTTTTTTTTTTTTTGACTTGGCTATTTTTTAATCTTTGCCCCTCAAAATTTAAAATAACATGATTGTTTTTTTATGTCCGATATATAAAATATTGATATTTTAATAAAACATTTAATAACATTACAGCGGTGTAATATTTCTTTACACTAATATTAAAGTATTTAACTTTTAATTTATCAAAACTTATTAAAAAAACAATTAAATTATAATAAAATATCTCCAAACATTAAAAAATTCTCTAAAAAAATAGCTATCCATAGGTCACTGCTACGGAAAAAAATAAATTTTTGTATCATTTTTGAAGAAAGAAATTTTACATTCCAGTAGACAACATCTGACCTTGAACCGCATTAACGAGAATTTGTTTCAAACAAATTGCAACCGCCATACAAAAAAAAAAAAAAATATAGATAAAAAAAAAAGTACGCAATAATTGCCAAAACTTGTTATAGTTAGTTTCAAACTCAACTTTTTAAAGTTCACAATTTAATAACAATGTTAAACAACACAAGCAATAGCAGCAGCAATATAAAAAAATTGCTTCAGGATAATGCAACAGCGCAAAATATAGCAACAAAAAACAAAAAAAAAAAAAAAATAGTACTCAGAAAGGATGAACTTTGCGTGTACTACAAAAAGAGGCCGGAGGTCAAAATACATGTAGCTGCAACTACTAAATGGGAAGCACAGAAAAATAAGTTAAAAACGCCGATGGACATAAAAATGCTTGTTTGTGTGAGAGAACAAATTGTTAAAAAAAGAAAAATATTTTGGAAAATTCAAATTCAAGTGGAGTGCAGAAACAAAAAACATCAAAACAAAATCAAAAACAAAAAATCACTTTAACAAACAAGTATTCTTTTATGTTCTATAAGATACACAAACAAGAAGCGGTCATGGATGGAGGTGGGGCCGAAAACGGGCAAGAAGTCCACAAACACAGAAATAGGGGGCAAAATATGAACAAAAAAAGTGATGCAAAAAACGTAAACAAAGTTAAAGCATGTCGACAATTTTTCCTGTACTTAGATGATAGAGGCTGGCGGCTGTGGTGAAAAGTGATTGCAATATAAATTAAAAAAAAAACACCCCCCAGAACGCAATAGAATCAATTTGCAAATGATTAACGAGCATCATATAAAATACTTCACATAGAAATTCCAGATTTTTTTAATCTACTCCAAAGCTGAAAAATTGAAATGCAGAAAATGTAAAAATTTGTCACATTTGTCCATCTGCTACGGGAGCTACGGCGAGTAAAACTGTTAGTTTGACTTGACTCTTCGTTATGATCTACTGGAAGAAATACCTTTGGGATTCGGCAGCATTATGCCGCACAACAAAAGCCAAACCAACAGAGCTGTCACTTTTAAATGGAGATTAAAATGTTTTTATTTATCTTTTTGAAAGATAGGAGGCTTTAAATAATCATCTAAGTTCAGATATCAATTTATAAGAAAATGTTTTGCAAACAAATGTATTCATTCTGCTTATTTTAATTGAATAAATATTCAACAATTTCGAGGCATTTATTTTAATACTTCAACTGCTTTGAAGTTCAATAGTGTTTAGATTCTTAACAAGTTCAAAAGAAAAGTGTAAATTCAATTAAATTTGATGGTAATGACAGTTGAGAAATAGGAATACAAAAACAATTTTAAGAAAAAATAAGTATGCATTAAAATGCAGAAAAGATAAGCAATTTATCTTTCAGTTAAATTGTGAGCCTGAAAATGGTTCATTTGAATCAACATCAGGCAAAAATAGAAAATAAAAAAGCAAACTCAAAAAGCCATCGTCCAGCGACTAGAAAATAATGTGTGCAAATATGCAGAACCATCAATAAACTTGACTTGAACATCATATAAGCTTGCATAATAGAATTATGGTATACAAGTACGTATAAATGTCTGTGATAAAAATGAACAAAAAATTGAATGCATGATATGAATATCCTTGTACGTATGATTTCCTATGGAACGATAAAAATACCCATTTATACAAATAAATATACGATGTTTTGCATGCATTGCAAAAGAAATCAAATGGCACGAATAAATAAGAAAGAAAAAAAAAAAAAAAAAAAAAAAAAAAAAATAAAAGTACAAATAGAATAAACTCTAGAGAGTGGAAGACTTTAAATTGAAAAAAAATTGTAAAAATTGCTTGTGGCAAATTGAAGTTATTCGAAGAGTGAAAAATATTTCACTGAATAAATATCAGAATAAAAATCATCTTTAAGCCTTAAATGTCTGATTTTTTTTTTTATTGGCAAGGAAAAATGTATGTTATGTCACTTTGAATTCTGAACAACTTTTGCTCTATGACTATTTTTACAGGTGCGTTTTACTCACTGCGCATACAAATTACCTGGTCGGACACTTTTTTATAAACTTTTTTTTTTAAATTTTTTGCATAAGGTTTATTTTATTTATATATTCAATACTTACGTTGGTTATTAAATACACTATTGAAAAAATAAAACAATTTTTCGATCGCGAAAACGCCAAATTTTAAGAAAGAAATAACTTCCCGAAAATTCATAATTTAATAAAATTTCTTTTTTTGGAGATTTATCTCTAACCTAATAAAACACTTATCAAACGAAATAAAAGCACGTGCCTTCAAATCAAAAATGATGGAGCTTCACAAAATAGATCATAGAACAATAACATACTCGTACAACAAAATCAACAAAAATTAAATGGAAAGATGCGAAAAAAATAGTAGAAGTGGTTGATTTTTCGCGGTAGCACCTGGCATTTAAGGGTTAAGGTTAACGAAAAATTGATATCAAAATGAAATTTTTCCTTTCGAAAAATTTTAAAATTTTAAAGTGGCGATAATAATCAGAGATTAAAACTTTTTAAACTTTTTGTAAAACTTTTTCAAACTTTTACTAAAAAGTTTTTAAAAATGAGTCTTATAAAAAAATTTTAAAAAGAAGAGTCTATCAATAAGATATATTTAAGCTTTTATTGTTAGCTCTCATTGAAAAACTTCTTATTTTAGAGAATAGTCAAGACTTTAATTTTTAAATATCTTTAAAAACTTTTATTTCAAAAAGTCTATTTTAAGAGTCTTTTGAAACTTTTATATTCAAAACCTTTTTTAATAGTTTTTTTTTAATAAAAAAAATATTCGAAATTTTATGTGAAGCATAGGTATGTTGTTTTCAATATTCGGCAAAAACAACAAAGTAAATTGCAGCAATAACATTTTTTATCTTTTGTCTCCCGTGAAGAGTATATTTTGACAGTGAAGCTGCTATAATGAAGCAAAGTGCTTCAATAAAATTTCTTGCAATTTAGATCTGAATGTGCTTATATATTGGAATGAAAGTGCGTGTTCTTTGCTCACTATAATCGAACAATTAATTCATTTGGTTCCTGAAATCCAAGTGTCAGCTCTCTTTGCACTCACACTAATTTTTAACAACCGTCGAACCTCAATGGGTGAAACACACTTAGAAACGTATAATATAAAGACTTTTATAATAATATATATAATAATATATATAAAATGTAAAGACTTTTTTAAAATGAAAGTTTGCTTTAATAAAAAGTTATTTTTTAAAAGAAAAATGACGTTTTCACATAAGTCTTAAAAAGCTTTTAAAAATATTAGGTGAAGAAATAAGTTTACTAATTAGTATTCACACCATACTACACCAACAACGTAACTAGTATTTTACACCTTGTTACTATATTCATATTAAAGCGTCATTATAACGCTCTTAAAATCAATGGGGTGAGGTGCGGTAATGTATACCATGGGCTTATGTGTAACACGACGATTTTCACGACACGACGGGTGCAGAACAACTGCGATCTTTTTCTTTTGACAGCATCTAGTTTTTCATAAGTGTAGGAAGTAGGCAGACATACAATTTCATTAGAGTTAAGAACAATTTACAAAAGATAGATAGCGTTTCGGAAAAATTTTTCTTCAAAATTTAAAAGTGAATAGATGTAGAATGTGGTGTTGTTTAATATCTTTCAATATAACAAACGATTTCGCATTTTTTGACATTGTGATACAATACCATCAATGAGAAAAAAGTGACTTAAATTGCAGTGATATGTAACACTCACGGTGGGTGATATGTAACAGATCTTACACATTATAATTGCCATTAAAGTGGCGACAACGTCAAACTCTGAAATGCAAACACAGGCATTAAAAGAGATCGTCCCAGTTCATACTATTCAGCCCAGATTAAGCTCCAGTCGTGGTAGGAAGTCAATGAAAAGCTGTGTTCTTACAATGACACAGAAACGTTTACAGTTGCAGGAGGTGGAAAAAATTGTGGAAAAAGAAAACCAAACAAACAACAAAAAAGCTGCAGGTGCTTCGCTGCAAAATCTCGATCTTCTTCGGATGACGACGAAGAGTGACGGTATAATAATTTGTAGCGATTTTTGGCCAAAACATTTAAATCGTATAAATTCACTTGAATGCAACAAATGCAAGCGCCTTTTTTATTTTTTGTGAGCAATTTTTTTGTGAGAATTGTACATCGATATGGATGTTTTCGATAAATAACTATTTTACACTTAAAATGTTATTCCTTTTTTGCAATTAATAAAATCATTTATATATCCTAAACAAGTTAATGATCAGGTTTTTTTTTTAATTTTAACGTATGTGTGTGTGCATTGAGAATCAGACAGATTTACGAGATTAAGCTATTATTTCATGAAGTTTTTATCATTATACTTATACTGAACATAAAAGTCAAAATGAACATAAAAAATTAAAGTTCCTGATCTTTAAACCAATATTTTGTCAGTGTTACACATCACTCCTACGATTTGAAAAAGACCAAAAACGCCATAGTTCAACTTTTCGCTCGCTTCATCCATTTCTCAAAATATTCAACAGCCACGAAAACACTCAATTCGAATTGATTCTATTGCAAGATATAGGCCATTAAACTAATCAAAAATACAATTTCTTAACACTTTTTTGGAGCAAATAAAAACGTGTTACACATCATCCCAATTCAGCTAATGCCATTTTGCTGAAGTGCAAATAACTTACTTTTTTTGTGCTTTACCCATTTCTATAATTGAGGCAACAAAACACAATTTGCAGTTTTACGTACTACTGCAAAGGCAAGTATTGGATTTTCACAAAAGCAAAATTGGAAGAGTTTTCTGCTTCGAATCGTGAAGGTGGACGAAAAGTGGATTCACTACAATAACCTAAGAGCAGGGAATCGTGGAGTAAGCCCAGCCATGCGTCAATTTCAACGACCAAGCCGAATATTCATGGCAAGAAACTAGTGATGTGCAGCTGTTGGGATCAGCTCGGAGTGATCTACTATGACCAATGACAATTGATGCAATTGAGCTGAGCATTGAAGTTCAAACGCCCCCAATATGGCAAAAGACACGACAAAGCGATCTTCAACACGTCAATACTCATCGGCCACATGTTGGAAAAGTTCGCCAAGGAAACTTTGAAGGCGCTTCAATCGGATGTTCTACCCCACCCGCCTTATTCATAAGACATTGCTCCTTCCGTCTACCACTTGTTCCGGTCGATGACTCATGGCCTTTCATTTCATTTTTTACGAAGAAGCCACAAATTGGGTAGATTCTTGGATTTCCTCAAATGAAAAGGAATTTTCAACGCGGAATCCATCAATTGTCTTAAAGATGGAAAAAGTCGAAGTTAACGTTGGTCAATACTTTACGTAGAGTATATTGTACCAAATTTTTTGAATAAAGCTTGAAAGTTACAAAATAATATAGAAGAAATCATGCATACTAAGGTAAGTAAGAGGTAATGTGTGCGCCACTCTTTCTGTTCTTTTTGCGTTACTATCCGCAAAAAGTAGGGCGGTTGTTCATTTTTGAAAATTTGGGATATCGAAAATACGAATGAACAATCGACCAAGAATTTTAGCCGAGTTTTTGGGCGATTGTTTATTCTTATTCGAACAGCTAAAATATACGCCAACCTTAAATTCTTGTCCTCTACTTTATATCCGAAAATAGGGCGCTATTAAATATCGCCAAAAAAAAAATTACCTAATACTTTCGAAGGTCGAAATTCGACCTTTTCGCCATACCACCTCAGAGCGACGCGGGGTATTCCAGCTAGAATATTTATTTGAAAACTTTTCGGTGCACTCCTTTTGTCTACTCAGATTCATTTAAAAAAAAAACCATCAAAATCGGTTGAGAAACACCCTGAAGATTATACCACCGCCGAGCAATGCAGGATATTTCAGCTAGCATTTTGCTTTAAAAACTATTCGGTGCACTCCTTCTTCCTACTCTGATTCATTTAAAAAAAAATCATTAAAATGGGTTGAGAAACACCCTGAATGCCATACCACTCCCGAGCAACGCCGGGCAATCCAGCTTACATTTTTTTTTAGCTATTCGGTGCACTCCTTCTTCCTACTCTGATTCATTTAAAAAAATCATCAAAATCGGTTGAGAAATAGCCTGAATGCCATACCACCCCCGAGCAACGCCTGGTATTCCAGCTGGCAATTTTCTTTAAAAATTCGTTGGTGCTTCTCCTTACTCAGATCATCTACTACTCTACTCAGAAAAAAATCATCAAAATCGGTTGAAAAACACAGGAGAAAATGGTACTGTACTGTTTTCCTTAGCCTATTTACGTTTAGATAAAAATTAATTATTTTTTTTTTTTTTGAAAAAGTTTTTATAGATTTTTAAGCAGCCTTAAAAAATTGAAAAAATGGACCTCGAAAAATCCAATCATTTCGTACAAGGCAAGCTTATATCCAAGGAACAATGCAATAAATTGGGGGATTTCTCATTTTTTTGGGTGCATTTTCGTGTTTTGTGTTTGGGCAATTTTTTCAAAAATTTGTAGAATTTTATTTAGCTACTGTTGTTTTGGGCAATTTTTCATTCAGTTTTGGGTCATTTTTTATTTGGGTGATTGAAAAAAATGTTTTTGGGTGATTTTTCTTTTGAACATCGCCCGAAAATCATTCTAATCGGCGACTGACTTAATAAACTGTCAACTCTTAACTTTTATTCTTTAAAGTAAAAGTTAACTCTTGACTTATATTGTTATTAATAAATGTTTAAAGTCAATTTAAACGTTTAAATAAATAAAAATTTTAAAAAAAGGACTTAATTAAAAAAATATTTTTCTTAGCCGTTATTTTTTAGCCCTGCATAAAATCCGTTGGTACTAGAAATACACTCCTTTTAGCATACAAAAATTCACATTTTTTTTCGATTCTAAAATTTTATGGTATTTTTTTATAACTCAAGTTTTAGAGTAAAATATAACTCAAATGTATTAATAAATTATTTAGGGAACTTATACCCATTTGAATGAAAAATTGGTTTGATGTTTGGTTAAATAAAAATATGTTTGGTTTTTGAGAGGATTACGAAATAATGACTAAAGATATTGATGTAAAAATTTATCATATTTTTAAAAAATATTTAACTTTTAAAAATAACACTATCTTTTTTGATACGTAATTTCTTCGTAACAATAAAACCCATGGGGCAACACAAAAAAGGGTCTCTTTTCTCGGGCAGGATATCTCGGATTTGGAAAATCTCAAAAAATAAAAAATCTGCTTAAGTACACATTTAAGACTAGGGATTGGCATCGAGTTATTTCAAAATTTTTGATTTATAAAAAATTGTGGCTCGCTAAAATTTACAAAAAATTTGTATATTTTATTTGAGGGTAAAAGTAGGTGCACACAATTTTTTAGAACTTAAAAAAAGAACTCAATGTTCAATCCTAAAAAAATAAGTTGCTTTGGGGGCGTCCATTAATTACGTGAGGCGTTTAGGGGAAGGGTTAAGCCGAATCTCACTCACACTGACGTGAGGGAGAGGAGGTGTTCTCGCAAGGATTACGTAATTTTTTATCCGCAAAAAACAGTGTAGAATTATGATATAACTTCACTCAGAAAAAAACACCTATGTTTCTGAGATATAAAATTTCTCTATTTTCGATAATAAAAATTTTCTCTATTTCAAACAAAATTTTCTTCAATTAGAATAAATTTTACATATTCGAAGGAATTTGTTTTTACTTGTGGAAAATGAAAATATTTCTTGTCTCTAATAATGATAAGTATTTTTCTCGCACTATTCTCATTTTTAGAGAAAAATTTATAGGAAATGAAAAATTTTCTATATTTTTGATAAACAATTCACTATGCAAAATATTTTCTACAATAAAAACCAATTCTTTCTGAAAAATAATAAAATCTTCTTCTCTAAAAACGATATATTTCTCTTAATTTGAATTAGGTACAGACAAAGAAGTTGAAAGCCTGAGAGCGAGTGAATGATGTTGTTGAAAAGCAAGTGTGGCATATTCTAGATATTACGACGATTTTTCTTTCAAAGGAATTTTTGTTGGTGTTGTTTATAGAAACTGATTCTTTGAATGCATTTATAAAATCGTTTCTAACAAGAAATTTCTGGAATATTTATAAGGGCTCCTGAAAAGTATTGAAACAACAATTATTCTACCTGTACCTCATAACATATTTTTAACTCACAATACTCATAATACAATCATAATACAATATTAATACCTTTACTTTGCGTAGAACTCAGTTAAAGCAAATGTTTCACAAAAAGAAAAAAGGAGTGTAACTTCATTAAATCAGATATTGTAAATAATAATTATTTTTTAATTTTCAAACCAAAATAACATAGTGAGCTGAAAGACACATGGACATACTGGTTCCAGTAGTCACTCTTGGGACCACACACGAGTCCCCATGGACTAAATTAGAATGAATATTCTTGAACTAATTCTCATATTAATTCTCATTAAATTCTGAAGTTCTCTTTTAGGTATTTTATTGTTTGATTTTTTCATTGTGATTATAGACTACGATCTCAGTAGTCTTAAGCACTAGTGTCTCAACTAGTCCTACATAAAAATAGTTAAATATATTACTTTTTTTTTTAAATCCAAAACAATGAAGCATTAGAGGAGGGAAAAGGGGGACGAGCCAAATATCACGATATCTCACTAGGGGGGAGAGGGGAGTCAAAAAATCGAAAAAATCACCTCACGTAATTAATGGATGACTCCTTGAGGCCCACAAAAAATGTGAAGTCAATCGGCTGATAAGTTTTTGAGTAATCTTGATGGCATTTTTTTTTTTGTTACCTCATTGATTTTATTTTTACGAAGAAATGACGTTACAAACTAAATGTTTCTTTAAAAATATGCAAACCGTTATTTCGTAATCCTCTAATAAAGCACAAATATTTTCCTTTTTTTTGCAATATCGTACAAAATTTATCAAGGTACATCGAATATTTACACTGTTTTTCTCCGAAAATTCCACGGAGTAATTTTTTTTACAACCATTTTTATCATGTTTTAGAAAAGCAACAATGAAAAACAGTTTGGAAAGTACTGGATTTGGCGTGGAATAAATATTTTACATATGCTTTTATATTTTAAAGCATCAGGCCATCTACCCCTCCCCCACGGCATAATAATTTCTGGCATGCAAAATATGACCTACGGGCATGCAATAAAGGTATTTTAGGCATGGCATCAATATATTTTGAAAGAATAGACAATACGATATAGGTTGGAACGCAAATCGGTGAAAGTGCTTTAAGTTTAGTTGAGAATGTGAAAATTTGACCGTGTAGTAATTTTAAAAGCAATTTAATTTTAAGGGGGTACATGACATTGGCAGTTTTTTGAAATCGATCTTTTTTTTAATAATTTTGTATTTTAGTAAATATTCTTAAGATTCTTAAGATAAGATGAAGAAAAACAAATTTCATGGAAAAATTCCTACGGGTTCAAAAGTTACAGGCGGATTAGTGAGAGCGCATTTTTAATTTTTGCGCTACCTACGTACGGCAGTTGGTATATACTTGTTTTACTTGCTACCTGACTTTTGGTGGTTATTATTTCGTACCTACTTGAAGGGTGGGTTTTTTGTTATTTGCAAATGTTTCAACTACTTGGTATCACCATAGGAGCTACAGCATTGAATTTTTCCAAAGGAAATGATGCAAATCGTTTGAAATGCACCAGAGTGAAGGCATATGAAGCTTCAAAAGAAGCCCGAATTGCTAAACGATTGCAAAAAACTATAAGAAACAGCACAACACAATATAACGAAGGCATACAGTACGAAGCAGGCAGGGCAGATTGAAGGAAACCTTTTTTTCTTTGTTCACAAACTTTGAACGCGTTTATCTCGAAACCATGTTTTTCGTACTGGTTGCGGCACTAGCGGGTTCATTTTTTGACGAAATTTTTTTTTGTAAATTTTTAAACTTGATTCGTTATCGTATGACACTAGCTTTATTTTTAAATTTTTTTTTCGATTTTTTATGAATTTTTAAAGTCAATATTTTTTTTTGAAAAAACACACTTACAAATTTGGAAGATCACCAAAAATTGAAAAAAAAAAATTTAAAAAAAAGCTCGTGTCATACGATAACCAATTTTGTTAAGATTTAAAAAAGTAATTTTTTTCCAGATCGGCCGATTTTTGCAACTCCCAGCGCTGCAACCACAAGGCCCCGTTTTTTTCTCTGCCGCCAGTTTGGAGCTCTATAAAATCATGTTGGAGTGAAAAATATATTTTTTTGAATTTTTTTCTTGTAATTTGTTCAATTCTCTACAATAATAAAATAAAATTTTGGAAAAATGTTTGTTTTTGACTGAGTTATGAATTTTTAAAAAAAGGTCTGTTTTCTCTGCCGCGAATGTCCTGCCCCCCCTTAATATTTTACAAATAATATTTTAGAATTAAGTAGATATTTTTATATGCGGCGCATAGACAATAATTTTGTTAATTGTAAGAAGGAGGGAGGGGGGGGGGGGGTGGTAAGGTGTTTCCATTTGCAGAAGTTGTATTTAGTATATTTAATTATAATTATAAATATAAATAATTATAAAAATGTTTTTGTATTTTAATACGAGTGTGTTTTGAACTAACAAAAAGAAAAAAAAAGAATTGTTGAAATATTTTACTTTTTAATAGTGAAGTTAAACTAAAAAAACGTCAAAGTCAAACGACTACAAGTGAAAAAAAAATTATATATGTGTACATTCGCAAAATATTTTGTAGGAAAGAGTGCCGGTAGCAAAACATTAGTTATTTTGTGTAGATTCGCAAAAGTGCAAAAAGATTTTAAAAAAAGTCAAATTTTTCCAACTTCAGCAAATAGTAGCGTATATTTAAAATTTGTGTAGTACACCGAAAAAAATCGACATGTTTTATAATTGATAACACTGTTATCATTTTCAAATTGCATTTTTTACTATAAAATTTTTGAATTTTCTAATATTCACATATAAAAAGATAACATTATATTGTTATTTTGACGAAATTTGCTTCAAGCTATTTTTGAACATAAAGTTATCAATTTAAAAACAATTTGTGATCAAAAATAGCTTACAACAAATTTGATCAAAATAACAACATAATGTTATCAATTTGTATGTGAATATAAAAAAATTGAAAAATTTTATGGAAAAAAATACAATTTGCAAATGATAACATTGTGATCAATTTTAAAACATGTCGATTTTTTTCGGTCTACGAAAGGCAATTTATAGTAGTATAATTCTAATTAGGGGAGTAAGAAAAAAATAACAGTACTCGTATTGTAGTACTTTCGGCAGCACTGGTTTCAATTTAGAAAAAATAACGAACATGCAACACTGTTTAAATACATCTAATGCGGGGATATTTTTCAAAGTACAACATCGATATTGCACTTTGAGGGAAACTAAAAGTCTTAAGATGTACGTGCATACTGTGAAAAGTTATAAAAAGGTATTTAGCATAAGAGTGGGCAGTTTTTAATTGGATACTGTGAAAAAAATATGCAGTGGTAATATCGCAATATATAGGAAACATCGATTGTATGGCAATGGCGGGCAAAAAAAAATAATTAAAATTATACAACAACAACAACAACAACAACCAATCAACTAACCAATCAAGCAAGGAAAATTCACTAATTATATATTAGTGAGCTAGAGAGAGAAAGTCAGAGGAGGAGAGAAAGAAAGAGACACTAAGAAGGAAAGAGCAAGGGAGAGAGAGAGAGAGAGAGATAGAGTTTATAGCAAACCAGTGTTGTTTTTTTACATTCGTTAGATTGCCGCTTATTAAATTCAAGAGTTCAGATTTTTGCAATATTTGCCCCGTTGTTGTGGCTGCCGTTGTTGCTGTTGTTGTTGTTGCAGTAGATAATAATAATGATGACGGTAGTGATGATGATGGTGTTGATATTGTTGTTGATGTCGTTGTTTTTCCAACATAGGAAGCGGTTGAAGACGACCCGACTAGATGGTGATACGCTGTTGCACGATGATGATGTATAAAGCCAGCGGTGCGTGCGTTATGTGAACGACTATTCAGACTGAGTGCGCCTAGAAATCCAGGTGCTACAATTGAGCCAGCTATAAGCTGTGCATGTGTGCGTGTCAGCGTGTTTTCGTGTGTGTGTGTGTGTGTGTACACAGTAGTTATCATTATAGTTGTAGGCATATGCATATTATTTATTTGTGATTTAAATTGTGACGCATTTTTATTGTTTTTGTTTATATTCAATATTGAAAACATAAGAAAAAAACATTTAATTCAAAATTTAGTTATACAAAGAGAAAGAAAGAGAAAGAAAACGTGAATATAAAAGGGTGAGAATACAAAATACAAAAAAAATGTCAGATTAAAATTTTGATAGAAATATTTTGTTTGGTGTTTTGTCAATATTCTACAATCATTTAAGCAGGCTGAAAAAAAAATATATAAAAAATATTTACATTGAACTTAATTATAACTTTTGCTCTTTCCTTACGGTGTAAGAAATAAAATTCACGCTACTTTTCTAGGGCACACTAGCTTAATCTTAAATTTCACAACAGACAAATATACATACAAACAGAGATACAAAAATAGAAAGATTTGAAAGTTCCCAAAGATTTTCCAACAGATATGGAGGGGTAAGGCGAACTTTTACAGTCATTTCAATTGGTTTGTTTTTTAACATTTTGCCTTGGACTTATTTTCTTTTGACCATATTATTTAATTTTGTTGAGTATTTATAGTATTTATAGTAAATAGTAACCATGAAATAAAATTTGTTCACTTTAAAATCTATTCTTTCCCTCTGCCACTCCAAGTAAAGCATTCATCAAAAACCGTTTCTCTCTGTTTTGTTATGGTTTAAGCTTTTGATATAATTTATTTTTAATGCAAAATTCCAACAAACCCCTTCATTGCAGATGTCACTTGTGATGCTTAATAATTTCCGGTTGTCTTCAAATACAGGTTAGAATTATGGCAGCAGCTGCTGATAATGTCAACCTGTGATAAATGGGTTAAATATAAAACCCAATTAGGTAAACCTAGAAACATAATCTAGGAAGCTGCATTTTATGGCTAATTAAATAAGTTTCTGACAAATCACCCTGCCACAAAATGTTTGTTCATAGTATAAAAAGGCTTACAAACAGTGTCGCTTGAAGACAAAGAACCACAAAAATGTATAAATAAGTGATTCCATAATACCTAGCATAATAAATAATAGGTACCGTGGTCATGCCAAATTACAATCCAGAAGATCTCGGGTTTGAATTCCATCTGACACAGAAAAGTGGAAGCGTGAATTATATTTAAATTTCGGTCTTGAAATTTTAACTTTAAATGGTAGTTTTTGACTATTTTAAGAAATTTAAACCAGAGTTTCGCTCGGGTTTTTGCTTGGCGTATTTGGTTTTTTGACACCAAAAAGATGTAAGTATTTAAAAAAACAAAATGAGAAAATTGAGTACAATGAAATTATTAAAACAAAATTGTTACACCAAAATTAGAAAAAACTGATTAGAATATCTTCGTTGTTTTTTTTTTCATATATTTCATTTAATTCTTTTTTAGTCTTAATGAAAAGTATGCCAATTGAATTTAAAATCATTTGCTAGTTGTGATTCTTTTGAAATATATGTTTAAAAGTTTAACGATTGTGACATTCGCTTTACAAATTTAGCTAATAGAATTGATATTGGATTGGTTTACAAAAATTTTTTTTTTGTACAATAATTCATCATATTTTTATTCTATTCTATTAACATTAGCAACATTATAAATAACTATTTATTCTATTTTATTCTATTCCATTTCATTCTATTCAATTCTATTCTATTTTATTCTATTCTATTCTATTATATTTTATTTTACTTTATTTTATTTTATTCTATTCTATTCTATTCTATTCTATTCTATTCTATTCTATTCTATTCTATTCTATTCTATTCTATTCTATTTTATTCTATTCGATTATATTTAAAATCATTTGCTAGTTGTGATTCTTTTGAAATATATGTTTAAAAGTTTAACGATTGTGACATTCGCTTTACAAATTTAGCTAATAGAATTGATATTGGATTGGTTTACAAAAAAATTTTTTTTGTACAATAATTCATCATATTTTTATTCTATTCTATTAACATTAGCAACATTATAAAAAACTATTTAGTCTATTTTATTTTATTCTATTTCATTCTATTCTATTCTATTCTATTTTATTCTATTCTATTCTATTCTATTCTATTTTATTTTACTTTATTTTATTCTATTCTATTCTATTCTATTCTATTCTATTCTATTCTATTCTATTCTATTCTATTCTATTCTATTCTATTCTATTCTATTCTATTCTATTCTATTCTATTCTATTCTATTCTATTTTATTCTATTCGATTATATTCTATTTTATTTTATTCTATTCTATTCTATTCTATTCTATTCTATTCTATTCTATTCTATTCTATTCTATTCTATTCGTTCTATTCGTTCTATTCGTTTTTTGAAAAATAAAAACTTACATGCATAAAACATGATGTTTTTACCAAATCGAAGCTTCAGGAGAATCCGTGGAATTTGCACCGATAAAAAAAAGTATGCAGAAATTGTTTTTAAAGGTTCCTGGAACGTTTTAGAACCCAGAACTGCGGAATCTCGAATATGTTAGAGCACTCTTATTTATGAAAGCAGGTCCATTTGGTTAAAAGTCGGCAGTCTTAAAGATTTTTTTATATGTATATCTTTTTAAAACTCAATATTTATTTTAATATCTGTTTCAGAAGTTGAGATAGACTGGTCACCGATTGGCACACAAAAAATTGCATGTAACCATTAACAAAGAAACAGATGGAGGGTAAAAAAAGCAGAAAAGAAATCACGAATAATTTTCAAAGAACATATTTTATTGCACAAAACGCAATTTTTAATTGTAATTAATAAAGTCTTAAAAATAAAATTTTTTTTTCAATGAGAACGATTCCTGAAGTTAGTTTTTTTTTATTGGGGACTGTTCATAATTGCGTAACATGTTTTTAGTCAATTTCAAGCCCCCTACCTTCTATGTCACAGTACATCACAAATTCTTGACTCCCGCTACCCACCCCCACGATACATCATTACACTTTTATTTTTGTAAGTTTTTTTGGGTTTTTTTTCTTTATAATTTAACAGTTTGTTATGAAAAAAGAATAGAACACATTATATATATTACGAGCTTTATTATAATCACGTTGTTTTATTGTGTCTGACCAACAATTTTCTAACGTTAACAGGAACACAAACCAGTGGCGATAAGTTATAACTTCGATGTTCGACAATTGCAAAAATTGTTATGTTTGTACTAGTTTTTTTTAACACTTTCATATTCGCTTTGAACGTGAAGTTATAACAGCTGTTTTCGATGACTGCTTTAGAGTAAGAATGCCCACTTCAGTTCAGCAAAAAAACTATTTTTTTAAGCTGCTATGCGTGTTGAAGGTGTTTCAAAAGCCTTTTATATCTTTGCTTGGTTTAAACATAGTTTAAGTTGTCTTTATCGATTTGTGATCCGTTCGTTTTATTAGGTGCGTTTTTGATTGATAAAAAATGAAAGCTATATTTACAAAAAAATTTAATTTTAATAAAAATAAACTGAATTCAAAAATATTGCTGTGATGTAATGTCCATGTCACAGTTCGTCACAAATGTTGGAGTCCCTTCAGTAAAGTGTTACGTAATCTATGATTTTCTTTATAAAATGCGTACATATATCAAAAATGCAATTGTGACAAATTTTGAAAATTTTTTGTTGATTTGTTGGATTTTTTTACTGTAAATACCTCTCAAGACTCAAATGAGAAATGTTTATAAGTAACACATTGGAAAATATTTTTAAGAGATCCATAAAAAATGTTCCATTTATTTTCCATATTTAGGGGAAAAATTATTGTGAAAATGAATATGTTTGTGGAGTAGTTTGAAAGAATCAGTTCAATATTATTATTAACTAAAAGATTGCAATATATTTTATACAATAAAGAATATAAAACAAATAAGATAAACTATAAAAAGGAACTGTTTAGGAAGAAAACATGTAAATCATTAAAAAAGGCATTTTGTCTTGGTTTACTTCCAAAAATTTTGGCCTACCTCCCATACAAAGTGACGTCATCAAAATAGGAAAACTTCCGTTAATATATAAAACTGAATGGTATCGTGTCTGTCGTGGCTAAAGACTTCGAATATACTTAAATTCGGCCGCGGGGTGGTATTTTATTTAGCTTTGGTACCCTGCCGAAGCTCCATTCCTTACTAGTTTTTACTCTTTTTACTCTTTTTCAAGTTTGGTGTCACTCGTTTTATAAAATAAAACATTTGTCCTGTACGAAACATTTTCTAAAATATCCAGTGCATTATTTCAGAGTAGAAAAATAATGTTCAGTGACATAAAATTTATTTTGTAGAATCTACTTTAACCGAAGATATGTACGTAAAGCCGTATAGAAATTTAGATTATTCTGGCCATTGACTCATGATTTGGAGGAACTTTTAAAAACTATGTCTGTAGGTACATATATTTTTTTTCCTTTTTTTTATGGGATACATCGCAAGAGCGGTTTTTGTTCTCATGCAACCCTTCTATGAATACAAAATATAATTAAAAAAAAAAAAATAAAGATTTTGATCGTGCACATATTTTGAATAAAAAAATATTGAAATTTTTAGTCCAAAATATACATATTTCATTATTTTTAAAAATACCCACCTGGCACATATCTCGTTTACAGTGAAAGTTTGCAACGAACTTTTATCGAAGAAAAATACCGAATTTTTTCTTAAATGGCGATCAATAATCAAAAGTTATTTTACACCAGTGCTGCTTGAGTTATAATAGAAGTAAGTCTGAAAAAGCTAAAAAACGTATCCGAAAGTATCCGTATAGTTTACTTCGCGTTTGTTTCAAAATATTAATCGCTCTGGATTCGCTATTCGTAAACGAATAATTTTTCGAAACATAAGCGAACCTTCACGTAGTAACCGTTTCGTCTGCCAAACATATCTTTATCGAATCGTAACCGATATCGAATTCGATAGTTATCATCGCGTTTTATTCGTAAATTCTTCAATTTTCAATAACGAAATCTGTATGTGATCTGCGCTGTGTGTGTATGTTTTTTTTTTAACCCATTAAAGCCCGCCCAAAGAACGGCTCGTACGATTTTGATGCAGTTCTGTAATATGTGTCTGGGGAAATTTACCTGAGCACACACCTGAGATATGACTTGGGTAAGATTGCAGGTGAGATTTCCAGGAATGTCGAAAAATCGCTGACGGTTTTTCTACTTCCATAGAAGACACCTAAGGCTATCTGGAAAAGGTGCACGTTTTCTGTTTTTGGCAGCACTTTTCCTGAGCAATTTCCGACACAAAAAAAATTCAGATTTGTACCTGTGATCTTTCACCTGTCAAACTAAAGATAAGCCGCGGAAAATTAGACTGTTACATTTTTTTTTTTTTGGGTTGACTCATTTTTCCTGTTTACTATAAAAAAAAAAAATTAGCGCAATATCTTTCTAGAATATATCTTTAGAATTGTTTAGGGGTCAACACTTTCTTCGTATGATATATCATACGTTGTCATTAATGGGCTAAGCGCTTATTTATTGTTGTGATTTTTGAGTGTGTAATTTCTTCGATCAAAAACAAAAAAAAAAAAAAAAATTATGCAATAACAGTTTTTAAGAGTCCCTCTAAATTTTGAGTCGGAGTCCGGATGACTTTTTTTCTCCATACAAATCGATCCGACTCAATGTACGTCCTATGGGAGTTTTAGTATCCTAATATATAAAAGAGCAAGCACATTGCTCTGCACCCAATATCACTCAAACTGTAACTATTTTTGCGATCAGCCTAAAAGTATGCACAGAAATTTTTTTGATAGTTATCACTGACATACTTGCTTTTTATGTATGTGCATACTTTCAGGCTGAACATTTTTCAAAACAGTATGGTGTAGAAGCAAAGTAATAATGGCAAAAAAATTACAGTTTAGCGTTAATGCTTCCAACTCCTCGTAGGACAGGCTTTTATAGTAGTAACTTTAATATTAGTCTTAAGAATCATCAGCAAGCAAAAACACAGGCACAAAAGAAATACATAAATTTTCTTCAAGATGCGGCAAAAAATAAAATAAAATTAAGTTATTGACTTAGTGACAGTGATGTATAGAAATATAAGTAGGTTTCTTGATAACATTTCTGTAGAGGAATATTACATTTACGTGCTCGGTCGTAAAGTAGAAAATTTTGATGTGTACAGAATTTCACATAAAAAAGTAATCTTCAGTATAAAAAGCTGTAAAAGTCAATAAAAAATTACTATACCACTAGCAATAAAATGCATTGGTGCGAATAATTTGAGGTTATGTGGAAAGAAAAGAAAAACTACAAATGTAAATTAAAAACACTTTTAAGAAACCTTATGAAAAAAAAATTAAACACATCATAAAAAAGAAGAGAAGGAGCAACAAGTAAGGAAAAAACAAAATTCTTAATGCTAAAGAGAAGATAAAAAAAAAATGTATTTTTACGGAAAATCTGGCAGTATTACCTTTTAAATCTCACTCACAAGCACACTCACTCACACATACATATAACAAAATTTACACCAATTACACAAACTTAAGTAGTCATACACACAAAAGTTTTGCACACATTAATATTAATTCGAAAACAACATTAATCACAGCAACAACAAACACAACAACAACAACACAAAAATAATAACAAGAGCTTACCTCTTTAATTAAACGCCATGTTGGTTCATTGTTCGGATACAATATCGCTTGACGACTAACGCCAAAGCTCATTAGCACAACAGCTAGCAGGACAACAAAATAAATCATATTTTTAACCATTTTGCCCATCATGGTGACCAAAGGACCTGTAACGAAAGAGTGAGAGAGAAAGAGAGAGGTAGTGAGAAGCGGCAAGTATGTGAATCTTTAACTAAGCTGAGTTAAAACAAACAAAAGTTACAAAAAAAAAAAAAAAAACAACTGGTTGTACCTTTACGATTTCTCATGTGCCGTAAAAATAATTGAATTTTAATTGCAGTCGACAGCAGCTAGATTTATTTTTAAACCTTTATCGACCAGCATCAGGATTAGTGGGAGAAGCACGTAAAAAATGCTGATAAATTGAAAAATGTCCTTGCTTAAATGGTATTCACCAATATTATTTTTAAATTTATTTCGGCCACAATATTTCAATGATGCTTAAATTGTTAAAAATTAATCGGTTCGGTAGAAACTAAGGCACAATCAGATAAAAACTAACATGGAAGCTTAAATACTTAAAAATAATTTATTTCTGCATTGTAGAGAACTCAAATGTATTGAAACCGATTGAGTTATTTGAGTATTTAAAGTTCGTTAGCTTAATGAAAACGAGTTTAGTTGGTTAAATATGTTTTCTTGTTGTTGAGGATTACAATATAAGTGGTTATAATCCTCATCACAGAAATATCCTTTTTTACTAAAAACTTTTAATTACACGTAAACGCCTAATGAGCGTATTAGTGTTCGACCTTATATTCCGCTTCTGTTTCGGCCCTTTTTGTCAGTTAGAGCTAAGATCGGTCTCAATATGGCCGAAATCGACGCAGACTTTGTGTTTTTAAAATATTTTGTGCAGACAGATTGCGTCATGCAGGTGATGGACTTATTTATGTGAGCGATAATATCCCGTGTAAGTTATTTTATAAATCAGATCCCTGTAATTTTTTTTTAGACTAAATCAACACTCAGGGGATACCCTGATAATCGCGAAAGCATTGTGTCGATTCAGAAGACTGGTGATAGTTAGTTGGAGGGTGGAAAGCGGGAGTAGTGTCGGTGAGGACTTGATTTAAATATACACCGAGAAAAAAGCTAAAGCAAAATTACTAAAAAGCCTAGTATAATTTATAAGCTGACTTTGGTAGTTTTCAGCCTCCCAAGTTATTCACCAAAACAAATAGATCAACAAATATACATGGAGAAGTATGAAATATACATCTACTTAGGTAAAAAACTATATATTTTCAAATAATTGTTTCACTTTTATTAACTATTGTCACTCTTTTTTTTAACAATCACAAATTAATTTAATAATTATTTATTACACAATTTTAATTATCCGAGTATCCGACTGCTCTAGTAAGAAATGAAATGGAAGATACTTTGCTCTACCGTTAAAGGTCTTTTCCATCGTATGCCAGGATTCAAGTTCAACATAAGAGCAAAATTAGCTGTAAATTCTTCATTTCACAATTGATGTCGTGGTATCAGCATTAAGGTGGGTCAAATTTTTTCACAGTCTGGCGCAATTACATATTATTTAAAGTATCTTTTACTAAGAAACCATATACTTCAGATAAATTAAGACCTTGCAACTTTTCAAAAAAAAAAAAAACTAGATTTCTTATATTAAGTTTTTATTTTTTATTAAGATTCTTTCAAAGCAGTCGCTATAAATGTTGGGAAAATTGCAGTAGAACTATGACCTTTGGCTTGTTGGGTTGGAAATTCCGGAAGTTTTTAGCACCAGTGTTTATAACAGGTGTTTATGAATACTTAGGTATTCATAAAAAAAATTCATATAACAGTCTATAACAGTAGGCTGGGCCGGTGCTACTTGGACATTTTTTTTTTGTTTTTTCGAAGTACAATAGGAATTAAAGTTGCGAATTTTTACGTAATTTCAAAATAAGCTAAGCATCTTTTAATTCCATATAACTTTTGGCCCTCTACCAGAGTTTTTATGACTGAAACTTCTCTTATTTGTACTGCCTTTCAACATAATAACAGAGGTGTACAGAAATTTTATTACAAATCGGTCTGTTTGCGAACTTCTTTTTTTAATACATTTTGATCGCTTAATCGGAAAATCATCATTCAAATTATCTTTGTTTAAAATTAAACACAATAAACAAAATAAACCACGATATGAAAAGAATCACTCATACGCCTCTAAAACCAAACATATCGAGTTCTACAAAAACTGTGCTTTTTATGTTAACTATTGAATTTAGTAACTCAAATTAGTTAGTTGGCTGCAAATATGGGCAAAATTTTTCTTTTAAAATACCTGATAAAAATTTAAAAAATTTTTGTCAGAAAAGCTCTGGTAGAGGGACAATTCATTCATTTCAAAAGTGGTAAGCGTATTTTAAATCAAAGCAAAAACACACGACTTTTGAAACCTATTGCGTATTAAAATTAAAAAAAGAAAATATCGGCCCAGCCTTTTGCCTTTTTCGACAATGTAGAGAATGTGTCGGCAATGTCGACAATTGTGTAAACAATGTCAACATAATGCAATGCTGCAGTTGTCAAATTTCTTATTATATTAATGCACATCACTGACATTATATCAGGCTGGTGATAAGTTGTCAATTCTTTAGTAATTTTTTGCTACTTAATATCAGATTTTTCTTCACTATTCATCACTAGAAAGAAAGAACCTTAGTAAAAAAATAAAAAATTTAAATAAAAAATATAGTTTTCTTTTATCAAAAACTTGCAAGGTCTAAATTCTTTTAAAATATATGGTTCCTTGGCGAAAGATACTTGAAATAATATGAATCTTTCGATTTTTGCGAGCCAGACTGCAAAAAATTTCTCGAACAATTTGACCCACCTTAATGAGCATGCATACATACATGGCTATGAATTCAAGTACGCTAGGGATTGAACATCCCACTCAGCAGCCCGCGGTCAGCGTCAACTGCAATATTGACACGTGGTTTTGTTTATATTGCTATACTTATCTATATCGAACTACGCGTCGCCTAAAGTGAATTACATTAACTTTGCATTAAATCAAAATCATTGCCATCGTCGATGTAGACCATTTGAAAAAAAAGTTTCTAAATTTTCCTTTGAAAACTACAACAATATACTTAGCGACGATGATTTCAGTTTCGAATGTGAGAGCAACACATTCTTCTCTAGCTCACATAGCTTCTCTTAGCTCTACATCCTAAATTATAACCTTTTCTACCACATTTTTTCAGTACTATTCTTACCATCTCTGCATTTCTCATTATTTGCAGATAGGTCAAAATAATACCAATACCAAAAACATGTAATGAATATCATTCGAAACCATTTTGTCGTATGTATCGAATCTTCCGGAGCTTTTAATTTGTAAGTTAATGTGTCAGTTCACTTATAGGAATTCTTTAATACAAAAACAGTGCTAACGTTGACGGTAATGACACTAACAGTGGTGACGATATAACATTGCTGATGTTAACATTGCTGACTTTAACATTGCTGATGTTAGCATTGCTGACGTTAACAGTGCTGACGCGAATTCATAACTTCAATCTCTACCAAAAAGTGCTCAACACGCCTAAAGAAGTTTTAAAATATTTGAAACTAAAATATTTAAAAAAAAAATTATTTAAAAACATTTTTATTTTTACACTAGCAGGACCCAGTGGTCCGCGGCTTCGCAACCGCGCCCATTTTTAGTATAGTTGCCGACGATAAGCATACAAATTTAATTACCATATTTCAGTCTTATACGAACAAACCCGCTTGAAATAAAGCATTTTGATTGATTTGTGGGCGGTAAAAGAGGTCGTGGAAACCCATTTTTTGTACAATTGCCGAAAGTAACCATTCAAACTTAATAACCAACTTTTAGTCCCATAAAATCGAAACAGCCGGAAATATTGCATTTTTATTGATTTGTATGCGGTGAAAGGGGGCATGGTTAAGTGGCTAAGTATTCAATAACAAAATCTAAGAGGAAGTAGTACACGTTTTAAGATTGAGCGAAATCCGTTCCAACATTTAGATTTGTATAATGATTTTTTAAAAGTGGGCGTAATGTAGTACTACCACGCCCATTTTCAGTACAGATGCCGACGGTAAGCATACAGACTTGATTACCAAATTTCAGTCCTATACGACCAAAAAGTCTGAAAAATAGTATTTTCATTGATTTGTGGGCGGAAGAAGAGGGTGTGGCAATAAATATTCTTACAAACCATCCTCGCATAAATATCAACAAAATAAAGATAAGCCCATCCAAATCGGTTGAGCCGTTGATGAGTGCGTCGGAAACCAACGAACACCATTTAATTTTTATTTATATAGATAAATGCTCTGTTTCGGCCGAATATTATGAATGGGACACTAGAACTTACGTCGAATATTGCTATTTAAAATAATTTCTCATTATATAACTGTTTTTTTTTTTTTTGTTTGTTTTTCTCTACTTACCTAAATATTTGTTCACGCCCAGTATATTCAATATTCGCAGATACCAATATATGCTGTCAACACAATAAATAACCCGGCCAATATCCATTGTATTTGGTCGAAAACGCAACGACAGACCGATGAGAAATAATATGATGGCTGCACCATCACAAGGATTCCACATATTCCAAGCCCAGACTGAGAATTTATGACTGTAAAAAAGAAGAGAAAATGTAAAAAAATTATAGCAAGTAACAAAATAAATACTAAAATAGATGAAGCGGTTTAAGCCAAGTGTGTTTAAATTAAAATGGAACAAGAAAAAAAAAACGTAAATTTAATCATGCATAAAAATCAGCTGCAGCAGCAGCTACAGCTACAACAACACAATAAAATCAGCCAAGCGCAAGAGACACGACGAAAAACGCGCAAGATTAACGCGCCCAAAACGGAAATGTTTCTGAGTGCTCATGTGTTGACATAATTTTGTGTGTGTCTGTTTGTGTTGGAGACAATGTGTGTGAAAGCTTGTGGTAATGTTGTTGAAATAAGCACGGTATTTTTTACGGCCGTAGGAGGTGACAAGGGAGAGTTAAACGATTGCAGCACGATAGCCAAATATAAATAAAATTTTTAAACCATCAAGTCGCGGTGACGATATTGGCTTGTATGCTTATATTGTTGTACTGTAAGCGTTGTTGTTTTATTTATAATAAACAAGCTTTAATGTAATTTTTGTTCATTTTCATTAATTTATGTTATTAAATAGCGTGAAATATCAGGAAAGCTAGCAGTGGGCGGTTTTGTACGTAGGGTGCCTTTTATATTTCGGGATTTGGCAACCCTGGTGTTGCAATCTGTCAACTGAAAGCTCTATCGCAAAGTTTGACATTTGTTGACTTATACGTACTCAGAACGTTTTGACATACGAGCGCTATTTGTGTTGTTTATAGTAACTTAAAAGATTCATCTCGGTCTAAAAGTGGAATTAAATCGTGAACATTTTCGTGCGATTATTTTTTACAACTTTCGACGTGAATTAACACAGCAACAGTGCATGGATGAACTTAATTCAATTTTTGGGGATGAAGCTCCATCAAGGACCAGTGTTTATCGATGGTATGGTGAATTCAATCGTGGTCGTAGTTCACTCCAAGACGAATTTCGTGAAGATCGTCCGAAATCAGCTGTTGTTCCGAAGACCATTGATGCTGTGCGCGAACTGATTTTGCAAGATCGTCATGTTACCTATCGTGAGATTGAGGCAACCTTAGGCATAAGTGGGACCAGCATACATTCAATATTGCATAAACATTTGACTGTCAAAAAAAATTTGTTCGCGTTGGATCCCACACAATTTGTCAATCGCTCAAAAAAAGGCTCGTGTCGATTGGTCGAAGGAAATGCTCAAAAAATACGATCGCGGTGCTTCGAAACACGTCTATGATATCGTGACAGGTGATGAATCGTGGATTTACGCGTATGAGCCCGAAAGTAAACAGCAGTCGACTGTATGGGTGTTTCAAGATGAGCCAAATCCAACAAAAGTTGTTCGCGCACGAAGCACTTCCAAGCAAATGGTCGCCTGTTTTTTCGGAAAATATGGACATGTCGCAACCGTACCACTAGAACAACGCAGAACAGTCAACTCTGAACGGTACACAACCATTTGTTTGCCAGTTGTCTTCCAAGAAATCAGGAAAACCAACCGCCGAAGACGGATCACTCTTCACCACGACAATGCGAGCTCTCAAACATCGGCTCAAACAACTGCATTTTTGAGCACCCAAAACATCGATTTGATGGGTCATCCGCCGTATAGTCCTGACTTGGCACCGAATGACTTCTTTTTATTCCCAACCGTGAAGAATAAACTGCGTGAACAACGATTTTCGACGCCCGAAGAAGCGGTTGCGGCATTCAGAATGCATGTTTTGGAGATACCTCAATCAGAGTGGCAAAAGTGCTTCGACAATTGGTTCAAACGCATGCAAAAGTGTATAGATCTTAATGGAGAATATTTTGAAAAACAATAAAGTGATTTTCGATGATTAATATTTGTTTTTGTTCTCTAATCCCGAAATATAAAAGGCACCCCTCGTATTATAAAGTGTGACGGGACGTAAATTTTAGCTTTTGATTTCTACCTTTACGAGAGGTTTGTGCAAATCGAAAAATAATAAGTTTGAAATTTTATACAGATCGGAGAATTCCTAAACAAAAAATCCTGTCTATTGAGAAAACATACAACAAAATTCTGAGGATTTCGATAGATTTTCTTCAACTTTCTGATACCGACACTCAAAAAACTCAAGAAGTAAAAAAAAATGTTTAAAATAAATGCTTGATGATTGCAATTAATGCTAATTGTGCATTTGCAATAGTTTCACTTTGATTTAAACACTATACATATGTTAATTACACTGTGCGACACCAAAAAATAACTGCAAAATCTCCTATGGTTTCTGATAGCCATTGGTTCATAGAACACGCCCTCCAAGAGATTTTTCTGGGTGCTATGGGGCCGAAACTAATGAAAATCTCAATTCGAAACTAATGAGAACCTCTGTTTGAACTTGAAATATATTACTTTTCAAATAAAAACTAACGAATATTATGTATTTTGTATGTATGTGTGTTTAGATGCTCTCCACTGAACCATAAGCGAAGGTTTTGAGTAAGGTGAGAGTTTTGCGAACGTTTTTGGTTAGAATTTTTTTTTTAAATTTTTTCTTTTTTATTTTGTCGCTTAAAAGTGCTTGCTATAAAAGATTAAATTCGTGAAAGCGTTTCCCATAAAGAAAAATTGTGCATATTTTGCGAAATTCATTAAAAACTTATTTTGAGTAGAAAATGAATCATTTTTGTATCATTTCAGTAGGTAAGACTTCCTTGCAAATGAACCATTTTTTGTTCATAAATGAGTTCGGAAATGAATCATTTATGTTTCTTTTTTGCATTCTGAAATGAGTTCAGAAAAGAATAATTTTTTTATCATATCAGTAGGAAACAATTCTCATAAACGAACCATTTTTTGTTCATAAATGAGTTCACAAATGAATCATAAATGTTACTTTTTATATTCTAACATCAGTTAAAAATAAAGGAACTTAAAATGAAAATGTTAACCTTCGTACAAACGTCATATGAACTTTTTTACCAGTGCGAGATGGATGTACTGCTACACGTATGAAAATTTTCAACATTTCAACATTGCTATCAAAAATGAAAATCAGCCCAAATAGAATGAAAACCACGAAAAAATTCCATGCAAAAAAGGAATCAAATAAATTCCCCAATTAATAGCTTAACTATTTTGATATTTCATATACATATATAATATATAATTTGGAAGTTTGTCAAATTGGAAAACAATCACGCCTTTGAAACATCAATATCATGAAAAACACAATGCGTGAATTCCAGCCCAGGTAGATTAATTCTATTAACCCAATGATTAATATGATCTCTAATTTTAGCAATAATCATTTCTTCTTTAACAAAATATCGATATGTTATAATAAATAGTATTATGCAATAATAAAATTTATAATTCAAAAAGGTTCTTTTTTCAACTCATTACTGAACAAAAAAAGGTTCGTTTTTGAGAGGCAATTCAGTCCAAAGATTGATACAAAAAGGGCTCATTTTCGAGTGCCGAAAAATAACTTTTTATGGTTCTTTTTTTAACTCATTTCCGAACAAAAAAAAAGGATAATTTATGGTTCTTTTTTTGACTCATTTGCGAACAAAATAAGATTCGTTTTTGAGAGGCACTTTAGTCCGACGAATGATACAAAAAGGGTTCATTTATCAGTGCCGAAAATGAACGTTTCTACCCGAAAAGGTTCATAAATGAATTCAAAAACGGTAGTTTTGGTTCACTGGGTCAGTATTAGATGCATAATGCATGAACTTATACAATTTAATACTAAAATTAAAATTTTTATTGCCGAATTCTGAATTTTTTTTTCATTTTAGTCTTAAGAGCAGGTTATTTTGTGCAATGATGTTCTGCGAAGCTATAGATAAGATGATGGCAATTTTGTTTATAGAAGCTATGAAAATAATATCGCAGAGTTTCTGAGATATTCTACCTTTTAAAATTTAATGGGGGTTTTCGACCCCTGTGCGAATATTGGGGGTAATAATGTTATTTTATTTAAAAGGAAACTAAATTTGTAAAAATTCTACTGAAGGTCTTGTATCAAAACTTTACGTAGCATAAAAGATAAAGGAATCTAACTACAGTCCCATTGTATAAAATATGATATTCAAAAAATCGGCAATTTGGTCTAATCCAGAAAAATCCCTGGGACGATATGTTCTATGGACCTCTGGCTATCAGAAACCAAAGGAGTTTTAACAGATATTTCAAATGATCCTCAAATTGTCGCACAGTGTTACTAATGAAAAAATTAATCATTATTGAAGTATCCAATATTTAAAATGTTTCAATAAAACACTCCAAGTTAATGAATTCAATGTGTTGCTCTTGAATGGTAAATAATCACATTACTTAACAAAAGAAGTCATGCCGTAAAGCAAATTCATCAACGCGTTTCAAAAACAAAAAAACAATGCGCAATTCATAAAGACGTTTTGCTTCCAATTTTTTAAAGCGTGTATAGCTCTGTTTAAGAGCGTTCGATTGGAATTTTCGCAGCCACGGTTCGAATCTTAGCTTTGGCGAAATTTAAATAAAGTCATAACAAAGATAAATTTGCCATAACACCAACATTATAAATTCCAAAATTAAATAAAAAAACAATCTGTATAATAAAAAAAAAAAAATTGTTATCACACGTTTTATTTTTAAATAATAGAAAAAAAAAATTATAAAAATTCGTCTGCGTTCGGAGTCAAACCACCAGATACGTAAGTAGGTAAATGTTGACTTACAAGGAAGGGTCTCCACGTGTCACTCTACGGTTTTAATGAGCTTTGGATAAGTGATAGTAGACAAAATTCTAAGGTTTACGTATTTTTCTATATCTGCTAAGTTCAATGTTAATGCTTTCAAAATGGCTTTCGAATTTTAAAAGCGTAAAGCAAAAATTACGATTTTCCACAATAACTTCAATTTCACATATTAAAACATACACAAATCAGGCATCTAATGAAAGGTACTGAAATTTCACGTCGTTTTGTATATTTTATAAAACATTTGTTGTTGTTGTGTTTTTGTTGTTGATTTCAACAAATTTTTCGCATATTGTATTGATAACGTAACCGTTGATTTACCATACTTGTGTATGTGAATCCATTTATAATTAAGTTAGTTACCTTTGTTTAATTAAAAATTTATTTAAAACACTTTTATATGGCAGCCCTATAAAAAATTATCATTTAATATTTATTAAATTTGTATACAAAAAGTTTATTCTAAAACAAACAAAATTTTTGATACCTACTTTGTATACTTCATTTAAAATAATTACATTTTAATAATCAATATTTACACAATGGTGCAGTTTTTAAAATAAATTTTTAATTAAAAAACTTTAAATTACAAAAATAGGTAATTACCTAAATTATATAAAAATTCACATACACAAGTATGGTAAAGAAACGGTTACGTAATCAATACAATATAAGTAAAAATTTGTTAAAATCAACAACATCAAAAAAAACAACAACAACAAATGTTTTATAATAACAGGTCATTCAACAAGTCCGTAGGATAAGAAAGAAAAAAATAAAATTTTGATAAAAATTTTGATAAGGGGAACAGGGGGCGAACCTTCACATGGCAACGTGTCTGACCGCCTCAACCTGGCGAGGCCAGCATTATCCATGTCGAAATCGTCTCAAGTCGACTCAAACCTCCAAGTGGTGTTCCCTGGGCAACGGCAAACTGGCATCCGTCAGTTTGACGGCTAATTTGAGCGGCGGGTCGATCCATAGACCTTAAACATGGAATGTGCGCAGGGTTTGGGTCCCGCCACATTACTACTGCCCAATGAAAACTAAACCAGCCTCGGATAAGAACCCCAATTACGTTGACGACCACCGCAAACGAAAAACGGACAATGATTTACGGATATGCACCTGGAATGTCCGGACCCTTTATAGGGAAGGTGCCATAATCCAACTGGCGGAAGCCCTCAAAACAATACAATCTGACATCACCGCCATCCAGGAAATGCGATGGAAAGGGCAAGGCTGCTCTAAACAAGCACACTGCGATATCTACTACAGCTGCCATGCGGAGAAGCGCGAATTCGGATGTGGATTCGTCGTTAGCCGGAAACTACGCTACCTTGTTTCCCGGTTCACACTTGTGAACGAAAGATTGGCCACGATCCGCATCAAGGCAAAATTTTTCTACATAAGCCTTATTTGCGCGCACGCCCCGACGGAGGAAAAGGACGAAGCCGTCAAGGACGCTTTCTACGCTAGTCTTGAGGACGTATATGACCACCTTCCGGTCCATGACGTGAAAATAGTCCTCGGCGATTTTAATGCGAAAGTCGGAAGGGAAGGCATCTTTGGCCCCACTGTCGGTCAGTTCAGTCTTAACGAGACCTCCACAAACAACGGTCTAAGACTGATCGACTTCGCCGCGGCACGAAACATGGTAGTTAGTAGCACCAGATTTAAGCACCTCGACATCCACAAGGCCACCTGGCTGTCCCCGGATCAAAAAACGCGAAACCAAATTGATCATGTTGTAATCGACGGAAGGCATGCCTCTAGTGTTCTAGATGTGCGTACATTTCGGGGGGTCAACATTGACTCCGACCATTATCTTGTTGCAGCCAAGATCCGCATGCGATTATGCAATGCCAAGAACATACGCACAGGAATGCAACGAAAGCTAGATGTCGCTAAGCTGCAATTACAACGGACTGCCGAAGCCTACTCCGCTCAACTCTCGGTTAAGCTCAACCGACCAACCTCTGGACTCGACGACGCCGGCGGACTTTGGGCGCATATATCCCACTCCATGCGCGCTGCCGCTGAAGAAGTCATTGGTTTCCGGCGCCCGCAACCTCGGAACCAATGGTATGATCAGGAGTGTCGCATTGCGACTGCAGTAAAAAACGCCGCTTATAGAAAAACGCTGCAGTCAGCTGCAACGCGAGCCGTGCGAGAAAACTACCGCGAAAAGAGGAAGGAAGAGAGAAGGAAGAAAAGCGTGAGCGTGAGGAACTAGAGGTATACCAGGGTAAGAAGGATGCACGAAAATTCTATCAACAGGTTAAGCGTCTAACCCAAGGTTTCAAGCCCGGAGCATCCACTTGTAGAGACGAAAATGGAGATCTGAATACGGATACACAGTGTGTGCTTAGATTGTGGAGACAGCACTTCTCCAATTTACTTAATGGCGACGATTCCACCAATGCCGCCCATCGAGAGCACAGTGCAGTGCCACCAATCGACGATGACATCAGCTCATCAGCAAAATATGGCTAGCAGAAAGCATGCCCGACGATTGGAACCTCAGTGTACTGTGCCCTATACTTAAGAAAGGAGACCCTACAATCTGCGCAAGTTATAGAGGTATCAGTCTTATTTCCATCGCATATAAGGTTCTCTCAAGCGTACTGTGTGAAAGATTAAAGCCAATTACAAAAACACTGATTGGACCTTATCAGTGTGGCTTTCGACCTGGTAAGTCTACCATAGACCAGATTTTCACGCTACGACAAATCCTGGAGAAAACCCACGAAAATCAAATTGACACACACCATCTCTTTGTCGACTTTAAAGCTGCGTTCGATAGCCCGAGAAGGGATTGCCTATACGCAACAATGTCTGAGTTCGGTATACCTGCAAAGTTGATTAGACTTTGCAGAATGACGTTGAGCAACACACGCAGCTCCGTCAAGGTAGGAAATGACCTCTCCGAAACCTTCAATACCGAAAGAGGTTTCAGGCAAGGCGATCCACTGTCTTGCGATCTCTTCAACATCATCATGGAGGGGATCGTACGAAAGGCCGGTGTGCATCGTAATGGCACCATTTTCTATAAAGGTGTCCAGCTCCTTGCTTACGCTGATGATATTGATATTGTTGGCAGAACCAAGAGAGATGTTACCGCTGCTTTCGCCGCTATCGAAAAGGAATCAGCCAAAGTGGGTTTGACGATAAATGAGGGTAAAACAAAGTATATGCTGTCTACAAACAAGGGAGCTCGGCGTTTAGACTCCCACGTTTCATCCGGCAGCTATAACTTTGAAGTAGTCAAGGAGTTTGTATACCTTGGCACCGCCATTAATACTAACAACGAAATCAGCCTGGAGATAAAGCGAAGAACAATAATTGCTAATAGGTGCTACTACGGGCTCAGTAAGCAACTAAGTTCCAGAGCCCTCTCTCGATCGACAAAACTAACACTCTACAAGACGCTCGTTCTACCTGTGCTGCTTTATGGCGCTGAGGCATGGGTAGTTTCGCAAACTGACGCAGCCGCTCTGGGGGTGTTCGAGAGAAAAGTCCTTCGCAAAATCTTCGGTCCTGTTCGAGTCGGCGATGACTATCGCATCCGAATGAACCACGAGCTGTATGAGCTCTACGGAGACATTGACGTAGTTCGGCGTATAACTGTGCAGCGACTACGCTGGCTGGGTCATGTCCATCGTATGGACGACGAAGCTCCAGCGAAAAAGGTGCTCGAAGCGAGGGTCGCTGGTCAACGACGACGAGGGAGACCATGCCTCCGATGGATGGACCAGGCTGAGGAAGCCCTAACCGCACTTGGTGTATCCGATTGGAGAAGGCGCGCGCAAAGCAGAGGCGCCTGGCGAGAGCTGATGAGGTCGGTCGAAATCCGGACACGGGTTGTCACGGCCACCTAAGTAAGTAAGTAAGTTGCCTTCGAGAGCGATACAATGAGTATAGCGATTTTCCAACTTTTCGATACCACTTTTATAGTACACTTCTCTTTCTCGTCAAAATAGGCCTCAGTTTCAGCGATTACTTCATTATTGGATTTGAATTTCTCTTCAGCAAGCATTCTCTTGAGATCTGAAAACAGAAAAAAGTTGCTAGGGGCTCAGTCTGGAGAATACGGTGGGTGGGTAAGCAATTCGAAGCCCAATTCCTTCAATTTTGTCATCGTTTTCATCGATTTGTGACACGGTGCATTGTCTTGGTGAAACAACACTTTTTTTTCTTTTGCAAATGTGGCCGTTTATTGGCGATTTCAGCCTTCAATCGATCCAAAAAAGTGCGCTGTAATAGTCGCTATTGATGGTGGTTCCTTTTTGGAGATAGTCGATGAATATTATTCTTTTCGCATCCCAAAATACAGACGCCATCTCACCTTACAAGCCGACTGTTGGGTCTTTGCTCGCTTTGGACTCGGTTCGTCGACTGCTGTCCACTCAGCTGACAGTCTTTTGGATTCTGGTGAGTAATAGTGAAGCCATGTTTCATCTATTGTCACATATCGACGATAGAATTCGATTTTATTGCTGTTTAACAGCGCCAAACACTCCTCTGAAGCATCAATTCGTTGTTTTTGGTCGACTGTGAGCTCACGCAGCACCCCCTTTGCACAGAGCTTTCGCATACCTAAATGTTTGTGTAAAATGGTAAAAACACTACCATCTGATATCTTTACAATGTCAGCTAGCTCGTGACCCTTCAATTTGCGATCGTTCGTAATGAATTTGAGGATTTTTTTGATGTTTTGTGGAATAAGTGTCTGATTTTGGCGTCCACTGCGCTCTGCATCATTTGTGCTGGTACGACCACGTTTAAATTCAGCAATCCACTTTTCTACCATTTGTCTCGATGGAACAGAGTCCGGATAATGTTTATCAAGCCATTGTTTGGTCTCCACTGTATTTGTTTTCATCAAAAAGAAATGCTATATCAAAACTCGAAAATCACTTTTTTCCATTTTTTTTTTTTTTCAATAAAAATAGTTGCACACAAAATGCTATAACGCACGAATCAATAATCAGATTGTTGTCAAATTCTTATAAAGCTATTGCGAAAAAACGTAAATTTTGCAAATTTTCGAACGCCATTTTGAAAGCCGTAACCTTGAACTAAGCAGATATAAAAAAAAAAAGACAACCTTAGAGTTTTGTCTTCTAACACATATCCAAAGCTCATTAAAATCAGAGAGTGACACGTGGAGACCTTTCCTTTTAGTTAAGTTAACTTAGGCAGTTCTGTGTTAAATAACATTTTTATAGTAGCAGTGTGTATGAAAGAGTTAATTGTAAAAAAGAAATTAACATACGTTATTGCGACTGGCTCTGATGAGATAATTTCGCGTATTTTCTCAAAACCCAAAGCGGTGATATATGCTATCGAATAGATTTCCTGCCAACGTGGAGCCGGATTCATTTTCACCAGAACAGTAAAGGTAAACATGACCAGAAAAAACATGTAAGCAATCTGGAAAGGCAATAAAAGCATAAAAAAAAATAAAAGAGATATTAAAATATTGCATGTAAAGTAAAAATAATATTTTCCCAACCTACCGAATCAGCCCAAAATTTTGTTATAGGTGCGGTATAAAATTCATAGAATTTCTTTTTAAGACGTAATGGTTGATGTTGTTTGATTTCATAGTCAGACATGTTGAAAAATTCACGAAACTGCGAGGGATCCGAGTCGGTGAGGGAAACCTGAAGAGTGAAAATATCAAGAACAATTTGAAAAAAGCAGCAAACATAAAATCTAAAATAACTTTTTAACTGAGAGAACACAAAAGAACAATGTGCTTCTTATGCTCATCTCAGTTTTTGTTACGTACTCGCATAAATAAAAATAATGTATGGAAAAAATTAACATTCGATTTCATTCAATTTATAAAAAGGAAATGCATGAATAACAGCCAAAGTTAGAGAAAAAAAAAAGAGTTGATAAAGTTAAATAAATCACTTCAAACAAGTGCGCCCAAAGCGATGAGAGCGATGGGTGGTACAAGAAGCATGTCTGGATGATTGTGTAAGTATATGAGTATGGAAATGTGTGATTCCAGCGAAAAGTGGTAACATTAGAGACTACGTGTAAAATGCCAAAGCAGTGATTAATTAGTTAGGAAGTCGCAATAAAAAAGAAATTCTTTTAACACACGCCTTTACATAGCTGTGCAGTGTGTGAGTGTGGATAAAATGAAACATTTCAAGATATGCATGTGTTGAATGGGTGTAATGAGTGAATGGGTGGGTGGTTATAGATATAATAGGTATGACATATCTTGGTGGCAAATTCATTTTAATACTATCCACTGAAAAGCTCTTAAAAATAATAAAAAATAAAAATGTAGCAGCCATTAGAAAGTAAACAGCTACAGTAGCTGGTGGCGCTTCCGTTTAAATTAATGCTTTCAGATACAAAGGAAAATAAAAATATTGGATTAAAGCTAATAGAAGTCCGAAGATGTCAAAGCATACCAAACACAAGATAAAGCAAAACAGTCAATGCTACTTTGAGAGAGATGAAAGATGTTCAAATTTAATAAGCAAGGGTAGGGAAAACTTAAGAAATGCTTGAGCAACAGTTACTGTTGTGTAAAATTTAATAAATTGAATAAAACTTCCAAATAACTTTGAATCTAAAAATGCGTTAACATTCCATAAAGAATGGACTGGATTTAATCAGCCCTATTATGAAAAAAATTTCCTCCGGAATTGGAAAAGGAGATAATGCTTGTAAAGATTTTTTTTTTCTTGTGATCTTAAAAATTAACTTTGAATGCAAATATTTGTGTTAAAATTTTTCAAAAATTCCATGAACATTCCATCCAGTCGAAATTTGATTCATAATAGGACTGAATTTTATCACACATAATATTCACTGAAAAACTTAAGATTGAATTATGATGTGATGGCAGTAGCAGAGTGATGGAAGCTCCCATTCAACACCATAATTATAAACTCTTGAAACGAATTACCTCTCACAGAAGCTACGTTTTTATAATATATACAGGGTGTCCCGCAATTGAGTGCAACTATTTACGGAGGTAAAAGGTGATGTCGAGCTGAGAAAAAATCGTATGAGAGGGGGCGTCTATTTTCCCATTCTTAGGAGATACAGGGTTAATTAATATTTCACGACTTTGATTCACGTTATTGTTCCTAGCACAAAAACTAAGTTACGGATATCTGATACGAACTTTATCTGAGAGCTCATTGCAAAGGCAATAAAATCATCTTTTCAACGGTATATGAACAAATAACACCGACTTAACCGTTACCAAGCTGTGCCCGTCCAAAGATGAAATCAATCGGTTGAAACTACCAAATTTTATCTTTGAATACAAATTTCTCAGAATTTCGCGTAATAAATGATTTTTTTTTTTTATAATCAACTTTGTAATTTAATTTTCTTTTCAATGACACCAATGAGTTATCAAAAAAAGTATTCCGTAACTCAGTTTTTGTGCTAGAAACAATAACGTGAATCAAAGTCGTGAAATTTTAATTAACCCTGTAGCTCCTAACAATGTGAAAATGGACCCCCGCTACCATGCGATTTTTTTCTCAGCACGACATAACCTTTCATCTCCGTAAATAGTAGCACTCAATTGTGGGACACCCTGTACATTAGGGTGGTTCTTATTGCTAAGAAAAATATTTTTTTTTTTCTTTTAATTTCACGGGGCAACACATTATTTGAATATATAGCAAAAGAAACTACTAAATTTGTTTTTAATTTTGAAATGATATTTAGGGGTCGCTACCAAGGAACATTGGTATAAATGGCGGGAAAAAGTGGCCAAAACTGAAAATTCAAACTGGCTGCTCCAATATGACTTATATAAAAAAAACCGCACTTATGTAAAATTTTCGGACGTCATTTTGAAACTTTAAACCTGAGTTTCCGTACCTATAAGAAATACGTTCATCTTAGAATTTTGTCCTCTATCACATATCCGAAGCTCATTCAAATCGGCGAATGACACCAAGGGACGTGGGAGGGCTAAGCTTTGACAACTGGTAACGACCTTAAAATCATATTAAAAAATAAAATCAAAAAAATCTCTTTCATATTTAGATGTATATAATTAAATAATGACATGCCGCGATGATAATTCAAAAGTCGAAAAATAAGGACCACCCTTATATACAGGGTGTCCCGCAATTGAGTGCAACTATTTACGGAGTTGAAAGGTTATGTCGAGCTGAGCAAAAAAATCGTTTGGGAGGGGGTGGGGGGGGGGTCTATTTTCACATTTTTAGGAGCTACAGTGTTGATTAATATTTCACGACTTTGGTTTACGTTATTATTTCTAGCAGAAAAACTAACTTACATTAAACTTATTTTGCTAGCTCATTATAAAGGCAATAAAAACACCTTTCTAACGGCATATCAACAAGACCCACCAACTTAACAGTTACCGAGCTATGCTCGTGTGAAGATGAAATCAATCGATTGAAACTACCAAATTTCAATGTTGAGTGGAAATTTCTCGGAATTTCGCGTAATAAATAATTTTTTTTTAAGACTAATTTTGTAATTTATTCAATTTTCTTTTCAATGACACCAAAAACATTAGCATATTTTAAAAAATAAAAAAGTTGGCTGTACTAGTTAGTTAGTTAGTTAAGTGAGGAGGGAGCAAGTCACCTAGTTACTGTGGCCTCAAGGGCCTATTGTAATAAACCTCTATAAGTTATAGTTCATCCTTAATCGTTAAGTGCGTTAGGAACCGAGCGATGTGCTTGGGTGAACTATCTGCTATTAGATGCGGTTCTAGGTACAATGCACCTAAGTAACGAAGACGGGTCCTGATTAGACCGTTACAGTGACACAAGATGTGCTCTGCTGTTTCTTCATCTTCCTTACATAATCAACACAGATCTTCCTGGACTATACCCATGGTTGATAAGTGTTTATTAACCTTACAATGTCCAGTTAGGAAACTTGTGACAAGGCTGATAGATCTTCCACTTAGAGTCAGGAATTGTTTCGTTCTTTGGAGCGAAGTGGTTGGCATGAATGTTTTGGCCTGTCTGTTACATTCAGTTTCGCTCCACTAATGAAATGCCTCTATGTTTAGCCACATTTAAATGTTATGGCGCATAGTGCCCCATGGTATCCCGCAGAATGGTTCTGGGCCTATGAAGGATCTTGCAGCCCCTTTTCTGGCTAGTTCGTCCGCGATCTCGTTGCCAAAATAGCCGCTATGACCTGGTACCCAAATAAGATGGAATCTGTTATGGGTAGATCTTGATTAGTAGCTGTAGGCAATCTCATACGAGTTTTGACGTGATTTTATATGCGCTAAGTGCAAGTAGAGCTGCTTTACTATCAGAATGAATGTAAATGTTTTTGTTCCTAGTGGGACTGTTTACATACTCTCTTAGGTAGATCTCAATGGCGTGGACTTCAGCTTGGAAGACTGAATTACCTGTGCCCATGCTGGCATATATAGATTTTCCCTGCCTTAAGCGTGCTCCAGCTTCCACCCCTTCATCTGTCTTTGAGCCGTCAGTATACCAGGCTTGAAAGTCACTAGTGAACGGTGGTCTCTCTTTTTCCCATGTGGTTCTGTTTGGGAAGGAGACTTGGAAGTTTTTGTAGAAGTTGAATTTTGGAAGGCAGAGATCGCAGGGTAATAACCTTAGATTCTCGCCCTTGGTTATTTCGTCTAACAGCGCTGAGTGAGTATTACTTGGTATATTCAAATTGTTTTCAATGATGAGCCTGACTGTGAAGAGCAGAGCTTGTTTCTTAACAAGAAGATGTAATGGTGGTATGCCAAGCAAAATCTCCCAAGCAGCAGTTGGAGCAGAACGCATCGCTCGTGTGATACATACACAAGCTAGTCGTTGCAATTTGCTGAGCTTGGCTTGAGCTGTTTTTGGATCGTTTTACTTCACCATACTGGTGCGGCATATAAGATGATAGGTCTCGTGATGGAAGTATACATCCACATGGCTAGTTTGGGACTTAGGCCCCAGTTTTTACCTACAAAGCTTCTGCTGACCCATAATGAGGCCTTTGCTTTGTTTACGGTGTATATCATTGCCCTCGGTCACCTTTAAGCTGGCATCTGGGAATGGTTTAATTTTCTCTGTCACAACCATGATCCAATCACGTGTCTCTTTGTTGTAACAAGTTAGAGAGAGTCACCCATCCCTTGCTTGGCTGGTGATAAATCCTAGATTTGCAGACGTGTTTCCGGTTTTGTCAATCTTTGTCAGCAAGCTTCTTTTGATGAGTGTGATCTGCATGATAGCAACCTTACATGCGTCCATGGCGTATCTGTAAGACTCTTTCGAGGTGCTAGGCTGATCGTCCTGAGCATTTTTGGTTAAAGCTAGGGATTGAGCTAGTTGCTTCTGCCTCTGGTTTTTCCGTTGCTTGTGTCTCTAAGTCGACTGCTCTTGTTCGGTTGGAGAGTTCTCCGCTGATCTTTGCCACGGGGCACGACAAGACTTGTTCATGTTGAAAGCATGTTACGTCTTAAAGCGTTGAAACTTATGTCTTACTACCCAACCCTCCTCCTTTTTCCAGGCTTGGGACAGGCAGGTCGAGACCTAGCGGAGTTCGCTGTACCAAAAAAAATTATACTTATTAGAAAACAATGATACTATCTAATACATAACTAATTGTAATGTCATTATTTATCATTG
Organism: Coremacera marginata; assembly: GCA_914767935.1. Classification (NCBI taxonomy): domain Eukaryota; kingdom Metazoa; phylum Arthropoda; class Insecta; order Diptera; family Sciomyzidae; genus Coremacera; species Coremacera marginata. The sequence continues at coordinate 163,951,897 of OU612044.1, forward strand.
TTTTCTAATAAGTATAACTTTTTTAGTACGCCAACTTTTTTATTTTTAAAGATATGTTTATGTTTTTGGTGTCATTGAAAAGAAAATTAAATAAATTACAAAACTGATATAAAAAAAAAGTCATTTAATGCGCAAAGTTCTAAGAAATTTGCACTCAAAGTTAAAATTTGGTAGTTTTAACCGATTGATTTCATATTCACACGATCACAGCTCGGTAACGGTTAAGTTGGTGGGGTTTGTTGACATACCGTTGGTGATTTCATTGCCTTTAAAATTAGCTATTAAAATAAGTTCTATGTAAGTTAGTTATTCTGCTAGAAACAATAATGTGAATCAAAGTCGTGAAATATTAATTAGCCCTGTAGCTCCTAAGAATGTGAAAATAAACCCCCCTCCCATACGATTTTTTGCTCAGCTCGACATAATCTTTCAGCTCCGTAAATAGTTGCACTCAATTGCGGCACACACTGTGTATGCAAAATATATTCTTATAAAATACTAGCTTATCCGCTTTTATAGTAAGTTCATACCGAGTTTCATTGATATACTTATTTCGAAAGCTATACCGAAAATTTGGGGTGCTTAAAAAGTCCCACACCCCTCGTCTAACGCCCATAAAATGTTACCAATAGAACGCCATATGTAAATTGGGGTTGAATTCCAAAACTATGTATTTAAGCTGTGACACCCGCTTTTCCTATTGGCACCAGACTTCACGGAAACACTCTCAAGACTTTTCTATAAAAATGGTTTAGTGGTTTTCGGAGTCTTTACGTGATATACACATATACCAACATACGTATACATTAAGGCGCCTCACGCAACATTGACAAAAAAAGTTCTTCGGGTCTGTTCCTCAAAATGGTTTATGCTATGATGATTCCCAAAATATTTCTACTAAAAATGTTGGCTGGTGTAGTAGTTTAAAAAAAAACAAACGGTCAGATATAATATATTGAAAAAGTTCTTCCAATCTGCATCAAAAAATCTTAAATTTTTGCCGTTGAATCAAAGGTAATGCGAATTTTTATGGATTTTTTTTAACATTTTTCATATTATTTTCACTAAAATTCAAACTGAATTTTTTTCCTCATACTACTCTTAGTCAAATAAATTGTTAAATGTGAATTTTAATGTAAAAAATGTGAAAATTTTTTGTAATTTAATTCAATTTAAATCTTCACTTTACACTATATTTTATCATCAATAGACAATTTATTTGACTAAAAGTAACATGGCGAAACAAAAAAAAAAATTTTAATTTGAAGTTGAGTAAAAATAATATAAAAAAAGTTAAAAAATTAATGAAAATCCGCATTATCTTTGGTGTGAATGCAAAAATTTAAAATTTAATGATGCAGATTGTAAGAACGTTTTCATTACTATTATTTCTGACCGTTTGTTTTTTAACTACCACATTAGCCAATATTTATACAAAAAACTCGATTTTTAGAGGATATTTCAAACCGTTCTAGATCACGGATGGCTATAGCTAGAATCGAAATAGTTGGGAAATTATCATAACATAAACCAAGCATTATTTTGAGGAACCGACACCAAGAACTTTTTTTTCGTGTGGAGCCTTAGTAAACATACATACATTTTTAACAGTTAGGTAGATGGGCGGAAAAAGTAGGCATGGAAACGTAGGCGTATATATACATATATACATATATATATATATATATATATATATTAGGGCGGGTCGATTTAAAAATCGCTCAATGCTCTGTGAAAATCGTATTCTAGGGATCAAAATAAGAAACTTTGCCGAAGAAACCATACCTCTAAAACGAATTCTGATGTCCCCCAATTTGGGTCGAACTTGTGGGTAGGGGCAAATTTTGAAAAATCCCACTTTGACCCATTTAGAGTGCTCCAATCGAGTCCAAATGTATGACCGACCCACACTAACTTTGGAGGCTTGCCCCACCCATGCCAGTGGCACACCCCCTGGAACCCCCCTTATGGGGTTCCCCATACAAACATTTCAAAAAATCACCAGTTTTGGCACTTTACATGAAAAAATCAGCGAAATGGCTATGTTTTTTCTTTATTTTTATTTATTTATTTATAATAATATTTATTATTTATTTATAATAATAGCTATTTTCTCTCTTTTGAAATTTATTTAGTCAGAACATATGTAAATGAAAAAATTAATTTAAGTCAGTTATAGAAAAGAAACTAAAAAAAATTATTGTTTGAAGTCTTTTTTACTTTAAAGTCTGGGCAATTTCGCACGGCTCTCTAATGTCGTCGCCATAACAGACCCTACATTTTCCGGTATAACCCGTTTGGAAACGCTAGCTAGCAATTGAACATGTCGTTCCGTTCCTTGTATGTGTGATGCAATTTTTGGATCATAAAACGGTGGATCATCTTGATTTAAATATTCTTTCAATGTATCGTAGGGAATGCTTCGCGTGAATGGTGGTTCAAATACGTTGTTTATGTCATTCATATTGATCATTTCCGTGTAACTTGTGCAATTAAACTTTATATCTGGTTTTTTATAAGCTCTAAGTTGCGTTCGGTCGTCAACATCTGTTCGATAGCGTAGAATTATGTTGATAGCACAGTCGCGCTTTTCTTTGCTATCATCAAACAACATTGATAACAAGATATTTTCCGAATGCGCATAATATGAATTATCTGTAATTACTTGATTGACAATTTTGCGTAATCGAGGTTCTAGAAATCGTGACCAACTAATGAAGTTGAAAAATAATGCACTGCCGTACACGACAGAGCTGTAATACTTGATATTGAAGTACATTGGCACATAACATTTAATTATAAATTCAACCAGAATTCTTAAATTTGCATCTGGATTTTCCGTTGTCACATATAATCGTAACAATCTAGCGGCCTTGGTGAGCCACCGAGAATGTACAATTTTCCCTGGTTTGATGTTAGCCAGATCCACCGAAACCACGCCGCTAGAAATTGCATGGGCCTTGGTGCTTGGGTATATGACTCATTGGGTTTTCGATAGTTGTTGTTGCTTCATCTTGCGATGTAGAGGATGTTGGATTCATTGTAAACTTTTTGATTTGGAATGGTCAACTTCACTTATTATTTTTTTTTTAAATATTTTTTTATCTGAAATTAGCACTTCACACTTTGAGTTCTTCACAACGACTTAATGCATTCACAAAAACTGTTGCGTTATATATGGTCTACGAGACGAGGTAATAAGAATGAAATGGTAATTTCAATTCTACCTGCTGTGTCTTGTGGTGGCTTAAAAACGCACACAAGCAATTTTAGGATCTGCAATTGTGTCACAGTGATACCTTAATTTTTTAAAAGGTTTGCGGTGCATTCCAGTGATACCTTAATTGTTAAAATGGTTGCATAAAACGCGCATTTCTTAAGAAGGTGCCATAAAATACCCACAAAAAGGGTTGTAAAAACAACCTTCATTTCTTAAGTAGGTGCTATAAAAAAACTACACAAGTAAGTTTACGACATGCAGCTGTGTCTTGTGGTGCCTTAAAAAACGCACACAAGCAATTTTCCGATTTGCAATTGTGTTACAGTGATACCTTCATTTTTTAAAAGGGTTGAATAAATTTCTAAAGAGAAAAAAAACTCCAAAAAGAAAAAAACATAGGCATTTCGCTGATTTTTTCATGTAAAGTGCCAAAACTGACGATTTGTTGAAATGTTTGTATGGGGAACCCCCAGGGGGGTTCCAGAGGGTGTGCCACTGGCATGGGTGGGTCGGGCCTCCAAAGTTAGTGGGGGTCGGACATACATTTGGACTCGATTGGAGCACTCTAAATGGGTCAAAGTGGGATTTTTCAAAATTTGCTCCTACCCAAAAGTTCGACCCAAATTGGGGGACATCAGAATTCGTTTTAGAGGTATGGTTCCTTCGGCAAAGTTTCTTATTTTGATCCCTAGAATACGATTTTCACAGAGCAATGGGCGATTTTTTTGCCTCCCCACAAATCGACCCGGCCTAATATATATATATATATATAATGGAAACCGCCACTTGTTCCCATTGCACCTACATCAAAACGTGTACAGCTCAGAAATTATAATAATTTCTGGAAAGTGGGCATAGATAAAGTGCGACACACCCATTTTTTAACGGTTTCTGACAGTAACCATATGTACTAAACTACCAAATTTTAGTTTTCTACTGTTAAAATCGTCTGATATATATCTTTTTTACGGATTTGCGGGCCGTGAAAGTGGACGTGACAACATTTATATATAGTGACTGCCACTTGGACCCATAGCACCGACATTCCAAGTTTGATTATAAAAATGTTCACATCTCAGGAATAAAAGTTGTTTCTGAAAAGTGGGCGCAGATAAAGTGCTAACACGCCCATTTTTTGCAAAGCTGTCTAGAGTGAGTGTATGAACTTAATTAACAAATTTTACTATTGAACGATGAAAATAGTCCGATTTATAGACGTTTTTTTGATTTGTGGGTGGCAAAAATAGACGTGGCAAAATTTCAAATATCAGGTATTTATAAAGGGTGATCCAATAAGAGCTTCCTACTTTTTTTTCTAAATAAAATACATAAAAATCAATGTATTGGTGCAAATTTTTATTTAGAATGATAGTTCGGTTCCTACAACTCAATGTTTAAGAATTATTTTCTTCAAATCTTGCCCAAGTTTAACTCTAAAATGGTCCATGCTGTGGGTCCAATATTCGACAACTCCTTCGAGAATATTGACCGTTATTCCTGAAATAACACGAGTTGTGTTGGTTTCCAAAGCGTCAATAATTTCGGGTTTATCCACATAAACAATTGTTTTTCATTTCCCCAAAGAAAGTAATCCTATGGCGTTAAATCACATGATCTTGGTGGCCAATTAACAGGATCATTTCTTGAGAAAATGTTTTCAGCAAGCGTTTCCCTCAATAAAGCGATTGTTTCTCCAGCTATATAGCATGTTGCGCCATCCTGTTGAAACCAGAGGTCGGCTACACCAATTGTCAACAAAAATTAATTGATCATTGCTCTGATTGACTCTATCCGCATTATTGAAGAAATGAGGCCCAATGATGCCTCCTGCCTATAAACCACACCAAACGGTACATTTATCGGGATACATTGGAAGCTCTTGGATTGCTTCTGGTTGTTCATCGACCCAAATACGGCAATTTTGCTTGCTAACATAGCCGTTCAACCAAAAATTAGCTTCGTCGCTAAACACAATTTTTCGATAATATAATGGATCGATTTGAAGTTGTTGTAAGGCCCATAAACCGAAATTAAAACAACACCAAGATCAGCCGGCTTCAATTCCTGTACGAGCTGTATTTTATAGGCCTTTAGACCAAGATCATGTCTCAAGATACGCCACAATGATCCATAAGAGATGCCCAAAGCCTGAGATTGGCGACTAATCGATTGTTCATGGTTTTCACGAACACTCTCTGCTACTGCAGCAATATTCTCCAAATTACGGACTCTATGCACTTTGGTTTGAATGATGAATGTCGAATAGTGTAAAATTGGTTCGAAATTTGGTGATGGTGCTACGAATAGTGCGCTCAGTTGGACGCTCATAACGACCAAAATGATGTTGAAGAACTCCAAAACATTCGCTGATTACCGATTTTGGTAGTAAGTTTCCACAATTAATAAACGTTGTTCAGAAGTAAGTCTATTCTTGATTGAGTCGTATTGAATACTGAACACAAACGTCATATGGACAAGCCATTTGACAAATAACAGCTGTCGAAACAACCCAGTACAAAAAAGGACCTCGTATTGGATCAACCTTTATTTCAAGTGATATTAACCACCTCAACAAAATTACTACATTTTAGTTTTTAACGATTAAAACCGTCTGATATATAGCATTTTTTTGATTTTGGTTCGAGTTGTATGGGAAGTACCACGCCCCTTGTCCAATCAATACCAAACTTCACAGGAACACTCTCAAAATGCTACTTCAGTCTACCTGAAAATTTCTATAAGTGATACACACACATACCCACACACAAACATACCCACATACAAACATACCAGCAAACATACGTCTATTTTTATATATATAGATAGATATAAGCTACATTGTAAAAAAATAAGGGCGCGACTAGACAAAGAATTTTTAATTCAATTTACTTTTTGGTATTCTAAGGAAACAACTTGAATTTTGTAGCTAGTCTAGAATATTTTAATAATAATTGCCTTAAATTTTAAAACAGATGCCAATACTATATAATGTTAATTATAATTTTCATTCAAGGCCATTCAAGGAGATTTCGAAAAATTTTAAACGAGATCCGTTTCGAACAGAAAGATACTTAATTTATAAATAGTTTTTGAACTAGATAATGAATAGAAATTCGAACAGTCAGCATAAAAACTCAATTTTCACCAAAATCATTATAAAATCTATTATAAACATCAGCATTTAAAACATGACAGAACAAAGAGGGTCAGTTTTAAAAGTTACATAATTTAAAAAATGTAATTCTAAAAATTTTTTTCGAGTTTATCTATAGTATAATAATATTTATATGGAAAATTATATCTAATGTGAGTTAGGCAAAAATGAGTCGATTTCAAGTACTGGCAAGTTATGTGTAGAATGTTAATGTTAAGTTTTTATAATATAAAACAGTGTTTGTCTAATATTTGTATTATTTAAAATAAGCCATTCTATTAAATCTATTAAAATATCCGCCACCATAAAATAAAAAACTTGAAAGTGACAAACTACTAACTTGCAAAAAGAGGAACAAAAAAAAAAATTAAAGAACAAAAAAAAAAACTGCAGTGCATAGAGTACAAAAAGGTATAAAAAAAGAGAATTAAAAGAAAAAAAAATTGCTGAAAAACAATGTGTTGATTCATCACAGTGTGTAGCTTTATCACAAGCTAGCGCTACAGAAAGCTAGTGAAATTCTAAAGCTACTAAAAAAGCTCAGCTACACTTAAAAATAATTAAGTTAAAAGAATGAAGGATTATTTTTTTTTTACGCATTGACGAAAACACTAACTTTGGAGGGTGGTTCATCCGCTCCAGCAGTGAGATCAACCTGGAATTGAGTGGTTGTTTTTTGGTGATACTAAATTGCAAGTCATTGTTAATGATTATTCATAGTAGGGACAAGATAGATGAATTCAAAAAATGAAAATTATAACAAAACAGACTAAGTGACATATTCAAATGAAAGACGTAAAACATACGGAAAAAGTGACATAAATTAATAAAAAGTGTGTTTGTAACACTTTTCCTTTGCTATGTTATGCTAAAACTTGTGATGTGAACGGAAAATAAAATACAAAAAATAAGAGAAAAACTATAATAATTAAAATTTGAACTAAGCTACTTTTGCAGTTAAAATTGTAATGTTTCGATTAAAGTTGAAACTAAATGATTTTTACTAAATTGATGAGAAAAACAAAATCAAAAGAAAAAAAATCAGAAAAATAATTAAGGGGAATGAAAATATAAGTATGATCTTTTATAGAATAAACAAATAACTGCTATTGTCTAACAAGTATTATAAAAATTGATAAATTTTTTCTTTAAAAAATTACTCACTTTTCCGTTTTCTTGAACTTTGGTATCGCGCGGTGAATAAGTATCGGTCAAAAGTGCCTGTAAAGGTTTATTTCAAAGATTTTTGTTTTTGTACATCATTCAAACACACAAAAAAGTTATAAAAAGACGTAAAGAGAGATTATATATGTATATAAATACATTTCAAATTTAACAATAACTAAAAACTTTGCAACTACGTGTTTATTTTAACAGTAGTAAAAAGAAAGGCTCTATATAAATATATATATATTTTTTTTTTGTTTTTCTAGAAACTTACATATAAAACTAACAATAAGTTAAAATAAAGAAAAAGTTATTTTCGACATATTTACAGTTATTTCAAAATAAAGTTTTATTTAAAATATGAGAAGTTTTCTAAAAGTAACACCGTCGTGTGGCAAAAAAAAACTACTTTTGTTCAGCTTATACCTGGTTCCTGAACAAAACAGCGAAAAAAATTAAAACTTTATTGAAATAAAAAAAAAAAACAAAAATATTCTAACATTAATGACTGCTTTTGAATGACACAAAAAGAGCTGCATTTCTACTTCCATGTTCCAGGTTGTATTTGAGTGTGAATTTGAGTTACAATTTGAGCAAGAAGGTAGGAATTCACATTGGCTAGTGTCGTATCAAAGCGGAAGGGAACTTTGTTTCTCTTGAATTTGAATTCAAATTCAAATTCAAATTGCTTTTGGATGGTCAATTATTGTAGACTCACATTTTCACATATAACCATAGTTGTAGGGATAGCAAAAGGGATTGTATAAATCGTTTTTGACAACAAGGATACGATAAGAGAAATCTTATAAAAGGTTAGTATCAGAAATTTTAAATGTAATTTAAAAGGGATGAGTTAACATATTGCTGTTAAATGGAGTTGAGAGACAAGGATAGTAAAAAAAAAAAACATTTGATAAATAGCATATCGACAAAAGAAGAAAATACACAATAATAAATAAGGGCAAAACGAAGAAAATGGTTCAAGTGCCTCAGTCATTGGAGTGAACGGTAAAAGAGGAACGATTATTTTTGTGTTAAGAAGAGGACAAAGTTTTTGAAGGTTAATGAGGGTTAATATGCAACTATTGCGAATAATTTAAGTAGCAAAATCCTTTCCACATTTTATTTATCCTATTTTTCCATTAAATGTGTTCAAATTTATTTATATTTCGTTTGTTTTTTACAAAAATATTTAAATTGACAATTGGGTTCGATGGCCTTTATTGCTCGTGACGTACATATAGAAATTAAAGTATTGTATGTCTAATCTATATACAGGGTGTCCCGCAATTGAGTGCAACTATTTACGGAGCTGAAAGGTTATGTCGAGCTGAGCAAAACATTGTTTTGGAGGGGGAGGGTCTATTTTCACATTCTTAGGAGTTCCAGGGTTAATATTTCACGATTTTGGTTTACGTTATTCTTTCTAGCAGAAATACTAATATACATAAAACTTATTTTGATATCTCATTTTAAGGGCAATGAAATCACTTTTCCATCGGTATATCAACAAACCCCAAAAAGTTAGCTGTTACCGAGCTGTGATCATGTGAAGATGAAATCAATCGGTTGAAACTACCAAATTTCAACTTTGAGTGCAAATTTCTCAGAATTTTGCGTAATAAATGAAATTTTTTTTTTAGATCTATTTTGTAATTTATTCAATTTTCTTTTTTCATGAAACTTTAAATTTAAATGAAACTTTACATCTAGGTTCTTTATATCTCCGTTCAACGTATAGGCTCCTTTTTATCCAGGAAAAAAGGTTAAACCCGGTAGGGGGCGCTGCGATCGGGTTTCAGGCATTCTTTTTTTAGCTTATCTCCGAAACCGTTCATGCGATTTTCATGAAAATTTGTATGTAGAAGTTCTCAGACACGCTGAGTTTTTTTTTTGACTTATCTACTCTGTTCTACCTCGAACACCAGAGGACACTGTAGTACAAATATTTTGAAAAACCTCGAAAAGCTCCCAAGTCGTGCATCCGAATTGCATGCAAATTGGAAAGTAGGGGTTTTCTGATACGGTGAGTGTTTTCGACTTATCTTTTTTGTGAAAACCAGAGGACGCTTTAGTACAAATATTAGGAAACCGTTAAAAACTCCAAAACTGCTCATCTGATTTGGATGAAAATTTGTAAATAGTGATTTTCGAGTACGGCAAGGGATCTGGCGCTATCTTTTTTGCTTTTTCTAGAAACTAGAGGGCGCTGTTGTCCAATTTGTACGTGTGTATGTTATTAAACTGTTCCTTAATGGCTGCTCTGATTTTGACGAAATTTTTTGTGTGTGTTTAAGTGGATCCCTGAATGGTTCAGATTCACAATTGGACCCGGTAGGTGGCGCTGCGATCGTTTTTAATTCATTTTGTTTTTATAGTTTATCTCCGAAACCGTTCATCCGATTTGCATGAAAATTTGTAAATAGAGGTTTTCGGATATGGTGAGTTTTATGACTTATCTACTCTGCTCTATCTTGAACACCAGAGGGCGCTGTCTACAAATATTTTAAAAAACTTCTAAGCTCTTTATCCTGATTTTCATGAAAATTGGTATATAGGGGATTTCTAATATGGTGACTGTTTTGTACTTCTCTTTTTTTTTGTACTATATCGAACACCAGAGGGCACTGCAATACAAATGTTTTAAAAATCTCGCAAAACTCCTAGCTGTACATCCGATTTGCGTGAAAATTTTTACATAGGAGTTTTCGGATACGGTGGGTATCATGGACTTTTTTTCTGCGCTATCTTAAACACCAGATGGTGCTGTAGTACAAATCACTTAAGAAATCGTGAAACACTCAAAAACCGCTCATCCGATTTAGATAAAAATTTGTATATCGGATATATAGGATTTGATTATCGAGTATGGAAAGGGCTTTGGCGTTATTTTTTATTCTATCTCGAAAACCAGAGGGCGCTGTTGTACAAATACCGAAAGCGCTGAGTCCTTTGCGCTTTGTATTTTGTTATATCTTGAACACCAGAGAGCGCTGTATTACAAAAGACGGTAAGACGCAGCAAAGCGCAATGGGTGATAAATATCTTCTTTTTTCTTTATGTGTATTTATATCCAAACTTCTTTTTTCGCATATCAAGACAGTTGATGCCGAATTCTGTGGTATTTAAGTACGCATCAAAATATGCGCAAGTCAGTTGCGTCGTAAGCTGGAGTTGTTTAGACATTGCAATTTCTATTTTCAATGCTTATGTAATTTTTGTCCAGCTGCCTCGCGAATTGCCAAAAATTCGTTTTTGCTCTGATTTTTTTCAAAAATGTGGAATCTATCGAATACAATATAAAACTTAAAAATATATTTTTGCAAGCGATTGGCGACACGCACAAACAAATCATGATTTCCCTAAGTTTTTCTCATAATTTTCAGATGTTGAAGCTACATTTTGCTCATTTCCCCACAGTTACCGGTTTGAAAAATGCACACAAAATACCTTCTAAAGTTTGTGAAAAGTTTTTTCAAATCGACGAATGAAATCGAAAATTATTTATATCAACTCCCGAGTTAAGCCAGGTATTCAGCTATTAAATAAATAAAATTAACATTTAATAATGTTTTTAAAAAATGTCCGAAATAAGTTTTATATATTTGAAGATAAGCCAACTCCGTGTTTAAGGCTGATGCAAACTGATATATTCACTCATATTTTTCTATCCACCATATTCGAACAAATATAAAAAAAATAATTTTTTTAAGTCCTCTTTTATTTTTTTAAAAAATTTGTATTTTTTTGTAATGGTGATACAAATATTAAAATATTTTCCCATGATCACCAGCAAAAAAAAAAATTAAGAAAATAAAATGCATGGCAACGAGATATCATAAAATTCATAACAAAAGACCATAGTCTGCTAGAGACAGCAATATCCATAATGAAAATTGTGAACATGTGGTATGGTGTGCATGTTTGTCTGTATATGTGTGTGTGTGTTGTTTTAGAGTCAGTGTATTGGTGCATAAGCGCACCTCCAATGCACCCACCCAAACAAATGCACACAGTTCCTGTGTAAAGCTATAAAGTAAAATGTTTTGTTGATCTTTTACTTTTATTATATCTTCATTTGTGTTCAAGATATTTTGTGTTTTCATATTTCTACTAAGATTAAGTGGGAGCGAGACAGAGAAACAACACCAAAAAAGCATCTATGACAAGCACATACAAATTGAAAGCTTTAACAAATGTCAAATATACAGCTATTTTCATTGTTGCATCATCATGTTAAAATCCAAAATTTAATCTATTTATGTTTAGAGAAGACCATCACAGTGTTGAAATGTTGAATTGTAAACGGAAGTTGTTAGTCATGTTGTTGTATTTGGTCAGTTCAACTGACTGTTGCTTTTGGTGTTTTTTAATTGCTAAACTGTTCAATGCACAAAACTAATTGCTTCAAAATTATTTTATTATTTTGTGGTGTTTAATAATTTTCCAGTTCAACATTTGATTTAATTTACTTTTATAACGATACAAAAACATGGTATGGTTTCATGGCAAGGTCATCATTTAAGTTCTGAATTTATAGTAAAAGTTGAATAATTCATTTATGCATGATTGAATAAAAGTCATATTATTGCATGTATTTAATTGAACAAAATATCAAAATCATATTTTAGTTTCATACCTGTTATTGACAAGTTTACTCTTCATCAAACTAAAAATTTTTGGAATGAATATATTAAGGCGGCGATTCGATATTTTGACGTGAATTGAGAGTGAAATTTCAAGGACGTATTATCTTTAGGCGCATTTTTTAACATAAAAGAAAAGATAGAAAAAACATAGAGAGTATGACAGCTATACATTGTATATCAAATACACTTTGTATTTTCACAAAAGCACGGCAAGGCAAAAGCAACAGCACAAAAAAAAAAAAAATTGCAACGCTGCGTAATACAACGAAAGCAGGAAAAAAAAAATTATAATATCGCTCTTCATTTCATTTTGCTTTTTTTATGTATCGCAGCATATCAAAAGCAGCTATATGTGCTGGAAAACGTTATGCTTTCGGATGCTTTCTATTTCCAGTCATTTGGAGAGGTATGACTGCATGTTATTATCTGTAATATAGTCTGGATTTCGAAATGTCTTTTGACAAAGCATCAGTGTGCTTTTTCTTAGAATTGGTGCTTAGTAGATTTACCAAAACTGAGCAACTCAAGGGTGCTTGAAAATAACAATCCAGTTGTGCAGTTTTGGTGAATCTAAAAAGCACCAATTCCAAGAAAAAGCACACTGATGCTTTGTCAAAAGACGTTTAGGAAGTCAGCCATACGCACAGTCGCGTATTTATGTTGTTGTTTGTGGTGTTGTTGGTGCGCATATCGGTTTTGTTTTTGCGTTCATATTGTGCAATACATTGAAGTGAACCTTGGATTGTGTCCTGGCTATATTAATAGTCATACACGAACCACAAAATTTACATAAAATTTCCAAAAATGTATTGAAACGTAATGTCATTAAAAACTTATAATATAGAATGGAAACCGTAAGCTTTCCCTACTAAGTGCATTAGGCTAAGCTGAAAAACAATTTTAATGATATATCCTAAAAATACATTTTTGACTTAGAAGTTTTACTTTTGCATTGCGTGGAGGACATACACATACTTTTATTATTCTTTCGGTATGATGACTGAAACAACATTTGAAAAACTACAGAAAATCCTTGCTCAATGTCAATAAAATAGCCATATTATTTTTGTTACTTTGAAAAAGTTTGTTAGTATAATGTTAATTACACCATTTCTAATTGTAATACAGGAAAGATAAATTGAAATTAAAAATTTAATTAAAAATGGGGAAAAAGCTGAAATCCAGAAAAGATCAACTAAAATTCTGAAAAATTCAATACAAATAAAAAAAATATATTGGAAATTCAGAAAAGATCAATTGAAATTCAGTATTTTGTTTGAAATGCAGAAAACCTCAATTGCAAATCATAAAGTCTTTGTGGAATTCAAAAAACTATTAATTGTAATTTAGAAAAGATGAAATAAAATTAAATAAAAATTAATTGTAATTTAGAATTATATAATATTCAAAAATCAATAGACTTTTTCTCTGACTTCATGATTAATGACCCCATTCGATTACCATACCATTACCATACCATTACCATACCATTACCATACCATTACCATACCATTACCATACCATTACCATACCATTACCATACCATTACCATACCATAACCATACCATAACCATACCATTACCATACCATTACCATACCATTACCATACAATTACCATACCATTACCATACCATTACCATACCATAACCATACCATTACCATACCATTACCATACCATTACCATACCATTACCATACCATTACCATACCATTACCATACCATTACCATACCATTACCATACCATTACCATACCATTACCATACCATTACCATACCATTACCATACCATTACCATACCATTACCATACCATTACCATACCATTACCATACCATTACCATACCATTACCATACCATTACCATACCATTACCATACCATTACCATACCATTACCATACCATTACCATACCATTACCATACCATTACCATACCATTACCATACCATTACCATACCATTACCATACCATTACCATACCATTACCATACCATTACCATACCATTACCATACCATTACCATACCATTACCATACCATTACCATACCATTACCATACCATTACCATACCATTACCATACCATTACCATACCATTACCATACCATTACCATACCATTACCATACCATTACCATACCATTACCATACCATTACCATACCATTACCATACCATTACCATATCATTACCATACCATTACCATACTATTACCATACCATTACCATACCATTACCATACCATTACCATACCATTACCATACCATTACCATACCATTACCATAACCATACCATTACCATACCATTACCATACCATTACCATACCATTACCATACCATTACCATACCATTACCATACCATTACCATACCATTACCATACCATTACCATACCATTACCATACCATTACCATACCATTACCATACCATTACCATACCATTACCATACCATTACCATACCATTACCATACCATTACCATACCATTACCATACCATTACCATACCATTACCATACCATTACCATACCATTACCATACCATTACCATACCATTACCATACCATTACCATACCATTACCATACCATTACCATACCATTACCATACCATTACCATACCATTACCATACCATTACCATACCATTACCATAACCATACCATTACCATACCATTACCATACCATTACCATACCATTACCATACCATTACCATACCATTACCATACCATTACCATACCATTACCATACCATTACCATACCATTACCATTACCATACCATTACCATACCATTACCAAAAAGGATATCAAATTTTAAGAATTTATCTAATCGGCCTGTTTTCCCTCAAGGAACAATTACGTTTAATTACATTTCTAAGCGTGGGGAATTTTTCATTTTTTTTTGATTTTCACCTTTTAAACTTCTAAAAAATCTAAAAAAAAATAAATAAAATAATTCGTATATGAACCTCTTTCTTAGACTTTATATTTAATTTTTGTGAATTTTTATGAACCATACCATACCATTACCATACCATTACCATACCATTACCATACCATTACCATACCATTACCATACCATTACCATACCATTACCATACCATTACCATACCATTACCATACCATTACCATACCATTACCATACCATTACCATACCATTACCATACCATTACCATACCATTACCATACCATTACCATACCATTACCATACCATTACCATACCATTACCATACCATTACCATACCATTACCATACCATTACCATACCATTACCATACCATTACCATACCATTACCATACCATTACCATACCATTACCATACCATTACCATACCATTACCATACCATTACCATACCATTACCATACCATTACCATACCATTACCATACCATTACCATACCATTACCATACCATTACCATACCATTACCATACCATTACCATACCATTACCATACTATTACCATACCATTACCATACCATTACCATACCATTACCATACCATTACCATACCATTACCATACCATTACCATACCATTACCATACCATTACCATACCATTACCATACCATTACCATACCATTACCATACCATTACCATACCATTACCATACCATTACCATACCATTACCATACCATTACCATACCATTACCATACCATTACCATACCATTACCATACCATTACCATACCATTACCATACCATTACCATACCATTACCATACCATTACCATACCATTACCATACCATTACCATACCATTACCATACCATTACCATACCATTACCATACCATTACCATACCATTACCATACCATTACCATACCATTACCATACCATTACCATACCATTACCATAACATTACCATACCATTACCATACCATTACCATAACCATACCATTACCATACCATTACCATACCATTACCAAAAAGGATATCAAATTTTAAGAATTTATCTAATCGGCCTGTTTTCCCTCAAGGAACAATTACGTTTAATTACATTTCTAAGCGTGGGGAATTTTTCATTTTTTTTTGATTTTCACCTTTTAAACTTCTAAAAAATCTAAAAAAAAATAAATAAAATAATTCGTATATGAACCTCTTTCTTAGACTTTATATTTAATTTTTGTGAATTTTTATGAAGATTGACTGACATGCATACGTGGCTCCCACATGTATTTTTATGTATACGTTGCGTTATCACAACGCTGGTCTTTAACAGTATAGTTTTTTGTATATTTTTTGTTGTATATGGGAATTTTTGTGATGCAATATTGACCCAAAATGCTCGATTTTGCTTGTGGAAATTTGGAAGCTGTTTTTGGAAGAGTATGTTCAATATTGTTCCTTTGCAAATTAAAGATCTCTAGATGGCAACTCGATATTTTTAGGGATTAAAAATAGGATAATTTTTTTTTTTTTTTTTGTAAGACCAAAGTAAATTTTTTTTTTTAAAGTTTTATCATTCTAGCTCAACGGGAATATGGATCAGTCCATGATGGGTTAATGGCATTCAAATTTATTTTTTTTTTTTTTTGGGAAAAACGGGCGTGGTACCATATATCGAAAAAAAATGTTCAAACCAATAATGACGAAAAAATGTTTAAAACAAAAAAGGACGAAAAAAAAATTTTGAAAAAGATGTCGAAATTTAAAAAAGGAGTAAAAGGCACGCAATCAGACAAGAAATCCCTAAGTGTGGTGATTGTGTCCGTTTTAAAAAATAAGGCCATTATATCTGTTGTAATTTCAACGGAATTTGGTCTTTATTTATTATAACCAGGTACAAAACTAATAAAATACATCGTTTAACTTCAAGTTCCATTGTTTTATTTGAAATGTGCCATTTTCGATCTTTTTAATTTTTTCAACATTTTTGATTTCGATGAAATGAGGCGTAATGGCGTAAAGAGGCGTAATGAGGCGTAAATAGGCTTTCAGTATTTCGACGTCTTAAGTTTTGAGATTTTTTTTCAACACATCGTACGACTCCCGGAAAAAAACACAAAATAAAGAACATATTAATTTTTTTAACTTTAAAAAGAGTTTTCTTTGGGGAAAATTTAAATATAATTGGAATTTTGCCATGGGGATCGTTGAGACTCAATGTAAATTCTCTAAAATTTTCCAAAAGTCACTTGATATAGAATTTTTTATATTTAATAATATTGATATTTATTTAGTACAAATAAAGTAATTTCTTCAAGTTTTAACTTCTACAAACTTCATTTTTAACTGCAATAAAGTTTTTCCCAGCTCTCATGCATAAATAAATTTTATGAAA
Source organism: Coremacera marginata (assembly GCA_914767935.1). Classification (NCBI taxonomy): domain Eukaryota; kingdom Metazoa; phylum Arthropoda; class Insecta; order Diptera; family Sciomyzidae; genus Coremacera; species Coremacera marginata. The sequence goes on from OU612044.1 coordinate 163,969,331, forward strand.
ATATTAAATAAAAATCATAAAGGAGAATTTTCTAAATTCTAGAAAATTCCATAAACTGCAAATGAAAAAACAGTCTGTGAAAGCAAATAAAAAGCTACAGATAGAAAGCAATATCTACACACACACACACACACTAACACTAAACTAACTGTAAAGACTTACATGTGTTGAGTGGGTGACGCTATTATTTGACGGCGAGGTTTTTTCTATTTGTATCAATTTAGACTTTATACAGAAGAAATGTCAAAGACACAGAGCAAAAGGTTTAAGTTAAATTAAATATAAATAAAAGAAATAAGAGAACAGGAAAGGAAAGAAAGAAGAAGAAGAAGAAAAAGAGAATATTTTGAAAAAATAAATGAAATGAAAGAAGTAGTAAAAGTAACAACAGATGTAGCATAGAAAATGCTTTCATTAGAATATTTATTTCAGGTTTTTTATATACAGCAAATTTTACACACAACTGTTAATGTTAAACGTAATAATGAAGCACAAAATATTGTGTGAAATTCATTTCGTTAATTAGATTTTTTATATGCAAAAAGCAAAGAGTATTTTTAAAATGGATTAAAAAATAATATCTCTAACAAATCTCTTGCAACGCAATCAAGGCTATGTTCTTGAACGTTTCATTAAATTCTGAATCTATAACTTTGTGTTTGTGCCCATGTAGCTTGTTAGATAGATTAAATATGCATGATTGCAAAAAGTCGTGTCCTTAACTATAATTATATTGCAATTGCTTAATTGGAATGTAAACATAATGAATGCATAGCTGAGCAATCAGATACTTTAATCAATATGAAGAAGCCATTTTTTATAAAAATTAATTACAAGTTAAAGTAACAGAACTCTTGGTTTTAATTAAATTCAAGATATTAAAAATGTTATTAATTATCACTCAATACTATCCCTATAAACCTTTCTTTGAAATATAAAAAACGTATTATAATGAGTATGTAAACGACCCTTATTCAAATGGTAATGAAATCCAAAAGCATGGCAATAAAAGGTGGAATAAAAAACTAAGTTCTCTTGAAAACCGATCTAAGTCCTTCTGGAGCATTGCTAAAGTGTTACGAAAAAAACTCCCAATTATTCCACCGATAATGATAAATAATGAAACTCTTGTTTTAAGTGTTGATAAGGCAAATGTATTTTCAAATAAATTTACGAATAACTACAAGGTATCGGACAATACTGGTCATCAAACACACGATAATTTGGTATATACAGTTGTGGCTCAATTTGATTCAATAAATGTAGAAACCCAGCAATCGGAGTTTATTACCACAGATTTTCTTGTTCTATTAATTCGCGAATTTCATCCCAACTGCAACAAAAAACAACCGACTACAAAATCACTACAAAGTAAAAAATAATTTTAAAAATACTTTTCCTTTTAATTTCTTGGTCATATTTGATAATTTATTTAAACATATTATTATATGTGAAATCTTATTATCTTGATGTTTTTCTTATTAGTTTTATTATCATAAATATATTAATTTCTTGATTAATACAAAAGCTTTTAAGGTCGGCGCTAAATAATCAGACTTTTAATCAGAAGCGCCAACTTCAAAGCATTTGTATTCATCGAGAATTTAATATATTTATGATAATAAAACTAATAAGAAAAAAAATCAAGATAATAAGATTTCATATATAATAATATGTTTAAATAAATTATCAAATATGACCAAGAAATTAAAAGGAAAAGTATTTTTAAAATTATTTTTTACTTTGTAGTGATTTTGTAGTCGGTTGTTTTTTTTTTTAGAAAGTTTTTATTTCTTCCATTTTAGAGAATATGATAAATTTTCGAAAAAAGTGTATAAACAACATAAATACAATTGTTCCGAAAAAATTTGTTCTATTAAATTCTGAAAGTTTGTTGGTTATGTCAAATATCTGCCTCTTAAATTTAAATTAGATGTCACATGTTTTGAAATTATTATACCCATTCTTGTAGCGAGTTTTATTACCCTAGTGTCAATATTATTCGAGATAAAGTGTTTTTCTAATATTGCCACGCCCCTCTGTTATATAAGCGCCCACTTTCTTGAGCGTAATTTCCAATAATTGTGCCTACCCCTGTACTTCATTTCAGTACCCCAGCGTCAATATTAACTGCGATAGTGTTTTTCTAGTATTGCCACGCCCATTTATCGAATAACGCCTATTGACTTTCATTTTTAATAATTCTGCCTACCCCTGTACTACAGTAAATTTCCGTGCCCTAGTGTCAATATTATTCGAGATATACTCTTTTTCTAATATTACCACGCCCATTTTGTTGATAGCAATTTGTAATAATTGTGCTTACTACTACACTAAATTTCAGTACCCTAGTGTCCATATTATTCGAGATACAGTGTTTTTATAATATTGCCACGCCCATTTGACGAATAACGCCCACTTTATTGGCCATAATATGTAATAGTAGTGCCTACCCCTATACTAAATTGCAGTACTCTAGTCTCAAAATTATTCAAGATACACTGTTTTTCTAATATTGACACGCCCATTTGTCAAATTACGCCCATTTTCTTGCCCGTAATTTGTAAAAATTGTACCTACTCCTACACTAAATTGCAGTACCCTAGTGTTAATATTATTCGAGATACAATAGTATCTAGTATTGCGAGATCTATTATTGCTACGCCCAGTTCTCGAATACCGCCCACTTTTTTACGGTCACCTCCATGCTTATGATATCTATCTGTTCCCCAAAAATTATGGCAATCAGGCATATGGTTTAGGAGTATGTACATTTTAATGTACATACATTAAAAAAAAAAAAAAAAAAAAACAGAGAAACCGACGAACTTGAGAACCTCGTCCTTTTTGAAGTCGGTTAAAAAGCTTGTGGGCTTGATGATGTTGAAAAATCTGCCTAAAATTGCTCTGAGGTTTTTGGCATTTATTCTTAATGCATGCCTAAAACATCAATATTTTCCTTCTACTTGGAAAACAGCTTAGATAGTTTTCATCCATAATTTTGGCAAACCAGTTAAAAAAATAAACAGTTATCGACCTATAAGTCTACTCAGCACATTGGGTTAAATTTTAGAAAAAATACTTCAAAGCAAAATGTGGTATTTTATAAACTGCCATAATATCATCCTCCCGTTGAACAGTTTGGGTTTAGAAAGTATCGCAGTACAACACACCAAGTTAAGCGCATAAGCAATCCCCTATAGGAACAAACTAACTTGTTTTTAAAAACAACTAATTAAAAAACTAGTTTCAAATAAACCAGTATATGAACTACTTTGAATTATATTAAGGCGGCATCCACTTCAATATATGAAGTAATTGAAATACTACTTAAAAACCAGTGATTGATAAACTACTTTGAATTATATTAAGACGGCAACTACTCTGATGTTGGCATGTTTTAATTGAAAATTTTTATTAGATTACAAGCTTATATATATTTAACCATGTTATTTCATCAAATATTATTAACTTTTGGCCATCAGTAATAGTTTTCAATTGGTTATTTTAAAGTCATTAAAAAATAATTTAAAATTTAACAAGTAGTTGAAAATATATGCAGACGAAAGTCAATTGACTTATTTAGCGGACATCACCATACAAAATAAGTTAGTTCGTTCTATGGAAAAAAGTCAGAATTTCAACTAGTTGTGGTTGACAAAAAACCACTTCATCAACTACTTTTAAATTAGTTGATTTTCCTACAGGGTCATGTTAAGCAAAAATGTTGGTGTACAGAAATCTACTGCTTTTATATTGCTCGATGTTGAGAGGACTTTTGATTCGGTTTGGCATAATGGGTTAATTTATAAACGTATAAACTACAACTTCCGCATTTATTTAATAAAAATAATTAAAAGCTGTGGCGGCCATGGCGCAGTGGGCAGAGTGTGTAGCCCATACGCCAGAGAACCCTGGTTCAATTCCCACCTGACACAGAAAGTTTTTCAATGGAATTAATTTTTATGTTCAGCCGTCACCTCTCTGCAGCTATGGCAAGCCTCAGAGAGTAGAAACTGCCATAAAGCTTCTTGAGAACATAAGCCGTTCGGAGTCGGCATAAAACTTGTAGGTCCAGTTCTCGATTATTTGTGTTCAAACATTTTTACAACACGCACAACACAAGTGATCATAAGAAGCTCGGTCAAAGTCCTTTCAAGGGCTGAAATGGCCATTTCGTTTTTATATATATATTTTTTTTTTTAGCTAAAAGCTTTTTTTCAATTTAAAAACAATTTGTGATCAAACAATAGCTTACCCAACATTTACACTAGACAGTAAAGTTAAGATAGTTGTAATACTCTCTCACTTTTTTACTAATACTCCCTCACTTTTGCAACTGTCCGAGCTAATGTCTTAACTTTTTGGTAGACACTAGAGGGGTAAAATATAAAAGCTGGTACTATTACACAGTACAACAATTTGAAGGATTTTCCAAAATTATGGAATTCTGTTCAAAGTTTCTGGTAGTGTAGACAAAAAAAAGTTGCACGTATTTCGCCGTTTTATAAGTTTACGTCTAAATAACTTTTAATATGGGTTTAAAGTTGACACTATTTTCAAGCAATTGAGATATTTAAATCTTTAAAAAACTTGATATATTCGCTTCTAAAATGATGCTATGCTTAGTGACTTCAGTGAAGAAAATTCGTTGCGTAATATTTATATAAAATATTTTAACCCTCTAGCACCGGCCCTTCTGTCTGGGTATTTATTAACCTTTATAAAAATTAAAAAATGTTTAAAAAAATATTTCAGATCAAACATTTTAGTAAAAATTGCCTAGTAAAATTTCACAACAATCCGTCAAATCCGAGAATTTCAGCATTTGGTTTAGTTAAATTAAGCTTTCGATCAAGTAAATTTAAATGTTCTTGGGACATTAATATTGGACTAGTCGATTACTAGGTCGGTTGGTATGAACTAGATGTTGCATCTTCCAAATAGGTCTCAGTCCACTCATTTATTGTTGACCTGCGATTGGATATTGTTGGAACTGGAAGTTCAATAGAATGGGGTACTGGCAGCAAGGTTGATGGCACAGCTTTATACTGGAAACTTTTACGCCTACACCTATTTAGATTCTTAATCGCACTGTTTTGATATACATAGTCTTTATTTTGCTCGCCTGGATTTTTGCTAGCCAACGCATTGGAATGCCGAAAGGCATTGATTTCTTTCACCTTATAGGAAGATAACCATTGAAATTAATTTATTTTTATTGTTCTCAAGAATCGTTTATTACCTTTTGACTACTGTTTTAAACCATTGTAGTATGTAGGACAGCAATATTAAGGTACCCACAACCTATCCGGAAAAACGCCTAACTCAAAGTAATATTTATATATGTATTTCACTTTACTATTAAAACAAAGCAAACGGGTATTCAGGAAGTGTGAGCTTTTCACAAATATAATAAAAGCAATCCAATTTAGCACACCTTGACGTCATTTTAGAAATAGTTTTTGTTTTCTGTTTTGCTTTTTTAATTAAAATGACTTGAAAATAAAATTTGAAATGTTTGCGGAATGTTTGCGGGGATGTATTAGAGTGTATGCAGTGTGCATTCATTTTGTTATTGTATTTTGTATGTTGTCTTTTCTATGCTGGGAATTCCCTCTAACATTTTTGTGCGTTATGACAGCATTGCGCAGCAGGAGCCAAGAGTCACTCGAAGATAATTTGAGTCCAAAGTATTTATAATACTCATACTCTAAACACTCTCTTTACACGAGTATAATAAGTATGATTTATATTCAGTTCTATGAAAATGAGTCAAGTACTTGGATATGATAAATATTTTTGTGAGTATGAATGAATATAAGTACAGAGAAAGCATGGGTATACGATAAGTATACTCAGAGTATGAATCACTCCCTGCAGATGTCTGGCTCATATTTGTTAACATGAATGTTAACAAATATGTTTTACTATAATGCCAGCAATAGAATAATTTGACTGCACGAAATAATCAGCATTAACAATGCCATGCTCAAAATGGCACGCCCATTGCAATTAATTTTTTGACTCATAATACAATTTAATATGATACATATTTATAAACTATTTGCATACTCAATGCATTCAAAGTTATATAGTTTTTACACTTTTTTAAAAAACATTTGATAAAAAACCAAACATCAGGGCGCTAGAGGGTTAAAATTATTTTAAAAATATTACCCATCGATTTTTCTTATAAGTCGCTTAACATAATAAGATTTTGGAAGCAAATACCTAAAGTTTTTTCAATTTTTGTTTAACCAAATTTCTTAAAAATAGTGTCAACTTTTAACCAGTATTAAATCTAATTTAAACGTAAACTTTTAAAACACCCTTATACGTATATTTTTTTTTAATCCTATCTATCAAAAGCTCGGAACAGAATTCCATAATTTTTGTGTTTGTTGAACTGTGTTATTTGTTTCACTTCCACATTCTTCTAAACACACCTATCCCTCTGTCTGCCACTCTTCTGGGGATCACCATATAAAAAACACAAGAAATGTCGATAATATTTCTTATCTCCTTCGAATCGATTTTTAGACGGGAAAAATATATAAGCTGGTCTTATTATTTTTAACCCTTCAACATTTCATCTTAACACACCTACCCTTATTTGTCAACCTTCTAGGGGGTTGACAAACAAAAAACACAAGAAGTACCCATACAAAAAACACAAGAAGTGTCGACTATAGTTCATATCTCTCCCGAATAGATCTCTTAAGGTGTCAAATATATGAGCTCCTTTTGTTTTTTACCCTTCAATATTTCTTCTGAACATATCTACCTCCTATCTGCCCTATATTCCTATAGTATAACAGTACGTTCAAAAAGTCCATAGGATGACACATAGATGGAGTTACTAGAATTTTTTTCATATGATTTTTATTTAGTCCCACCCTTCTAACGATACGTATAAAAATTTGACAACAATCTGACAATTGATTCGTGAGTTATAGCATTTTGTGTTATTGAAAAAAAAACAAAATGGAAAAAAGCGAATTTCGAGTTTTGATAAAGCATTGCTTTTTGATCAAAAAGAATACAGTGGAAACCAAACAATGGCTTGATAAACATTATCCGGACTCTGCTCTATTGAGACAAATGGTAGAAAAGTGGATTGCTGCTTTTAAAAGTCGTTGTACCAGCACAAATGATGCAGAGCGCAGTGGACGCCCAAACCAGACTGATATTCCACAAAACATCAAAAAAATCCAAAAAATTGGTTATGAACGATCGCAAATTGAAGGTGTACTAGCTAGCTGATATTGTAAAAATATCAGATGGTAGTGTTTTTACCATTTTACACGATCATTTGGGTATGCGAAAGCTCTGTGCAAAGTGCGTGCCGCATGAGCTCACAGTCGACCAAAAACAACAACGAATTGATGCTTCAGAGGAGTGTTTGGCGCTGTTAAACCGCAATAAAATCAAATTCTATCGTCGATATGTGACAATGTATGAAACATGGGTTCACTTTTACACACCAGAATCCAAAAAGACAGTCTGCTGAGTGGACAGCAGAGTGACGAACCGAATCCAAAGCGAGCAAAGACCCAACAGTCGGCTTGTAAGGTGATGGCGTCTGTATTTTGGGATACAAAAGGAATAATATTCATCGACTATCTCCAAAAAGGAACCACTATCAACAGCGCCTATTACTGTGCACTTTTGGATCGATTGAAGGCTGAAATCGCAAAGAAACGGCCACATTTGCAAAAGTAAAAATTGATGTTTCACCAAGACAATGCACCGTGTCACAAATCGATGAAAATTGCTTACCCATCCACCGTATTCTCCAGATTTAGCCCCCAGCGACTTTTTCCTGTTTTCAGATCACAAAAGAATGCTTGCTGGGAAGAAATTCAAGTCCAATGATGAAGTAATCGCTGAAACTGAGGCCTATTTTGACGAGAAAGAAAAATCTTACAATAAAAATGGTATCGAAAAGTTGGAAAATCGCTATACTCGTTGTATCGTTCTCGAAGGCAACTATGTTGAGTAATATAATCGAGTTTTATCAAAATTTTGTTTTTTGCTTACTTATCCTACGGACTTATTGAATGACCTGTTATTATAGTAACAGATTTGAACGTGTCCTATTATTATGTTTTCCGTTTTACCATTTTTTCTGAACATATCTAGTCCTATCTTCTGGGGGTCCCCTTCCCCCCTTGACCCCTAGAGGGATCAAAAATATGAGCCGGTTCTATTATTTTTGCCTTGAAACATTTCTTCTCAACACACCTACCTTCTATCTACCACCCTTCTGGGCATATACATACAAAAAACACAAAAACATTGCTATGATTTTTGCGCAGCTAGTAGCTAAATCAGAAATGCAGGCATTAACAGTACAAGCCTTAACAGTGTTAACGTTCACAGTGATGACATTAACAGCGGTAAAAATATAACAATGCTGACGTTAGCATTGCTGATTTTCATTTGAAAATAATAATAAATACTAGAAATAAATAAAAATTTTAAAAAATTAATAATTTTAGACGATTTTAAAATGGACAATTTTAGGTTATTGCACCTTGATCACATTTGAACATAAGCCTGTGTAATGATCAATTTGGAAACAAAATGCTGTAAAAAATGTACTGTTTTTAAGGAATAATGAATAAAATAATTTCTGTTTGAACTAAACTTTTGTAAGCAAATAGAAAATGTCGAAAAAAAGTTTCCCCAAAATATATCTGATTTTTATAGTTTTAGGCTTGACCAGTTTTTAATATAAATATGCCTCAATTAAAATAATATATGAGTAATAACAAGAAACTGTTTACACTTTTACAACAAAGAACAACAAAAACAGTCAATATTTTCCATGTTAAACAGAAAACAGTAAAGGAATGTTACGAAAGTTTGTATGAATATTAACAATAATACAACAATTTAAAGGCACATAAATAGACTCCATTTGTCTTATTTATAGTTCATAATAATAACGTTATCCATCATAAGCTAACATTAGAGTGGAACAACACGCCTTTACTATTTAGATATATGTTTATAATTTAATGTCGTAACTATGCATAATTCGCACAACAACAATAATGACAACGACAACAAAACCACACATAGCTAGACTAGAAAATCAATTGTTATTAAGTAAAAAGAAAGAAAGATAGTTATAAGAAATCACACAATTAAACAAGTTATACAACACAATATAAAATATTTGTATAAATTTATGCTTTAAGTAGTAGATGCGTTGTACTACCTTGTCTGGATTATTATTACTGCCCATCCTACATTTTAGAGAAATAGATCTTTTCGCTTTTGCAAGAGCATTCTAAAAAATAAAAGTAGCAGCAGTAGGAGTAACAATAGTAGTAGTAGTAGTAGTAGTAGTAGTAGCAGTAGTAGTAGTATTAGTAGTTATATCAGTATAAGTAGTTGAAGTTGATACAAAAAAAAGTAAGACAACAAAACAAAAATATGTATATATAAAGCATATTTTATATAATACATATTTATAATATTATAAGTTATCATACATTAAAAAACACCACTTTCAAAAAGTGTTGCATATTTATAAAAAAAAGTAGTAATTATATTCAAAAGTAAACAATAAAATCTGTTTGTTTCTGAAAATTAACTAAACGCAAACTTTCAACAGAAACGTAACAATAAAACACTTCAAAAGTTTATTAAGAGAAACACAATAAACAAAAAATAATAGTTTAAGAAGTAAGAATTGCATACCTCAGCATCGGGATGTGAACGATCTGAGTCATCATTGTCTAGGTTTTGATTTTCCAAATGTTCCTCCTCAGTTTGCGGCATTTGCTGCAACTCCTCTTTGGTCTTGAAGTCAAGGCGTTTGATAAAAAATGGAAACAACAGACCTAGAATGACCTGTGAGAGAGAGATAAATCTGAAAACAAAACTTTTATTTGTAGAGTAGTTGTTTGTTGTGCCCACCTTAAAATTCGTATTTTTTCGGGTTCTCAAGCCGCCCATCCACAGATCGGCCAAAATTACTTGACTGCAAGGATGCGCCAAAAGTGCTCTATGATTGGCAGCCACAGCCAATGAGAGACAACTTTGATTAGACCACGAGTGTAGTTCACATGTTAGCAGACGTTGTGCTTTTTCCGCATCCTGACGGTAGCTGAAGTCGAGTAGTTTTATGCCTGTTAATAAAAAAAGAAAAGGAGAAAAAAAAATTACCAAAAAGTAAAGAATGAACAAGAAAATAAAGCTAGTTAATTAACTGAAATTTGTTTGGTTGGCTTGTGGCAGAGCAAACAAACAATGAAGAAGAAGAAGAAGAAGAAGAGAAAGAAAGAGGAGTGATTAAGAATTACAAACGATATCCTGCCTGTTATTGTGTTTGTCAATCAAGTCTAGTGATTGGCATGCAGATGTCAGTCAAAGTGCCGTTAGTCACAAAACTTACGCAACTATACATAGACTCACAAACACATTAACGCACACACACACGCACACACAAGGACATTAATAGAAAAGCTCTTTTAATGTTTGTTCGTAACTTAAGAGCCGTATACAAAAAGAGTTAAAAGGTTGCATTCGTTGTTCATATCTTAGGAAGTTTTGGCCAAAATTTCCATAAAGGAATAATTTGTAGTCATGTAAAGTGAAATAGTGACATGGAAGTAGCTGTTAATGTGAAAGAAAGTTATACCCAAGTTATGGCTCATTAGACCCTACATATCAAAGAAAACCATTTCTAAAAAAAAAAACGTATTTCTGTAAACTTTTATTTATTTCTACTGTTCGTTGGGTTCAATTTAAAATGCTTTTATAGAATAACAACGAATTCTCTTAAGCAAGTAAAGTTTCTAGGATTGGTTGCCAGAGAAATAAGCACAGCAAATATTCAAATAGCCTCAAATAAATTATATTTAAATAATTAAAAACAAATTAAATCGATTGTGACGAACTCAATTTTCGACGTTGGATATGATAATAGAGTTAAAAAAAAATAAATCACTATTTAAATGACTTAAGTGGATCATGATAATTACGCATATATTCGAATTATGTTTTAATCGAATTTAATCGAGTATAATTCAAGTGACGTGCTATGACGAATTTATCAATATAGAAACGCACAAATTATTATTAATAATAAATATCTATACAGTGAGGGCCAAAAGCTTAAATACACCCCACAAACCTCACTTCTTAATTAAACAATGCATTTTAAAATTTGACTATACAGGTTTCTTTCAATATATCAGTAAACAACAAAACAATAAAAAACTAGTAAGGAATGGAGCTGCGGCAGGATACCGAAGTTAAAATAACCCCCCGCGGCCGTACTGAATTATATCCGAAGTCTTTCGACGTCTATAAAATTTGTATGATATAATCTGCAAAAACATTTGTTTAAAGAATGTTAAATATCACAGTTTGTTTGCAAAATTTCAAAACATTTCTGTAATTTTTGTAGATTTTTAAGCGATTTAACGTTTTCAATAAAACCACTTAGTATGGGAGGTAGGCGTGGTTTTTAACCGATTTTGCTAAATATCATAGCGATAGTCTATATTATATATAAAAACTTATGTGCAAAATTCTAAGATATTTCTGCAATTTGAGCAGATTTTTAAGGGATTTTACTGTAAATGTAAAGGTTCTTTGTATGGGAGGCAGGCGTGGTTTTTATCCGATTATTCCAAATTTCATTGTCAGTATTTATATTAAAGACGAAAGCTTATATGCAAAATTTCAAGGCATTTCATTAATTTTTGTGGATTTTGAAGAGATTTTACTGTTAAAATAAAGTCACTATGTATGGGAGGTAGGCTTGGTTTTCATCCGATTTGGCTCATTCTCGAACTTGATCTTCCTTTTTTAAAAATAAGCTTATATTTTGAATTTCATTACGATAGCTTTCAAATTACGGCTGTAATCGTGTCGACAGACGGACAGACAGACAGACACACGGAAATCGACTCAGGAGGTGATGCTTTTTTATTGGATAACAACGATTTCTCTTAAGCAAGTAAATTTTCTAGGATTAGATGCCTGCAATAAATAAGCACAGCAAATATTCAAATAGCCTCAAATAAATTATATTTAAATAATTAAAAACAAGTTAAATCGATTGCGAAGAACGCAATTTTCGACGTTATATATGATAATGGAGTTAAAAAAAATAAATCATTAATTAAATGACTTAAGTGGATCATGATAATAACGCACATATTCGAATTAATCGAATTATGTATGTATTAATCGGATTGAAATAAAAACGGAATCGCAAGAGTGCTTTTCGTGTATAATTCAAGTGACGTGCTATCATGAATTTATCAAGAATCTAGATAATAGACCAATGTTATTTAACAAGAGATGTATGCACCACCAGGGGAAAGAAAGTAATGAACAAATTATTATTAATAAATATATACACAGTGAGTGCCAAAAGCTTAAATACACTCCACAACAAACCTTACTTTTTAATTAAACAATGTATAATTAAAAAACTTGACTACAGAGTTTTCTTTCATACATCAGTAAATAATATCAATAAAAAATATGTACTTTGTTGCAAAGATAACTGTAAATTTTGAAAAAAAACGAAAAAAATACGCTTATAGTTTAAATACAACTCAAACACAATTTCTGTTGCTCGTGGTTATGCAGTTTCTTCGAAAAAAAGTGAAGTGATGTTTGATAAATTTTCCACTTAGGGCGCGTTTATAGTGCCGCTTGTTTGCAGTGCCTAGCCAACCATGTGTATTAAGTACAGTGCCAGCCAGTCGCTTTAAGTTGCCTGCTCGGCTGCCAGTCGCTTAAAGTTGCCTGCTCGGCTGGTACTATACACACATTGAACTTATTTCATATGGTAGTATGTGCAGCGTTTTTCAGCATTTCTTCTCGGTTTGGCTCGGCACATTAACCAGCCGGGTGCATAAACACGTCTTAACGCATTTTTTTTCAGTATTAGTCGTGATTTGATCGTTATCGGTAGGCTTAAAAACAAAATAATGAGCAAAGGAAAACAAATAGAGTCGAGTCTAAGAGATTTAATAATAAAATATTATAAAGAGGCCAAATCCTACCGAGATAAAGGCAAATTTTAAAATTTGTTGTATACAAGTGTGGAAGACATTAAAGTAAATATTCAGTGGCCGACAAAAGTCTTCGTACGATGATCCCCAATTTTTGACGATTGTGCCCTGCGATTGTTAAATTTTGCGATTGTGTCCTGCGGTAGGCTTAGCATGAACTGCATTTAGTGGTAATCCAGACAGTTTCAATGTGCAAAACTTGGTTGTAATATTTAGAAATAACGAAAAATCGTTCAGAGATATATCTTGATAGTTGAAATTAAGTAAATCAGCGGATAAGGCTGTATACAATAATTTTAAAAATAGTGATTTTGATGAAAACAAGCCTCGTAGTTGTCGCCCAAAGAAGCTCTGTGGCAGGGAAGTATTTCTATTTAAAAAGAAGAGAATAAAAATCCAAAAATAAATGCCACTTGGCCGCAGAGCTGGCAATAAGGTATACGCACGGTTCAAAGAACTTTAAATAATAATGGTTAATCAGCTGAACTAAACGCAAGACACCGTTAATGAGCGGAAAAAAACATCGCTTGGAATTCGACTAAAAACATATAGACAAAAAAAAAAACGATTTTTGGAAACTAGTGTTGTTTACATATGAATCCAAATCTATGTATATCTATATCTATACCTATTATATTATAAAATTGAAGTGCAAATATTTGTTTCCAGGTAAACTCCAAAAGTACTGTGTCAATTTTTATGAAATAAGTTTTAAAATGTCATATTTGTGCTACAGCACAGCATAGGGGTATTTTTTATTTCGAAATTTTAATAATAATTATTATGTTTAATTAAAGCGTTAAGTTTTCAAGAAATCATCCCCGATGCGCGTTTTCTTTTCACGTGTTTGTGTTGCGAGAATTTCTATAAACTCCATGTTGTTCTCAACTCTTCTCTTTTTCTGCTCAGCTAGCAAAGCACAACATAAAAAACAGATGAGCCTTGCTCAAGCCGAAAAGAGAGATACATATAAATGCAGTGCTGAGCTGCAAAACAGAACAAAAGAAAAAAATGTTTTTTATTTCGTTTGCCATGCATTGTCATAAGGGCTGATGTCACAAGGTGATCGTTTGAACGGCGTTCAAAAGTTTTTGTTGTTGCTTTCAATAAAATCTGCCAAAAAACAGTGAGAGTGAGAGCGGATAAGCACATTGTAGAGCGATCAAAATTTGTTCATTTCTGAACGCAAGGAGATTGACTGCACAACTTTTGCGTGTTTAGGACCTCTTTATATAAAATTTTTGCACTCTATCACACTCTACACTCATTCCAAGAGCAACAAAAATATGTTAATGGTCTTTATTGATAAAAAAACTTCAGTGGCGAAGCCGCGGACCACTATAGCCTGCTAGTATAATATATATGAAAGCGACAGGATAGCCTAAGTTTAGCGAAAGGCGAATATTGAAATGGATCCGAAGCACTTAATTCCCACTGTCAAATATGGTGGTGGGAGTGTAATGGTTTGGGGTGCTGTCGCTGCATCTGGAGTTGAAAATTTGGTGTTTGTTGAAAGTTATATTGGTCGTCATCAATATCGATCTATCCACGAATAAAATTTAAATACATCGGTCGGTGAATTATGCCTTGGTAATAGCTGGATTTTCCAGCAAGAAAACGTAACAAAGCTGAGTTAAAAGAATCAATGTTATGGCAAGCTATGTCATCTAAAATTGTTCACATTTTCAAAGGGGCTACTCTTTAGAGGAAATGAATGCTGGAAAATTGTTTTGCAGCCAGGTTTGTATCGCTTTAGCTTTAAGGGTCAGCGCAGAATCCTTCTGGAAAGTCCACGACTGGTTTTGAAACAGAAAATGGTTAAATCGCTTTACAACAGCTTCTAAACCGGTTTTGTGGTACACTTTGACCGATGTTTTGACCCCCTTGTTGACAGAACTGCAAGTCAGTGAAGCTTATCTCATCGTATTAAACACCCAACCAACCAATGACTGAAGCTGGGTAATGACCTTTTTCGACCGTGCATACACCCTTTCATTTTGTTTGTTAAATTTTACCTGCACGGTAAAAATGTTTTTTACGAGAGTTTTCTTTGCGAGTTATCAGCGTGACCTGTACGGCGTTTTAAAGCCCTAGGTATTTTTTAATAATTCTACTCATGGACTTTTGAGTGGCATTCATTTCATTTCTATCATTCATTCATTTTTTTATTCAAGTGAAAACTTCTATAGGTGCGTTGTGCACCTTTTGGTAGAGAGCAAAACTATAGATTCGTGATATTATCATTAGTAATATCATCACGCTGTTAGCGATATCATCACGCTGATATCATCACTGTTATCATCACGCTGTAGAGTATTCCATTTTAGGGATTACCCAGCATCGACCAAGCCGAAGGCCGAAGCGATTACCGAACCGATTACCGAAGCGATATCCAACATATTACCGGTTATCGAAGCAATTAGCAACCGATTACCAATTGCTGTAGCGATTACAAACCTATTACCAATAACTGAAGCGATTACCAACTAGTAAACTATTGCGGAAGCGATAACCAACCAATTAACGAAGTGATTACCAACAGATTACCAACCCATTACCGACTGCCGAAACGATTACCAACTGATTACCGATTACCAACCGCTTACCAAAGCGATAGCCAACCGATTACTGAAGCGATTACCAACCCATTACCGTTTACCGAAGCGATTACCAATTACCGAAGCGATAACCAACCGATTATCGAAGCGATTACCAACCCATTACCGATTACCGAAGCGAACACCAACCAATTACCAATTACCGAAACGATTACCAACCGATAACTGAATCACTTACCGATTACCGAAGCGATTACCAATCGATTGCCGAGACAATTACCGATTACCCAACCAAAATAGTTGTGTTATGAATATATTATATATAAATATTACAAAATAGCTGTTTATACATTCAAAAACGCGTAAATTGATGAAAAGAGTTAAAAAAGTAGAACGCGTCTGATTTGCAGACATTAGCTACTTCGGAAATTCATAATAGCAATGTTATTTAATAGTTTTAAATTTTTACTTTAGTCGGCAGTCCGCCACTGCCTACCTCAGCAAATCAGATGCGTTCTTACGTTTTAACTCTTTATATCAATTTATGCGTTATTGAACTGCTATTTTTTAATGTTTATGCATATATAATATATTTGCAACACAATTACTTTTGTTGGTAATTGGCTCGGTAATCGGTTGGTCCTGGAGAAAACCCACGAAAATCAAATTGACACACACCATCTCTTTGTCGATTTTAAAGCTGCGTTCGATAGCCCGAGAAGGGATAGCCTATACGCAACAATGTCTGGGTTCGGTATACCTGCGAAGTTGATTATACTTTGCAGAATGACGTTGAGCAACACACGCAGCTCCGTCAAGGTAGGAAATGACCTCTCCGAAACCTTCAATACCGAAAAAGGTTTCAGGCAAGGCGATCCACTGTCTTGCGATCTCTTTAACATCATCATGGAGGGATCGTACGAAAGGCCGGTGTGCATCGTAATGGCACCATTTTCTACAAAGGCGTCCAGCTCCTTGCGTACGCTGATGATATTGATATTGTCGGCAGAACCAAGAGAGATGTTACCGCTGCTTTCGCCGCTATCGAAAAGGAATCAGCCAAAGTGGGTTTGACGATAAATGAGGGCAAAACAAAATATATGCTGTCTACAAACAAGGGAGCTCGGCGTTTAGACTCCCACGTTTCATCCGGCAGCTATAACTTTGAAGTAGTCAAGGAGTTCGTTTACCTTGGCACCACCATTAATACCAAAAACGAAATCAGCCTGGAGATAAAGCGAAGAACAATAATTGCTAATAGGTGCTACTACGGGCTCAGTAAGCAACTAAGTTTCAGAGCCCTCTCTCGATCGACAAAACTAACACTCTACAAGACGCTCGTTCTACCTGTGCTGCTTTATGGCGCTGAGGCATGGGTAGTTTCGCAAACTGACGCAGCCGCTCTGGGAGTGTTCGAGAGAAAAGTTCTTCGCAAAATCTTCGGTCCTGTTCGAGTCGGCGATGACTATCGCATCCGAATGAACCACGAGCTGTATGAGCTCTACGAAGACATTGACGTAGTTCGGCGTATAACTGTGCAGCGACTACGCTGGCTGGGTCATGTCCATCGTATGAACGACGAAGCTCCAGCGAAAAAGGTGCTCGAGGGTCGCTGGTCAACGACGACGAGGGAGACCATGCCTCCGATGGATGGACCAGGCTGAGGAAGCTCTAACCGCACTTGGTGTATCCGATTGGAGAAGGCGCGCGCAAAGCAGAGGCGCCTGGCGAGAGCTGAGTCCGGTTGAAACCCGGACACGGGTTGTTACGACCACCTAAGTAAGTAAGTAAGTAATCGGTTGGTAATCGCTTCGGTAATTGGTTGGTTATCGCTTCGGTAAGCGGTTGGTAATTGCTTTGGTAATCGCTATGTTGGTTGGTAATCGCTTCGGTAAACGGTAATGGGTTGGTAATTGGATCGGTAATAGGTTGGTAATTGCTTCGATAATCGGTTGGTAATGGCTTCGGTAAGGCGGTTGGGAATCGCTTCAGTAATCGGTAATTGATTCAGTAATCGATTGGTAATCGCTTTGGTAATCGGTTGGTAATTGCTTCGGTAATCGTTTAGTAATCGTTTTGGTAATCGGTAATTGATTGGTAATCGCTTTGGTAATCGGTTATTGGTTCGGTGTTAGGTTGGTTATCACCTCGGTAATTGGTTCAGATATCGGTTGGTAGTCGCTTTGGTAATCGGCCAGGTAATAGGTAACCGGTTCGGGAATCGCTTCAGCTTGGTCGATGATAGGTCATCCCTAAAAAGGAATGCTGTACAGCAATAATTTCTGTTACGCTAACAGCGTGATGATATCGCGAATCTATAGTTTTGCTCAACGCGCCTAAAGAAGTTTTCACTTCAAAAACTCTTGGGTAGCATAGGGGCACGGTGCATTTATTTTCAACAAAATTGAATATGAAAATGCAATTAAATAATATAAATATAAATACTTATTAAAATGACTCTCAAACGTCACGGTGCAATTTTATATAAAATCAAATTCTTTAAATGAACATTTGCTGAAAATAAATGCACCATATCTATATGCTACCCAAGAGTTTTTCGTGAAATTTAACGTAGAATACCATTACAAAAAATAATGATTCCAGAAAAAAAAAAATATTCCGCCTTAATGTACATAATATAGCTCGGAGAAATGACCCACAGAATCGTACATAAAAATTGTACCAGGTGTATGAATTTTAAAATTCTTTAATTAAAATTGTAAAATAAAAATGCATTGTTTGAATTCTTTTAATAATTATTCTTAAGCATTGTTTTTTCCAAATTCTCTATTTAGTACATAACATGCATTTCGATTTTAATTTGGAAAATTTTTATTATAAACAGATATAACTCATTTTCCATTTTATTATATGCAAAGATAACAGAAGTAATAAATATGCATTTTTATCTTAAAAATTTTAAAGCACTCAATGTAAAGTATTTCAAATTCATTACTTTCGTCGAGTACGTCAAACATTTCCTTTTTTTCAAAGAGCCCATACATTTAATTACTTACAATTTCCCACGAAAAAATCATTTCGTCGAAAAAGCATGATGTTTGCGAGTACTTTTATTTCATTGCAGCGAGTCTGTCTTCATTAGTGTCAACTTTCAACATTTACCCACCACTTAAGCTCTTACAAAGCTCAGTCATACACAAAACTACGCACCATTCCCCCACCCACCACTGCACTTTATGCCTTCAAATCGCTAGCTGTGACAAGTGGCTCAATGTCATTAATACTGTACAAAATAAAACTACACAAACCTTTGCTCTCGAACTCCTTTGCATAGGCGCGCAATTCGTCATAAATTTCCGTATCCAAATCATCCTCGGCAGCTTCATGTGCCATGGCCTTGTATAGCTTGCAGGCAACCAAAGATTTGGCCAGAGCTTCCTCGCCATGCGTCCACATAAGCAGCGCCATCTGTTGCCGTTTTGTGAGCACCGACCAGATCTGTGTGGGAAATGAAAGAATAAGTAAAAATTTTGAATAAATAGTACATTTACGCAGCAAACGCAATCAAATTAAAGTGAGTAGAAATAAAAATCAATTTCAAATTTATTAGATTTGTTGTGTAGGGCGCATGTTACACAACCCTCCCTACCCCTAAGCACTATGCTTACTTACCAGCAGCTCATTGAACGGAAATTCGAAAAGCGCCATTTCTGAGGTGAATGGCAGCAGTCCAGTGACTAGGCTCAACGAGTTGGCACCAGCGTAACGTTGGTAAGTCGATGATTTTCGATGCGCATTTGCATAGCTGTTCATGACCTTAGCATAAATAGGACGAAATTTTCGGCGCGTATAATAGGACCTTAAAAATATAAAAATAGAGAAGAGAAAAAAAAAACGTAAGAACACAGCCATAATATTCTAATAAAATATTATCTACATTATCGCGGACTTATTTTTTTTTTTTTCGTACTAAAATTATACTGTGCATTATCGCGGATTTATTTGTTTATTTTTTCTTACTAAAGTTATTGATTTTCGTATTCTACGTTAAGTCTTGAGAAACAAATCTTCGGGAAGTTTCAGGTAAATTTCTTTTTAAATGTCACTCATACGTTACGATGCCCATTCATATAAAATCAAATTCATAAAATAAATTCGCCGTAACTTTATGCACCGTTTCTCTTTTTAGAATTGAACGTAGAATAGGAAAATCAATGTGTCCAGGAAATTTGTCTCGACCAAATTGATTCACTCTAATGTGCATGTATGTGCTTATGTTTGTATGTTTGGGGAAATCAATTAGTAAATAAATATAGTACCATATAAGCCAGCTAAATGACCACAAAATTAATATTGCTCCAATTTATGTATTAAGCAATACAACCAAGTTGAAAAAACATAAACATGGCCAAATTCTATTAAATGCTTATTATTATGTATTTGTTCGGATTTACGGATTTTCTTTCGTGTTGTTTTTATTATTATTTCGAATTTTTTCCACACCATTTCCCTCAACAATTTAACTGTAGTTCTATGTTTAAATTAATATGTTTTTTTGCTTTGTTAATGCATTCACATTGATTTTTTTTTAGTTGGTCGCACATAATATACGGTCGGTTGACTTTTTGCTTCTTAGCCTGCAACCATGACCAACCACTTTGAGTTATAATTTGTTTGGGTCAAGGAATTATTGTTTTTTTGTACCTTTTGTTTTGTGGCTTTTCTTTTTTTTCTTTTGAGAATTGCCAGGTTGCTGAATTCGTTAATATTATCATTAGTTACTGACTGGTCTGGTTGGTCGGCTGGCCGAAAGGCAGTCAGCTCATTTTAATGTTTGTCCGTAGTGGAAGGATATATGTATTTTTGTTAGTGGGTTTGTTTACCGGTCTATCGAATGAATAATTTGATGTTTTCCTTGTATTTAAATACTTTTGATGATGATCCTAACTCATAAATCTTGCCTGTAAAATCAGAAAGGTAATGACAAAGAATAATAGCAACGAATATATTTGGGTGCTATTTCGGTGCAAGACTACAATGATTTGTAAGGGCAAGGTCAACAAGTTCATGTATGTTTCGCCTGGATAAAGATTTGGCATGATTTGCATTTAGAAGGACGGAAGTGATTTATATCACTGTGCATGAATTTATATCACTGTGCATTTTTTTTTTTTCAAACAATTTAGACATATAGCAGGAAAGTCTAATTCGAGGACGTTGAATTTAATTTAATGGCATTAGTCGATTTTTAGACCTTCATACAGAAGACTGAGCTCATATAAAAGTTGGACAAAAATAAAAGGAGTGCTCATATGATAATGAAATTTGGTATGCTTAGTTAGTTTTAGCTACTTAAGAAAAATTTCAAAAAATAATTCGTCGTCCGAGTAAAATGAAGTCGTATGTTACATTTAGCAGGTTTTGTGAAATCGCATTTAAAGTTTAGAATTAAATTGCTCAATAATTTCATGGTAAATTTTTTTCTAATGTGTAAATATTGTAAAAAGGACAAAAAACTTTTACTTTACAAATCGTTTACTTCACAAATTCAATTACACTGCGCACCAAAAAGACCCCATTTTTTTGTGAGTAAAAAACCAACAAATGTTTTCAATTGTCCCCGAGTTCCCAATCACGAATCTGGCACCCAAATTTCTCCATCACGTCAGGATTTTGAGAAAACCGTGATTCAAGGTCAAAAAATTCTCCTTAGAGAAATCAACTTGAATCGTCGAAACTAAAAGTGGTACGTGATTTTTGACTGACGGAAGAATGTTTGTTATGAATTGATAAAAAATTTTCTTCCATACTTTCATCCCCCTCACCCCCCTTATTCTCCCATTGTTTTTACGTTTTTGAAAAACCCTTTATTTTAGCATAGCTATATTCTGCAAACCATTGAGAAATGCAATATAATGTGTTGGTAAAAAATCATCCCCATAAAAAAACATATTGGGTCTTTCCACAACAAAATTACCGTAGATTCACCATAACCATACAATACGCCCCTACGCCCCCTTAATACGAATTTGATTATTTTTCTCTTCAACTGTTGTGATATGGACGAATAATACTGCAATACATGCAATATAAAATAACAATCAATATGTCTGCAAAATTTGGTTTCACTCGATCCCTAATGCTTTATAGATAAATAGAAATATATAGTACTTAACTCTACAATAAATCGTTTATTCCAAGCATCAAATATATATATTTCGTACTCTCAAAATAAAAGAGTTCTCTAATTAGTCCAAAAGCACTCCGCTGCAACAGTGAATACGAAATATTCCATACACAAAAAATATAACATTGTAGGGGTACTCTCCATGTATAGTATATGCAATCCGTACAAATGCCGATTGCATTTTGTCTATTCTTGCAACGTGTAACGCACATACTTATAATAGACATTGGGAATACCCCTTAGTATATGCAAACAGTGAAAGAAAACAAAAATCCCATATAAATTGCTTGGTTTCACAAAACTGTGAAAAGATGGCTAAAGTGAGAAAAAAATAATATTAAAATGTGCACGTTCACACAAACGATTTAAATCCGGGGATTTATTTTCTTATTTTTAAATACTGTGCAGAAATACAATAAGTAAGCTTACTGCATCTTGCTGCAAAACGAACGAAGAAACGAGCGACAATACAATTTCGTGTGAAAAAATGTTGTGCTTACCGTATCTCGCATGATCAATGTGTTCGTTTCGTTATACAGCAAGATGCAGTTAGACAAAAAATAAGATGTAAGGAAGTCTTCTTTCAGACTCAAATCTACAGGCAGATATATTGCATATTGATTCAGATTTGGATTCAGAATAATCAGACCTATTTGGCACAATCTGTTATGAAACAAATCTGTTATTCTGTTATGATTTCCCATACAGATTTTTGGCAGGCCAAAAATTTTTACAAATACTTCAATACATACAGTATCACATATTACTGAATATCTCGAAAGCTAAGAGATATAAAAAATAATAAATGATAGCATTTGAACGATCTCCTTTAAAAATGAAGGATGGCATCATTAACTCAAAACACGGCAATTTTCACATACGACCTTATTTTACTCAGGCGACGAATTGAAATCAGTCAGTCCTTAAGTGTATTAAAAATGATTGAAATCAATCAGTCCCTAGAGGCACCTGCCTTGGACATATATGTACTTTTTAAATGATTTCGTACGGGAGGAACATATAAAAGTTGACCGATCTTAACGAAACTCCGCTGAAATACTATAAAAATAGAGTTCTAGATGTGTCCTAAAAATTGTTGAAATCTGTATGACCCAGGCCTAATTCCCTTGAACCTATATTAATTTTATACAAGCAAGGAATGACTTTTATTGCAAAAAAAGTTTTATTTCTCAATATAGTCTCTTTTAAGCTTAATGCATTTCATCTAACGTTCCTCCAATTTCTCGATCCCTTCCGAAAAAAAACGTTTTCGGAAAAAAAAAATTTTTCCATATCCAAAAGATTTCGCCCAATGTTCCATACCCATTTGTTGGAAATGCCAACGGCCTCAACAATCTTGCGCACTTTAACTCTGCGATCGGCCAACACGATATCGTGAATTTTAGTGACCATTTCTAGTGTGGTGATCTCATTTGGACGTTTAGAACGTTCGGCGTCACTTGTGCTTGTACGACCGCGTCGGTATTCAGTAAACCACTTGTGGATTATTCCAATCGATGATCCAATCTAAATATCCATAATTGAAATTTGAAAAAGTCATATAACGACCACCCTATTATACATATTATGAGGCGAATTTTCACGAAGTTTGAAGACTGTATCTTCCAAACGAAACAAATATACAACTTATAATTTTAACTGCAATTATGTACTTCATTGTGAATAAATTTCAAATTTTTTAACCCTTGCTCACCAGAGATATTTGACCCCAAAGTCAGAAAAATTTAGGAAATTTCTCAAAATTCAAATTTTTTTAGAGGCTGTAAGCAAAAAAGTTGATGAGTCAGAATGTTAAAAAAATTTATGTTTAAACAAGTTTAAATGTAATCTCGAAAAAAAATGTATGCTTGCAACTCACTGCGTCTATAAAAAATAAAATTCTGAAATTTCCGAAATATCACGTTTTGAACAAAAAAATTTAATAATTTTTTTAAAATGAAGAAATTATTTCATAAGTATTTTTTTATATGTCAGATTAAAGGCCAAAGTGTGTTTATATAATGGTTTTTAATTCATTATTCTATGTTTAACCGCCATTTTGAAAGTAGAACAAAGAACAATTTTTGAAAGCAGTTCTGAGATTCAAATTAATTGGACAATATTTAGTAAAAATATCAACTTTTTTAAAAATGCTCGAGCAACCAGTGTTGGATCAGTTGATTTGAACTGACTCTATATAATTTTGGAATTTTTTAAATATTCACATATAAATTGATAACAATGTGTTGTTATTTTGACGAAATTTGTTTTAAGCTATTTTTTTGATTATAAAGCTTTCAATTTAAAAACAATTTGTGATCAAAAAATAGCTTACAACAAGTTTCGTCAAAATAATAACATAATGTTATCAATTTATATGTGAATATTTAAAAAATTCAAAAGTCTTATATGAAAAAATACATTTTGGAAATGATAACATTGTGTTCAGTCTTAAAACGTGTCGATTTTTTTCGGTGTAAAAGAGCACGAGACATTCTTAAGAATGTAGATTTATGTACTTAAGAATTTAATTTTAGTAATGAATCGAGTATTCTGAACTGGTAACTAGGTTGATGTAAGTCAATCATGTTTTGGTATCAAACTGGACACGGCTAGTTGTAAAAGTTCATTTGAGCTTTTTGCCGGTGATGTTGAAAGGCCTGATCTGGTGGAATTCTTGCCCGGTGACTATCGTGGGCGGCTCTCCGGGGAGTCTTGAGTCTGGTGCAGGTTGTGGTTTGTGTGCAACGATTTAACAGGCCTAGAGTGGCCGGCGGGAGTCGCGCTTACTACGGTATACGGCTGGTATATTCAGTCTTGACCAATAGATGACTATGATAGCACGTCAAGTACTATACGTGAAATTTGTACTAAATTCAATATATGAATCTTTCATATGGCTTGTATTAGCTACAAGTACGAAATTGTACTTGCATCCAATTATATTGGCGTGTATTCTATATTGTTTTCACAGAATAGGGCAATGGTCACGTAAGTGTTTATGAAATTGGCATCCAGTTCGTTTACTTCTCTGGGTGTCATGAAAACTTTACTTGTTTGTCATGGGTATTTTATTTACGCACCAGGAGTATTTTGTAAAGTTCTCTTTGCTGTTTCATGAACCGGCGGTCCCTTAGCCAAGGAATTGAGTAGAATTAAGTCTTTAAGACAGAGGTCTACCATAAACAGGAAACAGGCTTTCAGTTTTGGTTCACCGGGGTTAAATTTTTGATATAGGTATTTCTTATTAAAGGCAAAAAAGTTCCAAGATTAGAATGAGTCCGACTTGGTTAATTCTAAACGTAGCGCAAATTTTAACTTATTCGGCATTTCTTTAGTGAGAAAAAAAACTTCACTGGAATTGCCAGCATAAATATTTCTTTAATTTATTGAAAAATATATTAACAAAAGATAGGTAAAAGAAGAACAGGAAAGTTTAAATGATCCTATTTCTTGGCAAGAAGAAAAAGTTTCTGTTTGCAATAATTTAAAACTTTGTAAGCAACAACATTGTATTTTTAACATTATTGCTCTTCTTGAAGTCTTAAATTTTTTGGCTAATTTATTGACTGTTATCATAATGCTAATGTTCTTAAAAAACAATAAAAATTGCAATGAAAGATATAAAAGATTCAACCAAGCCAAAGCATTTGAAACATATCAAAAGTGAAATCATACCAATAAAATAATTTTTCACAGTCTGCTTTATACAATTAACGCCTTTGTAACTTTATCTTTGGCGTTTTATGGGCATTTTAAGGACAGCAGCAAAGGAATTTTATTCAATTAAAGCGAGGGGCAGCAAGCGTTTTATTAACAGCTCAAAGCTTATAAAAGCAAAACAATTGTTTGGCTTTTTCAGTTTATATTTGAGAATAATAAAAAGAAAAACTGCGTATGTCCTTAAGTGGCTATTTTAGCTAGCACTAAGCAAAAAAAAGGAGACTGACCTCAAACTTAAGTAAACAAAACTTAATAAGTTTCAATTTTGATTAAGAAAAATAGAAGAAAAATAAATAGAAAAAAATTGAAAAAACAAGCTATTGACTTGCCACTTAATATTTTTGCAGGATGCTGTGAGCTGCCTTAGTTTTGGGTTTCAACTATGGGTGGCAAAAACCAAACAGGATAACATTAAAATTGTGTGCAATGAATAGATTGCGATAAGATAAGCACAATAAAGAGAGAGAGAGAGAGAGGAAGAAAGAGTGCTAAAAATATCGCATTACCTAATATTGAGCTACCCACTGCGAAAGCGGGCGAGTGTGGGAGGAATAGGTGCTGCCATTGTTGTGGACGTTATATGTCCTTACAAGCCTTAAATTGGCTAAACAAAAAAAAAATATTTAAATTTCTGATGAATTCGGTTTTATGAATAATAAAACAGTGTAGCGAAAGATTTAGCGAAAGAACAATTTTTTTAAATGTTTCTATAAATATTTATTGACTTTGATCCTGTTGATCAGGAGTTTTGGTAAATTTTTTCTATTTTTTTTTTTTTTTTTTTTGTCTTTTGAAAAAACAGAATTAATATTTTTTTTTAATTTTTATTGTTTTTCTATTTTTTTATACTCCTAATTTTTTTTTTTGACATGAAATAAATGTAAATACCCAATAAACATGAATCGTTTTTAACAGTTTTCGAACAGTTTCATTCCGACTTCATCAGAGGTTGGCTTAATGCTTTCAGAAGGCACCGATTTAAATCATGACTTTACTAAATTCCATTTAAGATGTTTTGAAACAAAAAAACAAATTTTTCCGACTTTTCAATATACAAAATAATTTTTTAAGAATATTAGTTTTTATTAACTTTCTGTTGTTAAACATTTAAAAAACATTTTTTTAAATTTTATGTTTTTTTTAATTTTATGTAAAATGTATTATGTATTTTTTTCATAAATTATTATATAAAAAAAAATTTTGTGAACAATTTTTTAAGAATAGAAGAATATAAGATATAGAAGAAATTTTGTGAAAAATTTTTTTATCTGTTATGTTATTTCGTGCTTATTTTTTATATAAATAATTACCACTTATAATTTTTTCAAGATTTTCGTATGAAAAAGTTCTCGTTAACAAATTGCTTTTTATAGTTTTAGCGACTCGTTAAAGAATGTTTTTTTTCGGTTTTGACGAATGTATAACGAAGCCGACATTTTAATATGAAAAAGTTTTAAAAAAAAAATAAATAGAAATAAATTTGAACTTTTGTAAAAGCCAAATCTTTAAAAAAAAAAACTAAATAACGAAAAAAAAATTTTTTTTTTTGTTTAACCAAGTTGGGGTTCGAACCCATGTCTGCGAATGCTCTTTTATTATAAAAGAATATAGCAAGATATATTCACAGCGTCTGAAATAGCCGAGTGGATAATAAGGTGCCGACTAGCATTCAGATTACGTTTCATTCAGATAGGGTTTGATTCTTGACGTGGTAAGTTTGAAATTAATTTAAAGTTTTTATTTTTTTTTTTTATATGATTTAGATGATTTGTTATCGAATTGGTTTTATTAGTTTTGGAAACTCGTTAATGAATTGTTTTTTTCAGTTTTGACGATTCTTTAATGAAGGAGGAATTTCTCCCGCTCGCAATATTATAAATGAATCGCTACTAACAATTTCTAACGAATGAAATGTACGAGAATGCGATTCGTAAACGATAACATTAGTGAATCATTTGTTTGTTGGGAATGTATTTGCTTAAATTAACAACCTCAAACAAAATACATAGCCGAACCTGACCTAAATGCGTCCGTTTTAAACTAGTAAACAAGCTATAAAAAACACATACATAAAAATTGAAGTGCTTAACTAACGTCTCGTTTTTCTTACTTATTAAAAAAGCATTAAAAGATCCTTTAAAATCTCGCCATATTGCTTTATGAACCAAACTTTAAGAGGAAAACGGAGAAAATTATAAAAAATAATGTGTTTCCAAAAAATACTGCGTTCCCCATCGAAAACGAAGCCAACATCCTTAAAAAAGCAAGAGCAAGAAAGCGTTTAAAAAGCGCTGACAAAACTTTAAAATGTAATTAATTTATTTTTAGCTGTCGAAGAAGAAGCAAAAAAAAAAACTTGTGCAACGACCTCAAGAACAAACAAGGCACACAAACGCAAAAACGCGCACAAATTTACATAACGTTAAGCGCACACAGACGCTAACACAAACTTACATAACGTTAAAGCTCATTAAGTGGTTAATTTACAGCATTAAAAAAGGATTATATAAATTCGCAGAGTTAAGCTTATTTGTAAAACTGTTACGTAGCGACAAAGCTATGCAACGGGTTGCAAGAATTATTTCAACATTCTTCCAGAAAATTTCACTAAATTTGTTTTTGTTATTCGGTTGTTGGTGAAGTGGTTTATAGCATAATTTGTTTGGAGTTTAATTTTAATGTTTTATTTTCTTTTTTTACTTACCTATAAGCGCCGCCCATTAATTTGTTGATTACTAATCCTATATCGTGTAATGTATAAACATATCCCTTCGGTATATGTGGGCGGACATCACGTAGTATATAGCTGTGAAGGAGAAAGCGAAAAAGGAACGAATAGTTAAAGATTAAAAATATTGAAATATCCAAAATTTTATTAAAAAATTATATTTTATAAACATTAAAAATTAGCAATCAATTCATTCATCGGGTCAACAATTCATCCCTTTGAGAATAGAACTCTCCACATCTATCGCATTAATAAAGTTAACACTACTCAACAGCCATTTTGCACGCACCTCAATATCTTTCTCAAAAAGACATTGGCCTGCTCGTTCCAAAAATGGCAACTATTTTCAAATCAACGGAACCATTTTCGAGTAATTTGTAAATTCAATTTTTGCAGTTTTTTCAAAAAGGTGATCTTGCCCTAGCAGCTCTAGCATTTGATACAAAGACCCGATTTCCATGTTTCTTTTTTCATTGTTTAGAAAAAATTTGTACTTTTTTTTCATTCATACATATGAATTTAATCGGACCGGTACCTTGGGCGTAAAAAGCAAAATTGTACCTTGCACACCTGTAATTTTCGCGAAAAATGTTATCATAGATAAATCGTTATTTAACTGTTATTTCCAATATGTTCCAAAATTATATTTTAAGTTTTACCTTTTCTCATTGATAGATGAGGTATCTAAGCACAGTTTAAGATAAATTTCGTATGAATCCAACAAAAAAATTTTTAATTTTTAAACATTTTTGAAAATCGGTTTTGGATTTATTCAGTCAAGTCTAGAATATAAAATACAACTAAGAAATTGTTTGCAGAGTTGTGTGGACACATATTTTATCGAAATCTTTATCTGAAAAATTAAATAAATTTTTGTCTCATGTATTTATAGTCCAAGTCGTAATTGCAGTTTGGAACCTGTCTTCTCTTCCATCTCTAGCTATGCTATAGATTTTCAGCACTTAGTTTTATGTGGTGATTTCAATTTAAATCTATTAAACAATGATAACCTTACTCGAAATTTCTTGGAAAGACTAACTGAAGTAGGACTACATGTTGTGAACACTATTATGCCGACGAGGTTTTCAAATAACGCTAGCCCCAGCCTGTTAGATATATTTGCAATTTCTGACGCATCGTCTATCTCGCTTTTTGATAAAATCTCTTTTCTATCCGACCACGATCTAATTTTTTCCATATTAAACGTAGACGTCTCACATTCTCCCTCTGAAACTTTTTTTACATGCCGTAACTTTAAAGCTATAGATTATGTCTCACTTATGAATGACTTGTCTGTCATAAATTGGACTGACTGCTGGTACCTTACTTCTGTCAATGAAAAATTAGCCTTTTTTAATGATACCATGACTAATCTCTTCAATACTCACGTTCCACTATGCAGCCGTCGGGTTACCAATAGTACTTGTCCTTGGTTTTCCCATTCAGTTAAACTGGCTCTAAAAAATCGCAACAAAACTTACAACAAATGGAAACGCCGTCAGACTTTCAAAAAAACTATTTTACGTATCCAAATTAAGTCCAAATTTACCATCGAAACAACTTTGGCAAAATCTAAAAGGTATTGGAGTATGCAAAAATGAGACGGAAATATGTCAGATTGATGCTAATTCCCTCAATGACTATTTCGTTTCTAGCTCTGTAGATGATGTGACTTCTTCGCCTTATTTTGTCAAAAGCACCTCAGCTCCTTCGAATGAATTTAGTTTTGTAGCAGTAAGCGAACTTGATGTAGCACGGTGTATTAAAAAAATCAAATCAAATGCTATCGGGGAAGATGGAATATCGATTAGATTTAAACTAGTACTACCACATGTGCTAAGCCCCCTTGCGCATATAATAAACCACTGCTTCACTACCGCAAGTTACCCTGAGATCTGGAAAGTGACTACTATTATTCCCATTGCAAAGAAAATTGCTAGTGAACCCTGCGATTTTCGACCTATAAGTTTGTTGTCCTCAGTGTCGAAGGTGTGTGAGAGTCTCGTGGCAGAGCAAATCAATGGCCACATTAATTTATATAACCTCATGTCCGAGCATCAGTCGGGGTTTCGACCAGGGTACAGCTGTTCGACTGCGTTGTTTAAAATTATGGATGATATAAGAGTTTCTTACGATATGCGGCATTTGACATTGCTGTGCTTACTGGACTTCTCTAAGGCATTCGACACTGTGAACCACTCACTACTCTGAAAAAACTTAAGCTCTATTTTGGTTTCTCTGACTCCGCGGTTCGTTTTATTCAAAGTTATCTTGTTGGTAGGTCTCAAAGAGTTAAGGTGGGAAACAATTTTTCTGTATTTAGAAGGATCATGAGGGGAGTTCCACAAGGCTCAGTTCTTGGCCCACTACTATTTACCATGTTTATTAATGCCATATTCAATAAGTGCAAAAATGTCACCATGCATGCGTACGCCTATGGACCTTCAGCTATACTTATCCACACCTATTGGACTCTTTGATGATTTATTTCTTAAAATGAATGAGGATCTACAAACAGTTGCAGAGTGGGCCAGAACCAATATGCTTAAATTAAACCCCCTTAAATCATATATACTGCCAATCTCTAAAACACCCCTCCAGAACACTGATTTCCTACCAGTACTACTAAACGACACTGAGCTGAAAACAGTCAAAAAGGTAACTAATCTTGAATACATTGTCAATTCAACTCTGTCCTGTGAGGACCACATCAACTCGTGTGTAAGTAAAGTTTATTATGTTTTACAAAACCTTCGTATGACTGCTTCGTTCATGCCAATAAATACTAGGAGAAAGTTGGTGATACAATTGCTGCTCCCAATAATAACATACTCTGAAGTTGTTTATAGCCAGCTAGATTCAAGGTCGTCTCACAAGCTGTTAGTTGCATTCAATAACGATCTGAGAAGATTTGATCATATCTCGCAATATTGTAACCTAATTTTGGGCATGAGTTTATTCGATTACCTTAAGGCAAGAAACTGTATGTTCTTACACAAAGTTATCTACTCGCAATCCCCACGATATCTTTTTGATAAACTTGAGTTCTGCAGGTCAAGTAGAAGTATGAACATTTTGGTCCCAAGATACAACTTCATTAACGCCAGTCGACTGTTTTTCGTAAGCGCGATCAGATTGTGGTATTCACTTCCACCCAGTATCAAAAGTATTCCAAACAATAAGACCTTTAAGCATATAATTTTCAAATACTTCTCTTAACCACTGATTCTATCTCTCTGTATCCCACTCTTCTCTGTCGCTATCTCTAATTTTATTTTCTCTGTCGTTTATGTTACGGCTGGTAAAAATTATTTCTACAAATTATTGTAACTTCTTTTGATTTTTATATGAAATCGGTTGTTATGTGTAATGTATTCAATTTCATATTTTGAACTAAATTTGTCTAATGTTTAAAAATTAATTGCTTTAAATTTTATATAAATTCTGTTTAAACTGTATTTTCATCTTATTAATGATTTTTTCTTCCAAAATTTGTAAAATGTTAATTGCTTTAATTTTATATAAATTTTATCTGTATCTTAGTAATGGTTGTTATGCTCTCGTGCAATGTATTTTATATTTTTCTCTGGGCTTCTAAAAGAGATTTGACTCTTATTTGCCAACATTATATGTTAAATAAATATACTCGTTGTTTTCAG
Source organism: Coremacera marginata (assembly GCA_914767935.1). Lineage (NCBI taxonomy): Eukaryota > Metazoa > Arthropoda > Insecta > Diptera > Sciomyzidae > Coremacera > Coremacera marginata. The sequence goes on from OU612044.1 coordinate 164,001,199, forward strand.
TTTCACTGTGTCAGTTTATTGAATAAAAACGGTTTATATATTGTTGAATTATGTAAAAGCTGTACTAATTGCTTTATTGTTTACTTTGAATAATTATCACCAAATAAAACCCAACTCACTTTAATGAGAATTCGTGGAATAAAGAGAGATTAGTTAGGTTTATTTAGGATGCGTCCTTCTTTGAGTTTCTGTAATTTGAAGAGCGAATGCATGCAACAAGCCTGTTCTTGTCTACACAAGAATATCTAATAGCCATAGAAGACGGTGCTTGTTGTCATATAGCCAAGTAGATAGTCAAGTTATACACATGATGTGAACTGCGTTCTATCCATGTCCTAGGTAGTTTTTAGAAATGTTATAATTAAAAGAGTCAGTCGTAAAAGTTACTCCGTCGGTGTTTGATATCGAGTGCTTAGATTTACATATATAGTTCGTGTGTTTTGTAAGAAAACCAAAATGCAATGCCGAAAATAGTGTGCAAGATAAATTCGAACAAATTTTGCTACGTTTGTGGATTGTATATTCAAACCAAAACGATTCGAATTATTACAGATGCATTAAAATCAGCTTATTTAAGTTATTTTGGATTTTCCATTCGACATCATGACAAGGAGCGGGTAACGCATGTATCTTGTTCTAATTGTCCGATAACTCTGCAAGAATGGGCTTCAGGGGGAAAACGAAAAATTAAATTCAGTGTGCCAATGTCCTGGAGAGAGCCAACTAATCATGAAACTGATTGCTACTTCTGTTTGACTAAGTTGATTGGAACCAAAGGTCGTCGTGAACGCATTGTCGAGTACGCCGATATCTCGTCGGTGACGAAACCAGTTCCACACTCTGACAAGCTACCAGTGCCAAAATGTCCCGACTTAGAGAGCAGGAAGCGAAGGAGACATTCAGAAGTATCGAGCAGCTCTAAAGTATCGACTGTAAGTGAGTTCATCCCGAACGTACAAACGAATTAACCACGCCTTTTATCGCAAGCTCAACTAAGTGATTGGATACGTGACCTAAAATTGAGCAAACAAGATGCAGAGCTGCATGCATTTCGAATGAAGCAGTATAACTTTTTAGCTCCAGGAATCATGGTAACTATTTACCGTAATCGAGGTAATCGTTTAGCCAAATATTACGCCAAGGATGGCGGAATTTGTTACTGCACTGATGTACATGGCCTGTTTACAGAACTCGGTCAGAGTTACGATCCAACTGAATGGCGTTTGTTCTTTGATGGATGCAAATACAGTCTCAACGCTGTTTTGATGCATAATGGCAACCATAAGCCTTCGATTCCAATCGGTCACGCCGTGGAGATGAAAGAAACGTGTACTTCAATGGCAGCACTTTTGAAAAAAATCAATTATGAAGCTCGTAATTGGAAAGTATGCTCTGATTTAAAAGTGGTCGCTCTGCTCACAGGCTTACAGGGCGGATTTACAAAGAATTGCTGTTTTCTCTGCAAGTGGGACAGCCACGCGCGTCAACACCATTATGAACGGAAAAACTGGCCGGCTAGAGATGACCATATTGTTGGTGAAAACGATATTTCACAGCCACCATTGATAGCGAAGGAAAACATTATTTTTCCGCCGCTGCACATAAAACTAGGCTTAATGAAAAACTTTGTAAGGGCCTTAAAAGACAATCCGAACGTAATGAGCTACCTGAAAAATGCATTTCCAAGACTATCAGAAGCAAAACTAAAAGAAGGCATCTTTGTAGGACCACAAATAAGGAAGCTCCCTCATGACGAGGAATTTCCAAAATGTTTGTGAAATTCGGGAAGATGAAATTGCAGCATGGAAAGCATTCCAATATGTTGTCAGCGATTTCCTTGGAAATTGTAAAAGTCCTCAATACGAGCAACTTATCGAGAATTTGTTCGAAAAATATGAAAAAATAAGTTAATATGTACTTTGATATATTACAAGTCCTTACAATATATTGAGTTAAGTTTGTAATGAAAAACTTTTGGTTTCAATCAACAGATATCAATATGTCATTGAAAATACATTTCCTCCACTCGCAACTCAGTTTTTTTCCGAAAAACTTGGGCGCGGAGAGTGACGAGCACGGTGAGCGGTTCCACCAGGATATGATGGCAATCGAAAAGCGCTATCAAGGAAGGTGGAATATCGAGATGATGGGTGACTATTGCTGCTTTCTCAAACGAGAAGATGTTACTGACTCGCATCGAAGAAACAATACTTCTCTCAATTATTTCTAAATTTTAACATACATTGCAATCTTATCTGAATAGTAAAAACTGTATCGAATTGTATCGTATAGAGACAAGAACAATAAAAGTGGGTTTTTAAAATATTTGTCCCACTATTAAAAAGGTGCTTTTGTTTTATTTCATAGCAAAAAGGTTCTTCGATTGCTTAGCTAGGTAATGGTCCCAAACCAATTTTCCCGAATAAATGTCAAAATATAAGACAAATAAGAGAAGTGACTTAAATAATTTCGATAAAATATGTGTCCACACAACTCTGCAAACAATTTCTAAGATGTATTTTATATTATTGACTTGACTGAATAAATCCAAAACCGATTTTCAATAATGTTTAAAAATTCCAAATTTAATGATATTGACAAAATTTACTAAAATAATTCTCAAAAATTCATTTTTTGTTGGATTCATACGAAATTTATCTTAAACTGTGCTTAGATACCTCATCTATCAATGACAAAAGGAAAAACTTATAATATAGTTTTGGAACATATTGGAAATTACAGTTAAAAAACGATTTATCTAACATTTTTCGCAAAAACTACAGGTGTGCACGGTACAATTTTGCTTTTTACGCCCAAGGTACCGGTACGATTAAGTTCATATGTATATGAGATGATATGTAATGAAAAAAAGTGCAAATTTTTTCTAAACAATGAAAAAAGAAACATGAAAATCGGGCCATTGTATCAAATGCTAGAGCTGCTAGGGCAAGATCACCTTTTTGAAAAAACTGCTAAAATTGAATATACGAATTACTCGAAAACGGCTGCGTCGATATGAAAACAGTTGCCATTTTTGGAATCAGCGGGCCAAAGTCCTTTAAAAAAAGTTATTGATTTGCTTGGAACAAATTTTTTTTTTTCCATTTTGTGGAGTAGTGCAATACAAGCATAAGCTTTCGATATTTATATAAAAGTAACAGAGAATGAGTATAAAAATGTATGGGCATAAATTTGCGAACACACTTCAATGGCTAACTAGACACAAATCATTTATACACAAGCACACATAAACATAATTAGCACATCCACACAACAAAAAAGTAATATTTACTCACCCTAAAGTATTCGCTGGACCATGTTTCGTATTGTATAATTCTTCAAGACGAGGTATTGTCAAAAATTTCTTCATTGAAACGCCATTTTCTAAAAGTAGCTTAACAAAATCTATTCTATCGTGTTCAAGAGCCTGCATCATAGCCTCATCCAGAGCACCTAAAATTATGCAGCAAAATTCAATACAACAAATCAATAAAATACAAAAGAAGAGTAGCTGACATCAAATAAAACGAAAATGAGGTGGGGAAAAAGCAAAATGAGGTCAATCAGAGGCGCAATATAAATACAATAGAGTTTGTTATTGAAGGACTTTGTTCTCTGTGCTTACCGTGTGGCCACTCTTGGCCATAGACAAAAATTTCACTACGCGCTATATCCACACGATTCCATGTTAAGGCAAGGCTTAGTTGTTCGGGCGGACTGAGATGTTGTGACTTAAAGAGCGCTGTGAGAATTGTTTGATCCAGCTCTTGCGCCTCGCCTTCGGGTTTTTCCTGAATGCGAAAGACGGTTATCTGTGAGGGGGAGGAGGGGAAAAAATATAAGAGCACAAAAATATGTGTTTAAAAAATGCGTCAGATTTTCATTTCTGTGGTTAAAGTTAAAGGAAGCGGCTAATGTGCGGGTTTAGGTACTCGATTAAATAACAAATATATTAGGAGTCACAAGTCTAATGTCAACAAGTTTGAATTTATGCTAAGATATGAAGATTTATACGCTTGCTTAGAGGCATAAAATTGGGTAATATTTTTTAACAAGCTGTTCGAGGTTTTTATACGTTTTTTTTATATTTTTTAAGTAATAACTAATGGCGCTCAAATGAGTGTAAAATATGCGGTAAGGTTGTTAAAACAAATTTTCTAAGGCTATGCAAAGAAATTTTGAGAATGTGATGATGATGATGATGATGGAGTTTAAAGCAGCACTCAGAAATATGGCAAAGCTTTAATAAAAGATAGAAATTCTAACCAGTGCATTATCTTAGGCCTAATTTTTATCTATTTTTGAATGCATTTATAAACTTTTGGAGTTAAAAAAAAAATTAATTTTACGAACTCGCAAATAAATAATATTTTTAAGCATTTGTTGGACTTAAATGACTCACTCAAGACTGAATTGTTTGTCAATAAAAAAATTCAACTTTTGTGATTTAGTACATTTTGGGGTGTGTTATATTTTAAATTCAAGTCACTATTATATGAAGAGGTTGTTTGTTCTTTTCGCTAACGTTTGTTGTATGCCTGCAAATATGTTACATTAAGTGGGAGGTAAGGTTTGACAACTTTTTTTTCCATATTTTTTATTTTTGTTTCTGAAAGTACAACATCTGAAGTATATTGTTTTAAATTTTTAGGTTATTCGGAGCAAAACTAACGAAGTAACAGTACGTTGAATGATCGCACCTCTAACTTAGTTTTGCGCGCCTTTTAGCTACCTGCGCTTAGCTGCAGCGGTAACTGTTTTGGTCTGTATTGTATTACTTTTATCCCCTATTTTCGTCTTAATATCTTAAGGAGAGTGGTTTCACGCAGATCAACAACGAAAGCTTCAACCAACTCATATGAAAAATTAGTCTCAAATCAGTGAGTGGTACCGCAACTGTCGTTGAAATTGCAGCATATGTAGCAGCATCACTTTTAAACGAAGGCTCTACTGCTTTTCTGACCTTCATGCAAGATTTGGGCATCACTTCAGGACCAAATGCGCATGAATGGGCGCGCGCGACAGACTCTTTGCGGATCAGCAGAGCGGACAAGTAAGCTGCTCGCGAGACCAAAGAAGGCAAAGTATTACGTAGACAGGAGCAAAAAAATGCCTAAGATAACGTGGATGATAGTGATGTACTGTTTGGACCCGGCATCGATGATGACATGTACGTATTTTATAAGAAAATTCAGTTTTTTTCAAGATATTTTAATTTTTTCAGTCTACAAAACTTTAAATCGACTTTCCTTAGCATGTAATTTTTAAAGTTGGTGACCAGCCTACAGAAAAAACTACTGAACCGATTGTTTTGAAATTTTGTACACAAATTCTACATGTAAATAGCTCTCTAGTTACGTCGAGTTTTTTAAAATTTTTTAATTACTAACAATTTCACAATAACAAATAGGTCGATTTTTTCGTCAAAAATCGTAACTTTGGCTTCAAAATGGTGCCAAAAATTAAAAAATTTTAACAAAAATTTTTTGAAATATTCTTCAAATGTTGTACTTTTCTGTAATAATATGTAAAATACACCTACAGTAATAATTTTTTTCCAAAACAAAATTCATAAAAAAAGGTATTTTTTAGACAAAACAAACCTTACCCTCCCCTTAAAGCAGTTAACGATTTTTGCGTTAATAACGTAGCATATGTTAAGGTACTGTAGCGTGGATATGAGAGAACAGTACATCGAAAATGTGCATTGTAGATAATTTCACTCATTATTTTGTTGCGTTAAAGATCGTGTACTTGAACACAAACAACACTACGATAGCATAAGAGACCACACACAAAAGCATACCATAGCGTAAGCTACATTCAAAGAATCGTGTGTGTAGCTATTTTGAGAGACAAAAAAAGCAGAGAGCTGAGACCTTAAACGTTTTAATCATAGAGAAATTTTCAAGGACGATATCGTTAGCGAAATTATTGAGAAGGATATCGTTAGCTATAATTTCTCAAAAATTTTATCATTAAAAATCTCAAGAACGATATTTTCTCGATAATTTCTCGATATTTTTAACATTGTGATTATCGAGAACAATTATCGGTGGCCTTGGCATTCTGGTTAAGGTGCTAATGAGGGTTAAGGTTTACCTGTTAGTTAAGGTATACTTGAAAGCAAAGACAAATAATACACTACGGTAGCGTTAAAAATGAAGACATATATTATCATTCAGTAGCGTAAGCTTCACAGGTGCAGTTTTTGACAGACAAATATAGCAGAGAGCTAGAACTTTCAACGTTTTAAGTATCGAGAACGCTTTGTTACCTACCGATAATTTCTCGTTAAATTTATCATAAAAATTTCGGGAACAATATCGTTAATAACACAGTGTGACGGCTAAAAAAGCACAACCAAACTTTATAGAAATTCTCAAAAAGGGATATGTTGAGAGCCCATCGCACCTGGTCTGACCTCTCAATGTCGTCACAATTTTGCTAAAATGCTAAAATTGCTAAAATTAATAAAAATGCTAAAATTTTGTTGTGCCGACATTCATTGAATTTGTATGGACTTTACCTTGTTGGAAATGAAAAACAAAATCCACTTCTTTCCGGTAGAGTTTCACGTAATATAAAGCGTAATATAAAGTAATATAAAGCTATGTAACAAGAAATCCGATAAAATATGAAATGAAGCGTACAGCGAAGTAAATTCTTGTATTTTTCTGAAATTTAAATAAAAAATTGCTGTTTAAGTCAATTTCATTTAAATAAAATTCCATTAACGACATTCGAGTTTTCACAAAAATTAATTGGTATGAGTGTTTGACGAAGAAAAAAATACCTTATAATAATAGCGGCCATTTAACGAATTCTTAACCGATTTCGACGATCTTGGATTTAATGGAAAGGTATTTTTACGTACAATTAATTTTTGCGAAAACCCGAATGCCGCTTAAGAAATTTTATTTAATTTAAATTGAAAGAAACATCCATTTTTTATTTAAATTTCAGAAAAATACAAGAATTTGCGGATTTCTTTTTACATAGCCTTATTTTACGTGAAATTCTACCGCAACGAAGTGGATTTTATTTTTAATTTCCAACAAGGCAAACGACCATAAAAATACAATGAATGACAACACAACAAAACAACTTAATTTTAGCACTTCAACTTTAAAAATTAATAAAAAAAAAATTGTGACGACATTGAGAGGTCAGACTAGGTGCGATGAACTCTCAACATATTCGTCTTTGAGAATTTTTATAAAGTTTGGTTGTGCTTTTTTTTTTTGTTTGTCGATTTCGTCACACTGTGTAATAATTTATCAATAATTTTTTGGTTTTAATTATCGGAAAATTATTTTGAATGTATTGTTAGCGATAATGTTTTGATAATTTTATGATTGAAATTATCGAAAAATTAACTAAAGCGATATCGTTAACAATAATTTTTGAATGATTTCCCGATAATTTCATTGTTTTTATTACACAGGAATAATCGATAACGATATCGTTACCAATAATTTATCGTTACTTAAGCAATAATTATGTCGATTTAATTATAAGGAAATTATCGATACTTTTTTGTAACTTTATCGTTTTTATAAACGAAAAATTATCAAGAGCTTATAGTTAAATAGATAGTAAATAAAGAGCGATAGAAAGAAATGCATGCGACGCCCGCACAGCGCGGTTTTTAAATTTTAGGATGACAAAATTCCAAAAAAATTGTTTTGTGAAATTTAAAAAAAAAAAGTTTTTATTTCGAAAGTAATATATTTATCTAATTTATCTAACAATACCTAGAAATCTGACAACCACTTGTATTTTTTTTAAAGATTTGTTTAAGTTTGAAGTTTTATCAAGCAGCAAAAAAGTGAGTGAAATTGTGTGTCAACTTAAACAAGTATAACTTTTTTCGAAAATAATATTTTTATACCCCAACGCGTACTGCGTAAGGGGTATATTAACTTTGTCATTTCGTTTTAACGCCAATAAGAAGGCGTGTCAGGTATAGATAAGTATATATTTTTTTGGTCAGCATCACCTCCTGAGTCGATTTCCGTGTGTCAGTCTGTCTATCCGTCTGTCCGTCTGTCGACACGATTACAGCCGTAATTTTAAAGCTATCGCAATGCAAAAAAATATAAGCTTATTTTTAAAAAAGGAAGATCAAGCTCGAGAATGAGCTAAATCGGATGAAAACTGCGCCTACCTCCCATACAAAGGGACTTTATTTTAACCGTAAAATCTTTTCAAAATCCACAAACATTAATGAAATGCTTCGAAATTTTACCAATATAAGCTTTGGTCTTCAATATAAATCCTGACAATGAAATTTCGAAAAATCGGATAAAAACCACGCCTACCTCTCATACAAAGAAACTTTATATTAACCGCAAAATCCCTCAAAAATCTGCTCAAATTGCAGAAATGGCTTAGAATTTTGCACATAGGCTTTTATATAAAATATAGACTATCACTATGATTTTTCGGAAAATGGGATGAAAACCACTCCTACCTCCCATACAAAGTGGCTTTATTTAAAACGTTAAATCGCTTAAAAATCTGCAAAAATTGCATACAAACTTAGATATTTAACATAAGCCACTCTTTGATATTTGGCAAAATTGGATGAAAACCACGCCTACCTTCCATCAAAGTGACGTCATCAAAATTGAAAAACTTTCGAAAATATATATAACTGAATGACATCGTGTCTGTATGTACCCAAACTGACGCAGCCGCTATGGGGGTGTTCCGAGAGAAAATTTCTTCGCAAAATCTTCGGTCCTGTTCGAGTCGGCATCCGAATGAACCACGAGCTGTATGAGCTCTACGAAGACATTGACGTAGTTCGCCGTATAACTGTGCAGCGACTACGCTGGCTGGGTCATGTCCATCGTATATACGATGAAGCTCCAGCGAAAAAGGTGCTCGAGGCGAGGGTCGCTGGTCAACGACGACGAGGGAGACCATGCCTCCGATGGATGGACCAGGCTGAGGAAGCCCTAATCGCACTGGGTGTATCCGATTGGAGAGGGCGCGCGCAAAGCAGAGGCGCCTGGCGACAGCTGATGACGTCGGCCGAAACCCGGACACGGGTTGTTAGGGCCACCTAAGTAAGTTAGTAAGTAGTATGATTATAGATCTTGATCTCAGTACAGATCAATATGAATTATTAAAAAAGACACACAAAGTCAATTTATCTCAGATTATATCATTCATGCGGTCATATTAAATATGAAAAATTATTATGTTACCCTGATAACACTAAAGTATGCGAAAGTTCTGCTGAAATTTAACTGAAATAATTACTAGATCATACTATCAGAAGACTTTGCATCGTTCAAAAAGAAGTTTTTTTTAGCAGCCTGATCTTTGTAATAACGATCTTACTATAATAATAACAAGAAACTATCATAAATAGAAATATGGTATGAAACTCGGTTCAAACAGAAATATTCTGTTGGTGATGATGGGTTTGATAGCAGTCTTTTCAGTGTTTACGGTGTCAATAAAAATGTTTTCAACTTCGAATTAAAATTTAGTTATATGGCAAAATCCAGCACTTTCATCTGTTGGGTATTGCCGTCCAATTAAATTTAATTTCACGAAGGAAACAGTAGACACAATTTCGAAGGAGGTTAATCACATTAAAATACAAATAGCGCTTCACACTCCTACAATTTTAATACGAGTATTAGAGCAACTTCAAATATCAGTTAAGGCAACATTAATTGTATGCATAATTGATGGCAAAGTATGTAATGTGTTATCTTCCAACACATATTCACAAAAATGCTTCATTTGTCGAGCTACACCTTAACTTATGAGCCAACCGGAAACACTTTTAGATACTACACCGAAAAAAAAGCAATAGGTAAATCACCTAAGTCAGCTTAGATAAAAATAATTGTATGGGAATTATAAACTTATGCTTATTCACCTAAGCAATTTATAGTTTAATACATTGCTTTGAAAGTACATACTTCGAAACCTTGCCAAAAAAAAAAAAAATTGATTAACTTAACCCCAAAATCCAAAAATACAAAATTAAAAAACAAGAACCATGGATGGCTTAAGCATAGTTTTGAGCTATTTTCTGCAAAACAAAAACACAGTTGCGTCATTAGACACACAAGAGAAGGATAGATTTCATAATTTAATGGGTTTTTTTTTTTTTTGTAATAAAACCACTTTTAAATTCAAAAATAACATAAAGTAAATGAAAAAACACACGTTAATATTCACAAAAGTAAATTTTATTACATTTTATCAACAAAACGAAAAGAAAACAAGAAAAAAAAAATGTCTTTGCCCGCAGTGTGGAATCGAACCTGGAACTTTTGGTGCCAGCCCATCGCTCTACCCACTGATTTAAGCAGCCTTGCTACTACTTGCCGATATAACTGCAGCTTTGTTAACAGATGCTGTATTAAGAGATGCAGTATGTCGCAGTATTCTGTTGATAGCCATACAACAAGAATATTTTAATAGATTATTGTGTATGCTGCACCATAGCTTCAGTTGTAATTAATATTGAATAAATCACTCCGCGTAACGAAGGAGTTTGGCTCAATGTATAGTGTAGTGACTTTATATACAGTGATATCGGTTGGTTGTGGGTTCGCATCTCAATGGCATTCGAAGGTAAAATTTTTGTATTTGATATTTAATTTAATTTAATGGTATTGTTATAATAGACGTCAAGCAGCAAGAAAAGCCTAGAAGTCGTTAATTTCTAAGAGAATAACGGTGTTTATAAAAGAAAAATTTGTGTTGTTGCCAATTTTAGTCAAGCAAATCACAGAACGAGAGGCGGCAGCTTAAAAAAAAAAAGGAAAATAACAAAAAACCAAAACCCGAAAAAAAGTTATATTTATGAAATTCAATTTTTTTTTAAAGTGGTGTATAAAAAATTACCAAATACTTGGTTAATTTATCACCCAAATAAAAGTTGGCAAGTCAACATCCAAAACTTAGGCGTTTTGATGAAGTGCTTGGGTGGCTGAAAACTGCCAAAGCCGTCTTATAAATTATACTAGGTTTTTTTTCAATTTAACATAAGCTTCTTTTTCGGTGTATATCATAGAAGATGAGGAAATGCTTTCCTTTGGACTTTCTCCATTGCATGTTTCTGGATAAGGTTTATGGAATGCTTGCTCCATATAAGTTATAAGCTTGAAATGAAGAACTGACAAGCTTAAAGTGCTGATCTTGAGAGTAAAGTTCCAAGCCTAAAGCTCCATATTCAGCAGAGATTTAAAGAGAAATTGGGGCTTTTAGTAGACATTCCTAAGCAAGGAGGCGAAAACAGATATGATGCAAACAACGCCAAAGAGTAGTTCTTTAGGAATGCTAAAAAAATCATCACAATTAACCCGAAGAAGTTTGAAACTAATTCAAAGGTTCCACATTATTTTGGAATGCTTAAGTTGTGGGTTTTCAGTAGATGAAAATGCTTTTGTAAGGTATGCAGCAGCTGATACAAGAAGATTTGACTCAGAATAAAATAATTAAAACAAAAAGCCCACAAATTTCTATAAACTTTCCTGCTAAAATACAATAGGCGTAGGTAAGCGTAGTAGTTGACTGATTACGCCCACTTTCATATACAAATTTTAATGAACTAAAAGCTTGAATTTTATGAATTTAGCATGCATAAAACCAATCTTAAGTTACCATTGATATTCCAGTTGTATGGGAGGTAAGAGTGGCAGTTGAGCGATCGCGACCATTTTTTTTTTGTATCTATATCTTTTTTATTATCAACATCATCGTGCAAAATTTCATGTCCGTACCTGAAATAGTTTTTGACTTTTTGAGATATAACTTTTGTCATGCTAAAATTGAAAAACGCACTATACCCCGTGTGTGTAAAACGCATTAGTGCAAAATTAGTAACCTAATCTAAAAGCTACTGTATGTTGTTTGCGTTGATTGCTTACCACGCAAACACTACAAACAGTACTGTATGTTTTTCTATCGAACGGTACAGAATGATAATGTTTGTGTTCATTTTGCCAGTTTTGTCAAATTTAAAGTCAATGCACCCAAAATCCACTCCCTTTGTTTAATTTAAGTTGTAACTATAATAAAATAATTTCCTTATATGAAATATTAGTTGCACATCCAGGTCATCTACTAATATTCTGCAAAAAATTAATAATTTTTTTTTGCCACTATATAAATAATTTTGAAAATAAAAATTAAAAGTAGCTTTAAAGTACGCAAAAACTCTTTAAACCTCGAATTTAAACTAAAAAATTACATGAAAAAAATGCGTCTTTAAAAAAAATGTATATGAAAGTTTATTTCGGTCACAGAGGTCATCTCAAAAAAAAAAAAAACCTACCCAAACTACCTTTAAGCAGCTTGCCTTACAGTGCCCACGTGTGTAAAGTAACAAATAACGATAAAGCAAGAGTGTCCTAAACAACTGGTATTAAATTGTCCTTGATGTCACAAGTTGTTTTTTTTTTTACACATTCAGTGTTAACAAGGATTAAAGTAGAAAAAGTTCGAATGACGTGCACAACAATATAAGGGTCAAAAAGGATTTACATGCTTTTTTTGTTACATTTTCCGTCAGTTTATTCAGCAATCAGCATGAATGTGAAAATAAAATTAAGTTCATTCAAGACATAGAATGTAAGTTGTTTAGAGGCAATATATTTTTTGATGGGTAACCATTCTTTCAATATTGATTATATGCAACATTATTTAATAAAAAATAAGCAAATAAAAAGAAGGCAAAATAAAAAATTCTAAAATTCTAAAATTATTCAACATTCCGGGAATGCATTTTTAAAGGGAAAAATAATTTTATATGATTGAGAAAAGTACAGCATTTCTTACAAATTTTACCATCATCAAGACAGTTCAAGTTTCACGAGTTTGCCGCAATTTTTTCTTCCTCTTGAGATCAAAAACATTTTTTATAAGATTTTAAATTTGCTTGGTTTGAGTTATACGAAGAGAATGCTTTTGTTCTGCTTTGCATGACAAAATATGAGAATGATGTCATAAAAAGCACATTACATCAATTTTATTCACTGATTTATGTGAACAGAAGCAGCTGCTTTCATCTTCTATGAAGTTGAACTTTAATGGAAATTTTATAGAAACATTTAATATAAGTAAGAAAAAAAAAACTTGCCGAAATTAATTGTACGGCTCAAGTTCAGGCTAGAAGATACTCATATCACGTAGTTTTTCAAGTGGAATAAAGAGTGCACATATTTCACTTATTTTTTTGATAAATTATATTTTTTATTTTTTGACTTAAGCTACGTTCAACAGAATAAAATCATTGCAAAATATTTAATCAAAGCTTTAAGCATATTTATGCTTTATAAAGGCAATGTATAGAGTTTCAATGTATATAGTTGACTTCTTTAACGTAAATTGAAACAAAAAATTTGTATGTATTTAAAAGTAATATAAGTGATATGCATGGAAAAATCCGTTAACTAATAAAATTTGTTTGTTGTTAATTCCATGCTAAGCTCACCCTATAATGAGTGACGCATTCGGTCGATGCAGTCTATAACAATACTAAAAATTTTATATATGAGTTTTTGTTACCCAAAGCAATGCTTTGCATAGGAGCTACGATTTGTAGAAGGTCAATAATTAATCATTTGTACTCAATGACGAGTCGACGCCTATAGTTCATAGATGGTTTTGGACAATTTTTATTTAAGACTGCTTAAGACTTAGCTCTTTTTGATCTAATTTTGGAGTCGGGCAACTGCATCTCTAATTCTGTTTAAGAAAGGTTTTGGAATTGATGTCTTTGTGATCAGAACTTGGAATTGTCAAAATAAAAATATAAACCACTTGTCCTTGACTTTGATTTAGAATCTACTATTTCAATAAGAATCAAGAACAGAGGATAAAACAGACTTAATTTGGCGAGGCCAGCATTATCCAAATCGAAATCGTCTCAAGTAGACCCAAACCTGCCTCTAATGTTCCCTGGGCAACGAAAAGCTGGCAACCGAGAATTTGACGGCTAAACCTAGGGTTTTCTAGGGGCTCCAAGGCTTAAATAGCTTGTGCGTCAGGCTTGAAGCCCGTCACTTAAAATAAAACATAATTTTATTGAAACGCAAAAGAAACGTTACCCAAAACTGTTGACGACTACCGCAAATGAAAAACTCATAATTGTGTATGCACCTGGAATGTATAGACTCTTAATTGCAAAGGCGCCTTTATCCAAATGATTGAAATCTTATAAAACTAAAATGCTAATATCACTGCAATCCAAGAAACGCGATGGACAGGCAAGCATCCTGTGTTATCTATGACAAGGATCATGCGGAGGAGCGCTAGTTTGGGTACGCATTTGTAGTTGGCGCGACACTACGGCATCACATTCTGCGACTCACACCTATAAACAAACGAATTGCCATAATCAGCATCAAGGCTAAATTTTTCAAGGGCGATGTGAACAAAGAAACTTTCTACGAGAGCCTTAAACACGCTTACGAGTGCTGCCCGTGTCACTACATAAAAATCGTGCTTGGTAATTTCAGCAGTAAGGTGGGCAATGCAAACATATTCGGTTCAACAGTTGGAATTGAAGGGTGATTGACTTCGCCGCTATACGAAACAAGATCATAAGCAGCACTTGATTCAAGTATTTTTTTTATTTTCAAGGTCACCTGGCTGTATCCAAATCAAAAAACGTGCAACCAAATTCATCACGCTTAAGGCACACTTCTACAGCCTTCTCATTTTAGAGGCTGCGTAACTTTAACCGGCTTTACGCAACACATAGTTATTTATAAAGGATTTTTCCCGCTTGTTTAAGATCTGCGTAACTTAAAAGCCGAAAATTTCATTTAAAGGCTGCGTAAACTTACCGCATGTTTATGTAATCCGAAATCAGCACTCTCGTTCGTGAAAGAAACGAGCAACAATACTTTTTGATATGAAAAAACGTTGTGCTTATTGTGTTCCACACGAACGAGAGTGGTTCTTTCGGATTACATAAACATGCGGTTAATCTATATTTTTTGTCATCTTCTCGATTAAGGTTGATGTTTATTATAATTTATCAAAGACGTGCTCCAAATCCGAACTTCGTATTACTTTTTTCAGTAACAGATTAGCAAATGTACAAGAATTTTTCAGTAGAATTTTTTTAGTAAAAAATGTTCGAGTGTTTAGACACAAAACTTACAAAATTAAGCAATGAATAAAAAATGCTTATAAATAACAAATTTAAGCAAGGTTGCGTAGAGGAATTTATTAAATATTAAAGTAGCCTATTAAATAAGGCTGCTAGTGTATAAGATATACGCACGATCAGTGGTGCAAACATAGAATTGGATCTTTATTTTAAAACAGCCAAGATCCGAAGAAGCAGAAGTTAGACGTCTACAAGCTGCAATCAAGACGGACAGTCGAAGCCCTCGCCTATCGATTTACACTATTGCTTCAAGAAAGCACTGCCAGAAAGAAAGAAAGCAACGCCATCTTCAAAACCAATGTCACGACCAGGAATATTACGTCATAATATAGAAAGACGCCGTCTACAAGGTCACCCTGCAGTCGTTTGTAACTCCGCCAGATTAGCAACTTAGTTGCGCCTGCCTGTCCAAAGCCAGGATAAAGGAGGGTGGTTGTTTGTAGGATACGTCCTGCAAACGTAAAAACTGATAGGGCCAACCAAGAGCTCGGGGTGGCGCCCATCTTGGTAGCAGGTCAAATTCGCTATACCAATATGAAACAAGCCTGCGAAGGTATAGCAATTGACCTTAAAACTTGTTAGTACGGGGACAGTCTTAACCCGTCAAATGGGGTAGACCCTATCTATCCACCGCACTGAGACCTTAAATCGGCCGATAAATATGGATGTGAGTGTTTTGGCCTGCGTGCTTTATATGTTGACGCTCTGGCTTTCCTTGGGGTTTGCTTATCGACGCTTTGACTCGCCCCCTCAAACTGGCACGGCAGTCACTGAGGGAAGAGTAGAAATGGGTTCTCATACTGAGCACGGCAGTTCCTGAGAACAAGGATGTGGCGTCTCTGTCTGGATGTTGAGATTCTTAGATCATCCAGACTGCCAGAGTAAGAGTGGCAACAAAAGGTCCTCCTCTGTAGGTACCAGCCATGAATAATAGTTTGCAATTGAGCCGGCAGCTGTGAGCTGTTAAAATGGCCCTTTCAGTGCTCATTGAGCACAATCACGCATAAAAATGCACTTCTTCGTAATTGCATTAGTGTATTTTTGGTCTTTTTGCGGGGATGTTATGGATCCTCATTGACGGGATCGAGTTGCCCAGATGACTGTCGTGAGCTGACCCTTCGGGGAGTTTCGTACTGGTTGTGGTTGTGTGAATGCTACACAGGTCTAGATTGACCGGCGGGGTCGCGCAAAGGTACGACCGGGCTGGCATATCTGACTTAATATACAAGAGATTGGATAGGTCTCGTCTTCACCAGTAGATGGATTGTAGGTACGTCACTACTGAAATCTAAACTGGTACTGCTATTACGGGCAATATGTAATTTATTGCATAATGCTGCTAATCAGCAGGGCACTGGGTGATGCTTTGTGTTTGTGAAACGGCTTCCATGTTCGTGTTGCTACACCGGATGCCCCGTATGTTTTACTAGTTAAAACAAAAACGGGTCCGTGTTGTAGTACAACACATAAGTTCTGGTTGTCTGTTTCATGAACTATTACCCTAGGTCTAAAAGGCCCAAGTACTTAAGCCTTGCGGCAGGTGTACTTTATAAACCAGATACTTTCTGCAGTCGTTTGTAATGTGTACTGCACAAAAGGAGCTATACAGAAAAGAGAGACGTCTTTTCAGGCGGAAAAAAGGAGCCAAAAATGCGCGAGTGCGGGAAGAATGAGATATATGGCAACAAAAATAAGGCTCGGAAATTAATCAAACAGATATACTACCTGGCCGATGGTTTTAAGACTGGAGCCGATTTCTGCAAGAATGAAAACGGTAATCGAGTATAAGATATGCAGGGTAGTATCCTGACGTTATAGAATGAACTCTGTTACTATATTAATACTTGCAGGAAAATGTTGGCTTCTGAATCGTGACACTGACAATAATCTCGACAATAGAGGTGCTATCTCCGAAACCCCAACTTCGGATGACTGCGTTGAGGTTCCGCTGCTGGACTATAATGAAATCTTGACAGCCATAGCTCGGCTTAAGAAAAACAAAGCCGAGAGAACCGATGGTCTACCCGCTAAGCTATTTAAGAATGGATGCTAAACAGAGCTTCGCTGCAGAAAATGGTTGGAAGAATGTATTTCAAACGATTGGAGCTTCAGTGTACTCTGACTAATCCACAAAAATTATGAATTGTGACTCTACAATTTGCTCCAACTACCGTTAGATAAGCTTTCTTAATATCGCATATAAAGTCCAGTCAAGAATTTTAAGTGTAAGACTGAAGCCAATACTTCTGCGAATCGGTTAGTAATTCGGTTACGCAGAACCGATATCGGTTAGGATAACAAGAATATTAAATGGCAATTTCAGTTTTCACTTTAGTTTCACTTTAGTATTAAGAACACCACAAGCACAAAACTACTGTTTTGTTTGAAAAGAAAAATTCGAACATGGAACTCCTAGATGAAAAAACAAACATTATAAAAAAATGATTATTATGGAATTTTTTTTTTGCTTATAAGGCAAATGCATCCTTTGCAGCTATAAAAAAGCTGCAGCTATAGCCTTTGTAAGCTATAAAAAAAGAATATTCTTTTAAAATCGAAAATCAAAACTTTTCCCTAGACTTTCAACAATTTTTCTAAATTGTTCTTATTTTATTCATTTATTCTTAAAATCATTTCATTCATGCATTTCTGCTAAGTGTAGCAAAAAATGTTATGTTGTTAGTAGAGAAATCTTGTAAATACCAGTTACTTTTTCTATTTGGTCATTATACATAGTTTTGTTACACTTCAGAGCAAATTTAATTTTCTTAAAAACTCATCATAAAGCAAACTTCAGCCTCCATGCACTTTGAATCTTTAACAATGACTATAAAAAAGTACTTACAAAGTTTCTTTTCAAAAACTGAGTAAAAAAAAAACAAAACATAAAAATGCAAGTAGAAAACTTTTCCCGAACTATTCTGAGCACCAAGCACCAAGTCGAACGTCATAAAAAAACTAAAATTTAATAAACTTGTAATAGCTTGAGTACCAACAACATAAACAGCAACAACTACAACTACAATAGCAGCAGGTAGAATACAAAAGCTATAATAAAAGGACATCATTGCTGGACATGGACAACAATGGCACTTACCAGATTTTTATTACGCGTACACTGCAAAAGTTCCTGATAAAGTTTGTCCGCCTGATCCAGACCAACTTCAAAAGTTTTCTGAATAGTTGTGAGCAAGTATTCACGCATCGATTCAAGTACTGGCTGCTCATCACCATCCGATGCATATCTGCAACGAAACGTGGAAAGCGGATAAATAGAAACTTATTCAAACAACACAAATAGATGATGAAATATTCAAAAGAAAATTGCTACAAATTTGCACAAAATAGCGACAAATGATTAATTAAAACAGTTGAAATAAACGACGTATTAAAAGTTAACAAATCACTAGCTAGAAACTCAGCAAGCAACACAGCCACGTTGGCTGATGATGGCTTAAAGGAATATAGCGCGATGGCGAACAACGATAATGCGATAGTAAGGAGGAAAGCGGGACGAACAGATGGGCAGATATTAACTATGCGGGCGTGCGGCTGGTAGCTGCTGTTCAGAGAAACAACATTTATCTTTATAGGAATTAGCGTGAGTGTCAGTGAGTGTGTTTGTGAGTGTTTTAACAGAAAATCCCATAACCACTGAAAATTTGCTGCTATTTAACACAGACAATTTGTCGGGAAATGCTGAGCTGTAAATACTTGAAGCTATTTGAGCTTTTTGCTTGCTTCTATAGTTTCAGAGAGTTTTAGCCTGTGGCAACGCTTAATTGAAATAATTACGCGCGACAAACAGTGTAGACAGCACGCAGCAGAATTTACAAGAGTTAATTTAAATATTTTGTCGCAAAGTGCGTCGCAAAGCATAAAAAGCAGTGGCTGCGCGAGGCAAATATTAAAAACAAAAATCCTCGCGGCTTGACTGCGACTTTTTTCATTGGATACTTTTGCATTACGACTTTTTGTAGTGAAATAAACATATTTTATTTGGCATTGAGATAAATTAAGCAATCTGTTCTTAACTTGTTTCAAAAGGATTTAATTCTGTGATATTTTCACTGTGACTAATATATAAAACTGGAACGTTTTTAATTTCAAATCAAGAAAAATTAACCAAATTTCCTTATAACTTATTCCCTAAGGATTAATTTCCTGAATTAATATTTTGAACAAAAATGTTTCCCGTATCAGTATCAGAGTCGCATTAGTATCAATAAAATTATCAATATTTATATCAATGCCATCAATATCGATATTAATATGAATATAAAAATGAAAATGAAAATGAATATGAATATGAAAATGAATATGAATATGAATATGAATATGAATATGAATATGAATATGAATATGAATATGAATATGAATATGAATATGAATATGAATATGAATATGAATATGAATATGAATATGAATATGAATATGAATATGAATATGAATATGAATATGAATATGAATATGAATATAAATGTGAATATGAATATGAATATGAATATGAATATGAATATGAATATGAATATGAATATGAATATGAATATGAATATGAATATGAATATGAATATGAATATGAATATGAATATGAATATGAATATGAATATGAATATGAATATGAATATGAATATGAATATGAATATGAATATGCATATGAATATGAATATGAATATGAATATGAATATGAATATGAATATGAATATGAATATGAATATGAATATGAATGTGGATATGAATATGGATATGGATATAAATATGAATATGGATATGGATATAAATATGAATATGAATATGAATTTGAATATGAATATGAATATGAATATGAATATGAATATGAATATGAATATGAATATGAATATGAATATGAATATGAATATGAATATGAATATGAATATGAATATGAATATGAATATGAATATGAATATGAATATGAATATGAATATGAATATGAATATGAATATAAATATGAATATGTATATAGATATTAATATGAAAATGAATATTAATATCATTAAAAATTAATATATATGAATATGAAAATGAATATGAATACGAATATGAATATGAAAATGAATATGAATATGAGTATGCATATGAATATGAATATGAATATAAATATGAATATGAATATGAATAAGAATATGAATATGAATATGAATAAGAATATGAATATGAATATGAATATGAATATGAATATGAATATGAATATGAATATGAATATGAATATGAATATGAATATGAATATGAATATGAATATGAATATGAATTTGAATTTGAATATGAATATGAATATGAATATGAATATGAATATGAATATGAATATGAATATGAATATGAATATGAATATGAATATGAATATGAATATGAATATGAATATGAATATGAATATGAATATGAATATGAATATGAATATGAATATGAATATGAATATGAATATGAATATGAATATGAATATGAATATGAATATGAATATGAATATGAATATGAATATGAATATGAATATGAATTTGAATATGAATATGAATATGAATATGAATATGAATATGAATATGAATATGAATATGAATATGAATATGAATATGAATATGAATATAAATATGAATATGTATATAGATATTAATATGAAAATGAATGTTAATATCATTAAAAATTAATATATATGAATATGAAAATGAATATGAATACGAATATGAATATGAAAATGAATATGAATATGAGTATGCATATGAATATGAATATGAATATGAATATGAATATGAATATGAATATGAATATGAATATGAATATGAATATGAATATGAATATGAATATGAATATGAATATGAATATGAATATGAATATGAATATGAATATGAATATGAATATGAATATGAATATGAATATGAATATGAATGTGAATATGAATATGAATATGAATATGAATATGAATATGAAAATGAACATGAATATGAAAACGAATACGAATATGAATATGAATATGAATATGAATATGAATATGAATATGAATATGAATATGAATATGAATATGAATATGAATATGAATATGAATATGAATATGAATATGAATATGAATATGAATATGAATAAGAATAGGAATATATGAATATGAATATGAATATGAATATGAATATGAATATGAATATGAATATGAATATGAATATGAATATGAATATGAATATGAATATGAATATAAATATGAATATGTATATAGATATTAATATGAAAATGAATATTAATATCATTAAAAATTAATATATATGAATATGAAAATGAATATGAATACGAATATGAATATGAAAATGAATATGAATATGAGTATGCATATGAATATGAGTATGAATATGAATATGAATATGAATATGAATATGAATATGAATATGAATATGAATATGAATATGAATATGAATATGAATATGAATATGAATATGAATATGAATATGAATATGAATATGAATATGAATATGAATATGAATATGAATATGAATATGAATATGAATATGAATATGAATATGAATATGAATTTGAATATGAATATGAATATGAATATGAATATGAATATGAATATGAATATGAATACGAATATGAATATGAATTTGAATATGAATATATATTAATGTGAACATAAATATGAATATGAATATAAATATGAATATAAGTATGAAAATCAACAACAATATCAGATATCTTTATCAATATCAACGCAGCGCTGCGTTGCTTTATTGAGTCAAAACAGCTTAATGTGTTATTGCGTTGATACACTTCTTTCATTTAAAAAACAAAAAACTTAATAGCGCATGCAAATAATTTCTTCAAAGTGTTCAGTTTCAAAAGCTAAAGCACACTTGAATCCGATTGCAAGCGTCCAACACATTTTGCATAATAGAAACGTGTGTGTATCTGTTTAATTGAAGTATCAACCATGAACAAGGTGCTCGTATAGTTTGACTGCATGCTTCATCTTAAGGTTCATTTAATTTTGGTGGATGCTGAACCAGATATGCTTCATATTTATTTCTTAATATATAAGCCCGGAATGAAATAAAGCATTGTAATCGCTATACTGTGAGGCTATACTGAGCTTAATTTACTAGATAATTCAATGCGCTACCCTAGTTATCGCATTCAAATAATTTACCGTGTAACTCAATGCGCTAATCAACTCAAAATTTCACTGCGCTGATTAAAGTTCCGTTGATACAGTTGTCAGAGCATTTCAAACATCGTCATGGCGCAATATGTATCAGCGCAGAATTTTTTGATGAGTTACCAATGTCTTATATGAATAATATTCCAGTATCAGAAATACCAGGATTATTATGAATATCAAGAATATCAGTACAACCAGGGGCCGAATCGCCGCTTTCGTGAACGTTCAACTTATCACGTAAAATTGTGTTAATTGAATGCAATTCAATGACGAGTTGAGAACGATTCCGTGATGAATTGTACGTTGGCAAATCGTCGATTCGGCACCAGATAATGTATTAGAAATAATAATAATATCAGGCATATCAGATATATCAGAAATAGCAGCACTAACAGAATTATTAGGAATATCCATTTTATAAGGAAAATCCGGTACATCAGGAATACCAAACATAACAGGATGATCAGGAATATTAGTAACATCAGAAATATTGTCAATATCAGAAAATCAGAAGTCTTAGAAAATCAGACATATAAGAAAATCAGTTATTTATATTTAAACAAACTTATGTAAATTAGTTAAATTTATATAAATTGTCTGGATTCTTTCGCCACATATGTTCCAATTAAGTTAAATTAAATTTAAGTGACAATGTGCTAACTTGATATCTTTTAATTTATTTCTAAGGGTTTATAATTTTTAAAAATTATTTACAGTATTAAATGATTTTATGCCTATAAATGTTTCTGTTGAACTCTTTGTGTCCCTTAAGACATGCTTAATGTCTCTAATTGTTTTGAATGACATTCTGGAGTTTTTCAAACAAATTTATACATTCATTGAAGAATGTTTAACAATGACTTAGAACTTCACATGTACAAAAACGTGCTGATCATTGAAATATTGTAGCAATCAAAGGCAACAAAAAAAAAAATCCCAGTAAAAGATTATGCAAATCCAGCAATTCCCACATCAGAACATCCTCCGAAGTACTTCAAACACGATAACACAACAAAATCTTTTAAAAGGACATGCTTTAGGAACTTGTGTAGAATGTCTTATATATGTTGTTTTGTATTTGTTTCTTTTCTTTTTTTTTTTTTTTTTTGCAATTTTTGTTGACTATTTGATGCTTAAACGTTTCTACTTACTTGTGTACGAATGCTATTAAATCGGCGGCACGCCCTGAACCATCACATACAACAACCGGCACAGGCGGCGTATCCGTCACGTACTCAAGTACCGCACGTATTGTGTTTGTACCACCCTCAATAACAAGGCAGACAACTGGAGTGCTGGAATGTGTAACTGAAATGAAACAGATCGAAAAAATAAATAAAAACTATTGAAAGTGAAGAGCTAGTAAAAGATATGATATAAAAGCACAGGAAAAGTTTAGAATATGTAACAAAAAATAAAAGCTGTTAAATTGTAGTCATTTTAAACAACTATCTACTAGATGCAATAACTTAAAAAACGTTAATAGCATCTGTTGGTTTTATTGTGTTACGTCAACATGTTGGAGGACTTTATTAAAATGATCATTATTATAGAGCAAACTAGTTCTAGATCTATCTATAACAAGGCTGTAAAAAGATAAATAAAGCAA